>JAAGVU020000041.1:9399148-9435171 GCA_011763525.2 Mormyrus iriodes | reverse complement strand
ATGTGTGTGTGTGTGTGTATGTATATATACGTGTATATATGTATATATATATATATATATACACACACATACATATATATATTTATACACACACACATCTTTTTTTCATAATTCATAGTATACACGTGCATTTATTTTATGTACCACTTTTTAAATGGTCACATTCTGATTTTAAGTTTCATTGTCTTATCTATCTTATCTACTAGTTCAGCATGCATCTTGCCCATGGCATTTTCTCCTTTTTAAAACAAGGAGATGTACATGCCGTTTAACGATGCGTATGTATGTACTGGAGCTATTAGTGACCAAAATCTGAAAAACAGTGAAGTTCTTTCAGCTTTGAATGATTGCCCGCGAATGCTTTTCTTTTGAATGAACGCCAGTTCAGTTACAGTACTTAACAGAATAAGTAACCTGTTGTTCGACTTTGGCAAAAATGAAGGAATCTATGCAATGCAGCACATTTTGTCTGGCACAGTTTATGGGATAAGTATTTGTTAGATAATTGCTCACTTGTCTTGGCTGAATAATAGTGACTTCTTAACCTAACATGCAATTCATTTAAAAATGAAAAGGAAAGCAGCAGTCGATATCTAAAACTGATAGCAAGTGCTGCTATTGTGGGAATCGGAGTTACATAGCGTACAGTATTGTTATCAAACTAGACTTGGAGTCCTGAAATATTGATATAGCCTAAATAAATATATTTTAATATATGTTAAGTGTTTGCTACTATAGACCTGGATTGAATGTAATGTTCTACGTTCGATTAATCGAATAATCGTTATGTTAAATAAAAACGTAATTTAAATAACAATGAAAAATAATAGTACAAAAGCATTTATTCGATCAGTGCGTCGATCATGCTAACAATGATACATATGCTAACAATATAATAATCATCATACAATTATACTGTAATATTTATTGTTTTATTCGCAAAATACAAACGCCTATGCTGACGCATTATTTGACTGCACGGCAGCGATTTAAAATGAGGGAATTCTGAGAGTCTTTTAATTAAAAGCTAATAATAGTGTCTGCTGATAACAAATCAGATTAGTCAGCTGTTGTCCATAGCTCGATGATACTATGCGAAGAGCAGTAACTGATCCTGGATCAGGCCATAACTATAACCGTATATGTCTATTTTAGGCGTCGTGACGTCACCAAGACGCGCCGCTATCTTTGCGTAAACAAGGATCACCATCGATGCGAGAAATCATGGATACAAGTGATCTCAATCTTATTAAGGTAGTTTTCCCCCATTGTTTGCGATTTTGGATTCATTATAGTGAGTAAAAGAATATGGAATGTTAGCACTGAGCACTGGGATATACGTAGCAAATTCTTATAAACGCAATACGAAGGTACCTAACTGATTAGTTCAAGCCACATAATTTCTTCCCTTGTTTTTATATATATATATATATATACACACACACACACCGATATATAGATAGAGATCTCTTTCTAAATTAGTAAGGATAGTATTGTTTTCTTAGCACGGCTAAGTCAGGGTGTTGTTATTGACTTGTTTTTTGTGTAAGATTAACAAAATATGCTGCAGTGTTATTCTTTGAAAAACATTAAGTTCCTTGTAACATTGTAAAATGTTACTCGTCTTGGAATAAAAGCATCTGAAAGCGATGTATTGCAGCTTTATAACAACAGTATAGATACATAGTCTGATGCGGTGATGCCAGCATTGAGCCCTGGCTGACCCTGCGCTGTGACCCCACACTCACTTTGACCTGTATGTGTGTCTGTTTGTGTCACAGAGAGCAAGATGGGATAAGCAAAAAGACAATTTTCATATCTCTGTTCTATTCTGTTCTATTCTATTCGTATGCGTTTGACTAGTTATGTCTGTATACATTATTTAATCTGCTGGAACGTGATAAAAGCTTTTCTCGCATGGTGTCAGTTGTATATATTTGGTCCAGTGACAACCTCTGTAGCTGCAAATTTCCATAACATCAAAAGGACGTAATTGAGTATGTCGTAGTTTGCTCCCTGATAGACATTTGAGGCCACGGAAGTGATGCAGTTGCCTGGCTTTTCACGATTGTGCTGGAAGAACAGCGGTCTATTTTAAGCATTCAAGTAGAATGAAGACGGAAACTGGAGAACTGTCGTTTTGTGTAGAGTTCCATTTGTACCACCATTACATAAGAAACCATTAGTTTAGATTAGGTCATATTACTATGCTATTTAATTAAGGCCACTATTGTAGGTATTTTTAATTGAACTTTTTAAAAAAGAACATAGAAATGTATTGTTTATACAGTTAAGCTGAATCTGCATATTGAGCAATTCCATAAGCTTGAATAATAACAGTATCATAAATTTTATGGCTAACATGTACATTAATGTATGCTTATATAGGAGCATCTGTTTGTCAATAAGTTTACAAATGTTTGAGTGTACTGTGAGTCTGAAACTCCACATAATGATGGGCTTGTGTGTAATAACACAAATCCTGTGTTTTGTATAACTTGTACATTGTAGCAATTTTGCAGAATTTTTGTTCAGTCACATTTGAATTTGAAATGATTGTAATGGAGCAGAAAAAAACACCCTAACCTCTGTTTTAGTTTTGTTCATGAGAACGATTGGTATATATCAATAGATCAATTGGTATACAGCTCTAAGTGCTACATATATATGTAATACTTAATTTGCACCATATGGTCATTCTTAAGACTTAATTATCAATGGCTAAAATACACCAAAAGCACCAATAAAATGTAGTCCTTTTTAAAAAAAAGATTCAACAAGTTTTCATTGAGCAAGAGGTTTTAGTGGAACTGGTTCATGTATTTTTTTTAATTTTTTTGGAAGGTGCATCTGCAGTTTATTCTGTAGTGCTGCAGAAAAGTCGTAGACAGTGTCAGGATTCCAGAGCTCTGTGCTGCTCTGACCTTCAGACCTTCAGGTCCTCACCCCTGGCTGTGGTGTTGCATTTCCACTGCTTTGCCAGAGTGCTGACTAAATAGCTGACTACTCTTTGAATCACCTCTGCAGATGACTGAACAGGCCCACATTCACCTCGTTTCATTCATTAAAATTTCCACATTACTGTCAAACACAAAATAATGGCTTGTTAGCCGGCTCTTGTGTTGCTCCTGTTTGACTTATATTTTCTTGTGAAGAAAGTGTAAGGGGATTAATACATCAGATCTTTATTGTTACTGAGAAACATTATAACTGCTTAGAGATATTATGTGATTTTCATTAATCTGATCTAACGGCTTTTGGCCACAAATTGCTTTAGTATAATAACAATCCTGTCTAAGATGAATTTAAATGTTGTCTGCCACTATATCTTTCCTGTTTTAATTAAACACCCAGCTTAAAGGTAAAAGGTTAGTTCCCTTTACGGAATTTGAAACAATTCCATCATTGCCTGACCATATATAGATCTAAACCAGAATGCTGTTGGCAAATGCACCTCTGTGTATCACACTTTTCAAGGGAGCGTATTTTCGCATGGTTGTTTCCCTGACACATAAACCAGCTGTTTTACTGGAGTCCACGTGCTAATAAGGGCGATATCTTTCAGGTGCATGGGAGCGGAGGGTATGACTCTGATTTCAGCGATGACGAGAACACAGGAGGGACGTCCCAACACGGAAAGAAACGGTGAGTTTGGGGTGTGATATCGTCATTTCATCCCAGAAACCCTTTTAGCTCTTGGGCAGGACAGTTTCTGTTTGAGTATCTGAGAACGAAATTAAGGAAAAAGATGTGCGTGTGTTGCACAGTTTTTGTTAGGAACAGTCTGGGGACTTTTTAATGAAAGGTGATCTGCTGTTTTTTTTCCCCCACAGTTCCCACAGAGATGTGTGTTTTGCTTGGCTTAGTCTGCCTCTGACTCATCTCTCACGGAAGTGCTTTGGATAATGCCGTTCTCTTACTCAACGTTGCAGTGTCGTGTCCAAAAAATAAAAAGCAGAGAATGATTTTGCAGCCAGTAAACAGAGACTTTAATCTTAAGGTTCTTTTTAGTGGCAGGTCTGCACAGGAGCAGTCCGAATACATTCAGTACTGTGGATTTGGTACGCAGTGCAATGCATTAAGCATTGGTGTGTATGATGGCTATAAGATGGTGTCACACCAAGCAGATCCCTCATCACTTGGAGCATTACTGTAGATTAACTGGGTTGATGGAATGGAAGGAGCTGAACTTCTGTGCCCATTACCTACCCTAATATAACCACAAGATAGACCTACGTTCACAGTCCGGTCATTGAGCGCCGAAGGGTCAGCCGCGTTCGGTCGAGCTCAGCCTCTTGGGTCTATCCGATGACAGGAAACATGACGAGTTGCTGCAGAAACCGTTCCAGCAGGGGAAGCACACGAAGGTGGCCCACAAGAGCCTGGCTGCTGAGGAGTGGGACAGGTATGAGAATTGTGTCTCCATTCAGGGTTTTGGGGATTGGAGAGGGGGGGCAGGGGGAACCCCGATCAATGCTTGACTCCAACTGTGTTCTTTTGACAGGGAGGAAGCCAGGAACAGGCGCCATCACCTGATTTCGATGAATGCTGTATCCTCCCCGCCCCCCCATGAGACACAGAGGGGCAGCTTAGGCCCCAAAAAGATGCCTTTTTTTCCCAATTTGAGGCTACACCCTGAAAGATTAGGGCTGCCTCAGATCTATGTAACTGACTGAAAATGAGAGGCAAGTCTTAACATAAATTTCTTGCAGCAGTGAAGGCTGTAAGTTGGGCCTCTGCTAACACCAGAGAGGCTATAAAACATTAACATTATATAATGTATCTCCCTTGAGTAACCAAAGTGCTGTTTACTTTAAGTGCTCATCTGTGCCAGCATGCACTACTAAGGTACATTGGAGACCTGTTTTTATTATTATGAGATAATGTCGGACGAAAGACATGCTAAACAGTCATGCTGAGGGAAGAGATTCTGGAGATGTAAACAGCAGCCCTAAGGAGGGGGCGGTTTATTACCTGCCAATCAGGTGTCTGGTGTAGGCCTCGTTATGTATGCGTGAGCATATGTTTTAGCAGCTTTGGAATCTTCACCAAGTGGTGTCTGTGTTCTCCTTGATCTGAGAAACGCTAGTTTGAGAGACACAAGAAGTTTGTCGGTGACTATATAATGTACTACGGTGGCAAGATGATGGATTTCAAGCGCTCTGCGTAAGTTAAGCTCTGCGATCCCATATCGCTATTAATGGTGCATTGCCATTAATGTACATATATTAGAATGTGACTCAGGAGTTGTTGTTATGCCCCTGAATATCAATCCATCCATCCATCCATCCATCGTATCCAGTACAGGGCTGAACCCCAAATATGATTTTATGTTATGACTTCATATGAGAACCATTCATCCATCCTCCATCCAGATATGCCTTCACTGTTGAGCTTTTCTGAGAACATCCTGTTAAAATCTATAGAATCCAGCACCCCACCCCTTGTTCTGGATAAGCATTTGCAAGATGGGTCACTTATACTGTTAAGGAGGCAAACACAGCATGTTTTAAATTGATCTTGCCAAGAATAAGTAGATGTCTGATTTTCCATGCCTTGCAGTATGCTTCAGATAAACATTTAGTCACACCGTGTCCATCCCAGATTTAGATTTCTCAGGATAATGAAACAGAGATGGTAAGACTCCCTATGCCAAATATCCACTCTGCTGAGAACGAGCACAGTCCCATAGCTTAGGTTCATATTAATTATGCAATGTAAGTTTGAAGAACTTTCAGTGAAATCTCTGCATGTGGTGTAACTATTAAGGAATTGGATTTGTGCCCACCGAACGGATTCTGCTATCACGAGGGAACGGAGCAGGCCTGTTTGTGGAGTTCTGTCTACCCTCAGCTGCTTATAAAAATAGGCAGCGTTATCGATTGATTAAAAAAAGAAACTCATAAATGAATATTATGTTACGCTGTTGTATTTTAGGGTCAATGACAAGACAGACTTCGATGTCGTCAGAGAGAACCATCGATTTCTCTGGAGGGAAGAAGACCATGAGGATATGACATGGTAAGGCAGCACTGGAGGCCCAGATGGCAACTGGGACATGACCCTCTAGATTGGAGGTTGGCTGGGGAGGGATATCTGCCCACCTAGTCAGTCTTTCCAGCCTTTGTAGTGCACTTATCAGAGTCATGCTTACTGAGTAGTGCACTCGCCAGAGACCCAGAGACCTGCTTACTGAGTAGTGCACTCGCCAGAGTCCTGCTTACTGAGCAGTGCACTCGCCAGAGACCCAGAGTCCTGCTTACTGAGTAGTACACTCGCCAGAGTCCTGCTTACTGAGCAGTACACTCGCCAGAGTCCTGCTTACTGAGCAATGCACTCGCCAGAGTCCTTCTTACTGAGTAGTGCACTCGCCAGAGTCCTGCTTACTGAGCAGTACACTCGCCAGAGTCCTGCTTACTGAACAGTACACTCGCCAGAGTCCTTCTTACTGAGTAGTACTCGCCAGAGTCCTTCTTACTGAGTAGAGCACTCGCCAGAGTCCTGCTTACTGAGTAGTTCACTTGCCAGAGTCCTGCTTACTGAGTAGTTCACTCGCCAGAGTCCTGCTTATTGAGTAGTACACTTGCCAGAGTCCTTCTTACTGAGTAGTTCACTTGCCAGAGTCCTTCTTACTGAGTAGTACACTTGCCAGAGTCCTGCTTACTGTGCAGTATTTCCATACTGCTGCTGCTGCAGTCCATCCTGCCTCCTGTGTGTTTCAGATACTCCATACTCCAGCATTTCTGTATGCATCAGTAAAATTACCTGAATGTCCTGCTTAAAATAGTTTTTCATTGTGAAAACCTGTTACAACTTTTTTGTTCAAAGATTATTGGCAGACTGCAAAACAAAGTTTTTGGCCTGTTCACCTATTCTAGGATGTAAATGAGAGATTATAGATGCATAAATATTGCCTGAAATAGGATCCATTCCCCCTGTGACTCTGTCCAGGATGGATGGATGGATTAACATCTGCCTTTTTTTTTCTACAAGACCTATATTCTTGTTCAAAATTATGACTAAAGCTTTATTTTCATTTATCTCTTCAGGGAGAAAGACCTGGCGAAAAAATATTACGATAAACTGTTTAAGGAGTACTGTATTTCTGACCTTAGCAGATACAAGGAAAACAAGGTGGGTGTGCAGCCGTTTTGAATCATTCAGCACTAATATTTTTTAGTTCTTCAGCTTGTTAAGCAGTATACATGTGGAAACACAGTATTTTTTTAATACATTTTACACCTAGTTTTTTTGTACTGTTGACGACAGCACTGCTGCATCACACCTCCAGGGTTTGGGATTTGAATCCTGCCCTTAGTTTGTGTGTGTGACATTAATATGTAATTACCATGTAAATTACCATGTTGAGTGGGTTTCCTTCAGGTAGTCTGCTTTCCTCCTGCAATTTAAAGACTTGAAGTTAGGCTAATTGGTGTCCCTAAATCCTCCATAGTGTGTGAGTGTGTGTCCTGTCAAGGACTGGCATCCCAATCAGGGTGTACCCCAGCCATGTGCCCTGGGCTGCCTGGGATGGGCTCCTGATGCCTCCAGAATTTGCATAAACAATTTTGTAGGAGGATAGATGGGTTATTGTAGTATTTGTGACTGTTAATGTATTCATTAGTCTAGAATGACCCACCAAATGTATTTCAATACAGTCATATGTTGACTTACATCCTACTGAGTAATGTAAGATTGTACTTGCATCCCATAATAGCCTTAATAAAATGTATCGAGAGAAGTCCAAAGCAGGCGTGCTGGGTGTTAGCAGGTGCATTTTACTATATGTGCGGCATGCAGCACCAAAACAAACCAATTGTGCTGCCACTATAGAGGTTTAGTTAAATGTGTGTGATATTGCGTCTTATGTTGTACAGTATAATTGACATCATCTCTATAATGATCTATATTCTCTCAAACATCATGTAAAGCGCTTTGGGGCGACTCTGTTGTGAAAGCTATATAAAAATTAATTGAATTGAATTGAATTGAATTGAATTGAATTGAATCTAGATACACTATATAGCCGAACGTATGTGGACACCATTTTGTCCAGCATCTCATTATGAAACTAAGGGTATGACTATGAAGTTGTTCAGTTCATTGTTGGTTTAATAGCCTCTAATTTTCTGGCAAAGCTTTCCATTAGATTTTGGAACATTTCTGTATTTGCTGCCATTCAGGTTGCTTATTGATGTTGGGTGATCAGGAGTCTCAGTTATACCCATTGTGTACGCACAAAATGGGACCTGAAAGAGGCGGACGCCACTTCCCACACAAACATTGCGATCTATAAAAACAAGCTTGGCGGCAGAATGTATGTATCCGTACGGAAACTCTGACTGTGTGTATGAACGTTTTAGAGAAAATTTGTGGCACAGGTGGAGGTGGTGAATTAAAGCCAGATTGTAGGGAAAAATGTGAGTGGCATCATTACACATATAATGATGTCTTGTGCTTGGGAGTCATAACTCATAGTACATTTAATTTCACCTTATCGAACACATCACATATACTTTATCAAATAAAATAGAAAACGGTTAGAAAATGATTTTATTTCTGATAGTGAGCCATAATTATTCCATAAAGATTTTCCAATAGCAAAGTATGTAAGCCGACTCTAATCTTAAATCAAACTACACTTGTAATATTTCATCAGCGCTGTCCGCACTGCAGCTGCTGAAATGTGAATATATTAGTGGTGGACATGAATGGATCATTTGGACAAAGTGTGAAGCAATCGGTCTGATTGCCGGAAACATATAAACGCTGCGGTCACACACATGCGTAATGCTGCATAATGGATTTTTTCCATCTCACGTACTGTCCTGTTTGCAACGTTCACAGCAATAACAGGATCTGCAGCGTGTTGCCACTCTGCGTTATTTTTTGTCACCCCACTGCTCTGAACACCAAACAAAATGGTTTTTCTAGTCTCCACCTCACCCACAAGCACCTCGATTTCTGTTTCAGAAAAGGCTCTTTTCTTGTTTTTCTTTTGTGTCATTATTATAAGATAAAAAGGTGCAATTCACTCTTTCTCTTATCAGTTTGGCTTCCGGTGGAGGATTGAAAATGAAGTAATCTCTGGAAAAGGTAAGGACCGATTTCACTGAGCTTTCTTAAAATTTGTATTTTCTCAGTATGCAGCATCAGTGACCATTGAATTTTTGGGGGGAGGGGTCCCTAAAAATCACGATTATCTAGAATGGCATATAAAGTTGTTATTTATCAGGGGGCCCTTTTGATTGATTGGGGGTCTGGACCTCCCCAAATCCTCTTATTATGAACTATGTGGGACACGTGTATGTATCCTCAAATTTTATGGTTAATGTAAAGTGTTCGTCAAACATGGGTATATTTTAGCTCTCCGCTACAGATAAAAAATCACCACTGTGACCAAAACTGACATTTTATTTGTGCTAAAACTGAAACAAAATGTTTAGATCTTTGTTCATGAGGAACATCTGTTTAAATTAAATAAAAAATAATAAGTTAGCTTAATAATAATAAGGAACAGGAAATGTGGTTTAAGCCCCCCCCCCCCTGGAATCTTATGATCTTATATACTGTTCCTTGTTGTGGTAGGACAAGGGCTTCCTATTACTCAGGGCTTCTTCTTACATTTAATTTGATTTTTAACATAAGTTACTGATAACATTCCTCAGTTGCACAGTTTTTTCACGAAACTTAGAATAAGGATGTTTTGGGGAGCTAAATGTTTAAGGTACTAATTTTCTTAAGAAGGAAACAAAACTGCCTGTTTTGAATGCAGGTTCCCTTTCATCTGGGACGGGGCGCAAGCAGTGCATTTCGCAGCTGTTCCATAAGACATTAGTATCTTCCTGATGAACAAGCATTCGTATGAGCAGTCATGTGGAGTACTGGATAAATTTAGATGTATCTTACATGGCAAGCTGTAGTTACGGAGAGGTGGTGAGCATGCTGGGGTTTAAAATAATAAAATAATTGAAAAAAAAATAAAATAATTGAAAATAAGTTCTGTTTTTATAATTTTGCATAACTATAGATTCCCCTTGGCTTTACTGCGTTAGAGTAAGCAATACATATTAGTGTGAATTCATTGGCATGGTATTAATGCAGTGTAAACACAGTGAACTGTCGTAGTTATGAAACGCAAGACCTGTGAGAGCCTTGTCAAAGCGGTAACCGACCGTGAAACTGCACCTCAAACGGCTCCATCCACTAGATGGCAGTATTACCCCAGACACAATTCTGTGTTTTCGAAAAAAGACGTATTTTATATGACACGTGATATGATGTTTGGCTGTTTTTTGAACTTTGTTTGAAATCTGTGATTTTGTTATGTGTGAAATAACCTGGCAAAATTAGTATTGACAATTCAAAAAAATCTAGGCTGCAAATTCTGCTGCATGTATGTATATAGTATTTTTCATACCAAAATAACACATGGGCTCAATATTTTACTGGTATCTAAATAATTAACTTTTTAAAAGTAGATTAAATAATATAATAAAGTAAACTGAAGCGTGGCTTGGACTTAGAAATGTCCCTAAAACTCACCCAGACACAGTGGAAAGTGTGCTGCAGGTCACTCCACATTGAATGTTTGTGGTGTGCTAAGTATGGACCAGCCCTTCTGTTTACTGCAGCATTGTGGCTGCAGATCACCGCTTTCTGATGTTTCTGAGCAGGAACTCATCTCATTTTGAAATGTGACGCAGGAACACAGAAGGTGTTACAAAGTGCAATCAAGACATTCAGTCCATGCGCGTAATATGCATAACTTGCATTATAATGTACGAAAAATGATAAATCTGAATGGGAAGGATTATACGTATCCCCTGGAACAGCACAGGCTTTCTGATGAAATAATTGCCATTTCATGAAGACGTGCTGCTTTATTATTTGTGCTCTCCCCTCCCCCATCTCAGGCCTATAGCGTGCCTATCTCACCAGAGCTAGCTATGCCCCCGCTGAGTGGTGTTAGGGCCGAGCAGATTAATCATGGCTAGCTAATGGAAATCCCGTCGGCGGTGGACGGCCACACCTCCCACAGCACTCCTCCTAACGCCGGACGGGCCACGGCGCTCCTGCCCGCCTGGCTTCCCCGGACGCCACTCCCCACTCCGGGCTTAGTGCCTATATCCGCGTGCCATCTGTCGGGCTGCCTTTCCAGGGCCTTGCTTTCCCAGCTTAGCCCTGGTCGTCGGCAAGGGGGGAGGGTGCCTTGGGTGCGGCCCAGAACTCTCACCTGTCCCTTGCATCTCCCCCGTGGTGCCCAGCTGCCCACTGACCGCTAGTGAGAGCTGAATCCATGACCGTGAACCGTGACATGACACTGTTTTCATACAATCGTGATCTGCAGGAAACTGGACTCCAGGGAAGCCCCCCCCCCCCGTTCAGCCATTAATCTCTGGGTTGTGAATTGTGGACTAGACTTAGAGAAATAAAAACTGTGTCAAAGGAAGTTCCTCCACTGTTCTGTTGAGATTTAAGAAGCAACCGAGATTTACGCTAACCTGCTTCATAAGTTAGTCAAGGCCGTTTCCATTAAGCAGAGCCAACAAGAGCGGACTGAAGGGGATGTGTGATGGTTAAGTGCTCGACAAGGCCTGTAGCTGAAAAACGTGACCGCTGAGAGGGGATAATTGGCCAGTGCACGAAATCCACATCTACAGCCTGTGCCATAAGCCGGGTCGACCTCAGCATCCCGGGATCAGCACTCAGAGTAATGCCATGCCACCTCTTCAGCTGATAAACCACTGCCGCATGAAGTCGAGATGTCCATTTCCTGGTGAATATTTAACAGAGCTAAATAGGAGCGTTCGATAACTGCTGTTTACTCTGGAAGCAAATTCTTTCGAAGTAGGTCGCAAAACTTTTAAAAATGGCCGCGGAAATCTTTGGCAGACAAGTAAACCGTTGAGGGAGCAGTGATACCATATGTTGTCTTCTTGCACATGATCGATGTCACAACACTGGATCAACAAACTCCTCAAGTTCAGTGGACCGTTGCAGCCGACTGAACGTTGCACTGAAATCTGGAGCGCTGATAATGTGACGATCATTTTCCATGGGTAGACAGCATGGGCCTGGCGGAGCCTTATTTTACTGCTGTGCTTCCCTGGGGTACAAAGGGAAGATTGTGCTGATGTGACTGGCATCTGTGGTAAAGGCTTTCCCCTCCAGCAGCGGTCAGTAGCAGAGACACTCTTTGTTGTCAGGGAAAGTGAATAGGGCCACTTGTCAGCCTGCCCGAAGCAATTCAGCACGTGAAAATGGAAGCGGAGGCCTGGGGGGTCTCATACTGTGGCGCAGTGGGTGGGGGAAGCCCTGGCAGAGGGATACTGCTCATGACGCACTTACCGCCCCCCCCCCCCCAACGGCTCTGGGCCTTCGGCCTGGGCAATCTGGAGGGTGTCCCCGTAAGCCTGCTGTAGCAAAACTCATCAATAGGTAGGTTAAGGATCAGCTGGGAATTGGCGCGAAAAGAGCACCGAGCTACGGCTGGCGCTACTTTGAGGAGCTCCCCATCCAGCCCGAGTCTGCACTGCATCACCGGGCCCCGAGCGGCGCCCAGCATGACAGCCCCGATTGTGCTAGCATTAGCATTCTCTGCTGTGTTCACCCCCAAAGGGATCTTCACCATGATCTTCCTGCTAATGCTAATGTACAGTGTATTTCTACTTTCCAGTATTGCACTTTTACTAGTTCGTATTAAACAGATTCAAGGGATTCAATAAGAAAAGGTTTTAAACATGATGCTGTTTTTTTAATATAGGAAAAGTTACGATATCGACGCGGACAAAATATAGGAAACACAGACACGTTATATTAGCATGGATGATGTAATATGGCGTAGGGTCACCCTTTACCTCCAAATGGCTTCAGTCCTTCTTAGAACCCTGTCATACTGTGTGCCTTAAACTGTGCTTAGTAACACTCAACTACTAGTCAGAATTTTCTGTCCGCCTAGCCCCGTTGGTTGGCTTCTATGCATGACCACTCCTCCTCTTTGCTGAGCTGTGGTTGGCTTGTCGACACACAATATATCATCTGGCAGTTTGTTTTTGACCGATGCATGTGCTGTTCAAGCACTGCCTGTTTGGCTTCTTTGGAACTCTGTTAGGTTTCGAAACAACATGAGACAACTCACGTATCAAAGTGTTGATTGTCAGTGTGCTCTGGCTCCCTGCCAGTGGGGTTAACCCTGTCCGTGTCATAGGCCAGTTCTTCTGTGGGAACAAACGCTGTGAGCAGAAGGAAGGCCTGAAAAGCTGGGAGGTGAACTTTGCCTATGTGGAGCAAGGGGAGAAGAGGAACGCCCTCGTGAAACTGAGTATGTCGCCTTGGTGCCCATGGATCAACATTTCAGACTTGAATCCCCTCTCATATCGTAGCATGGCGCATTTGTTAGTGGGGATGGCTGTCTGTTTTACCATTATTTGGACAAAACCAGTCAAAATTCTGGACACACCTACTCATAGACATCTGGGATACTTTCAGACAGCTCCCAGATGTAGCCACCTGGAATGCTTCTCCAGCAGTCCTGAAGGAGTTTCCACAAGTTCACCCCAAACCAGCTCCACAGGGTTAAGATTGGGGGGATTGTGGGGATCAGGTCATCTGTCACAGCACTCCATGTCTTCCATGTTCACAGGATAATACTTACTACATAACCTCTTGGTGTGCTTAGGGGTGTTATCTTGTTGAAAAACAATTTTCATCAGGAAATGTGTCCAGACTTTTGACTGCTTCTGTATAACACACTTATGTGCTGATGAAATTCCACGGCTTTCAGATGCTGCCTGTTGAGAAAGTGCATAAAATCTTCATACTGTCAACATTTTGATGTTTTAAATTAAAAGAACAACGCTTAAGCTCAACTTCAAAATGTACGAAAGACAGCAACACCGTCTTCTGTGACTGTTTATCCAGTACACATCTGTCCCACTTTTCATAAATACATCGAAATGTCTAACATACCTTCTTGCTTCTTATAAATCATTTCTTCATTGCCGTGTGGAATTTTTGGATGGCTTACACCGTATGTCCGACACCAGCACTGACCGACAGATTCTCCTTTCAGGACTCTGCCCAGAGTGCTCCTACAAACTTAACTATCATCACCAGTAGGTGCTCATTTTAATTGCGATGTAACATGATCCGCGTTTTAATGCATCCTCAAAAAAAGAAGATTTACTACTATGTGAATTTTCCTAAATTCCATTTTAGGAGGAAGGAATTCAAAGCTAAAAAGATGAGAAATGCCGAAGTGAAGAGGGAGTCGAAGAGAGCCAAGTCATCCCGGCAGAAGAAGCGCAGGAGGAAGAGCAAAGGCAGGATAAGCATCTCAGCTTCTCCTAGCTCTGCTTTGCTTGACTCAGATGCTGCCTGCATCATATTATCGCAGTTTTCTGTTGCTCTTTCTCTTCCTTCTCCTACTTTTTTCTCCTTCATCTGCTTATTTTTCTCCTTTCCTGCCCCTTTCGTCTCCTTTTTCTCCTCCTGCTTCTTCCCCACCATCCTTCTTCTTCTTCTAGCTTAGCATCTCCTTCTTCTCTTCCTTCTCCTTATTATTATTATTTTTTTCGTCCTTCAGCCCTCTTCTTTATTGCTGCCAGAGCAGTCGTCTTTTTCCGGCATCTGCCTTGACATTCATGAACTCCATTTACTGTCATGTATTCATTTCCTACACAGAACATCCTACCACCACAAGCTCAGAAGACTCTGAAGCTTCTGACGAAGGTAAACTATATTCAGAATCCTCACCAATCAGGACTATTGACTGAATTTGTCTCTATGAACTATAGTAACCTCGTATAGAACAAACAAGGTACAGGAAGTCCTCCAAAAAACATCTGTTTTTTTACTGGCTAAATTCCAGATGGTGTGGTTGAGCCGTCTAATGATGTTGCCATATGTTTCACATTTTACCTCTTACCCTTTATAAGCCCCCTGTGGCTTAATTGTTGTGCCTCTCTGCTGGGAGTGTGCTAAATATTATGCGTAACTCATTAATGTGACCAGTTTCTTCAGTATACAAGATCAGAGTTCCTCTAGAGCAGTGCTTCCTAACCCAGTCCTTGGGGACCCCTTGACCGTCCACGTTTTTTGCCGGGTGCTGGAAGGGAGCATAAAAATGGACTGTCTGGGGGGGTCCCCTATGACCAGGTTGGGAAGCATTGTTCTCGAGGCACCATACCTCTGCTTACTGGCTTAGAGTTCGTTCAGGTCAGTCTTCTGCCGGGCCTGATAAAATATGCACAGGATCAAAGGACCCTGGTATGATTAGTCATCACTCCACGCCATGAAAAACAGGCTAGGTATATGCTAACAAAGCATTTCCTGCTGCAGACTCAGAATGTACTGAGGAGGAGGAGGCTGAAGAAGATGAAGCCTCTACAGAGACAGACCACTGGAAGGGTCCAGCACCCAGCACAGAGGAGAAGTCGAGGTGAGTCTCATGCATACCTACGCAACAAATATCACATCATGGTAATATTTACCAGTCATTAACAATAACAGTAATACATTACTTAAAGCTGTCATCTGTAATGCACTGTAGATACCTTCATAATGCATTATAATGCTTGGTATAAGAATTAATAAAGCATTACAACATCGTCTGTTGACACTTATAAGGCATTATAGTGTTCATTATAATACTTAATAAGCTCCAATGACACTCTCATCTATTATGCACTATAGATACCTTCATAATACATTGTAACAATCAGAATAAGAAATAAGGATGCTTTGCACTGCATTGTGAAAGTATCTAAAGTGCATTATAAATGAAAGCTTCATAAAGCATTCATAAGGCATAATAAACATGGCTATAATGTTATGCGTTTTTATAAATATTTGTAGCCATATTTATAATGCTTTATAAATTATTATGTGTCACAAATGTGTTTTTAGATTCTTATAGACATGGCATTCATGGAAAGTGTTACCACAATACCTTTTTCTGTTTGACATTTTGACATGGCAGTAAGTGTGAATTCCAGTACTATTAAATATGCCTCATGTATACATAAAGCAGAAAAGAGCGGAGTTCAGATTTCAGATTACACTGTTTGTGTATACTATTCAACATGTGTTTTTCTTTTAGTTTAGATTTGTGGGTGATGATGTTTTAATGTCAATGAGTCTTTTTTCCCCCCTTTTTTTTTAGGGAGGAGGAATTTGATGACTACTTTGAGGACATGTTCCTTTGAAGTCCTGTTGAAGTACTATTGTGGAGAGCAAACTCCAGATTTTGTTCTGAATTTTTACGCTCGTACACATGACTTTTACATAATGTCCATTGTGTTATTAATCATCGCCATTACCAAATGAAAATTTGCCATTCAGGTACAGACTAATTATATTCCTGGCTTGCTGGTGCCTTGTTTTTCTGTGGGAGGGAAACTTCCAGACACCTCAGTCTGCTCCTTTTCTCTCTAGATATTCAGTAACACGGCATCTCAATCACTAGCTCGTACGAACGAAGGTTGTTTCTTTTTACACTCTTCTTAACTTGAGCTTTCTGGAAATTGGAAATTTGGAGAGCCATCCGTCTTGGCTGAAATGATTCCCCCCAAAGCTGAAGCCAACAGGAACCCCTGTCGTAAAACATAATAAAACATTCTCGACTAATTTGACTTGCGCTGGAACCATCCAGTTTTCCAATTGGTCTTGGCAGATTGCCGCATTCCCCAGGCAGAATCGTGTTATATAAATACGGTTATATAAATATGTGTGCGTGCGCATCTGTGAGGCTATGCACGCGTGTTAATATGAGGTGTAATCTTTCGGGAACTGGAGTGTTCTTGGACGAGTGTTATGAGCTTGCATAAAGCATGCCTCAATAGTCCGGCCCCAGACAAAATAAGGAAGAGCGTATTAATCACTCGTGAAGTGTCGGGACAAGGCCTACTCACAAACTGAGCGTGTGCCCTATCCACTCACACTAGGCTCCACTCAATTCTAGTCAGGTTTTCTAGTAAGTGTGAGGAAATGAGTGCGCCTGTGGACCCAGCCAAGGATACGATACAGTTACGTTTCAATACAGTAAACTGCTACAGACTAACTGAAGTGCAGCCTGTGGCAGCAGGAAGACGTAGAGCGCAGCAGATAGTCAAACGGCGATGCTGCTATTGCTGTATCAGGATGGAGGCAATGAATGCTTGAGAAGCTGGACAGCACTGCAATGTTTAAGATACATCACTTAGCTCTGCTAGTCATCCCAGAAAGAAACGGCAGAATCGATCAGATGGTCCATTTCCCTCAGAGTTATACAAGTGCTACCCTGTAGCCGACATGATGTTTAAGTAAACATTATCTAATTTTTTGCAGGATATTTTTTGATCAGGGTAAGAGTTAGTGTCTAAATGTATCATAGTCCAAAAGAGCAATATGAAGGAAACTAAGCCCATTAATCAGGTAATACAGTTTATGTTCTGGAACATTATTCATTTCTTTTATATGACATCTGTTTTACTCTTCTGTTCATTTAACTGTTTCATTGCCCCACTGATGTAAAAGGACCAGCATACTCTATTTAACCAGGGGTGAATTAGGTCAGCGTTTCCCAACCCGTTCCTCTGGGACCCCCAGACAGTCCATGTTCTTGGATCTGGGATGAAGCAAAAATGTGGACTGTCTGAGGGTCCCCGAGGCCTGGGTTGGGAAACACTGAATTAGGTGTCTAGGGTATGTGAGCACTGGATGAGTCTGGTCCAGAGCCAGTGGCAGAGAGCAGCCAGTTAAGGATGATGGACTGCCCAGCTAAGCAACCAGAGGTGTGTGGTTTGCTTCAACCAACCAGATGAGTATTCTATGAATGTGACGCTTTATACTCAACTGGTTGGTTGAAACAAAATCCTGGTCTGGATTTTACTTTCTGGACTTGTCTCTTTCCCCTGCCTGATCTCCTTTGCCGCTTTTGATCCAGCTTTAGCAGGTAATCCATTCACCATGAAAAGGCCACCAGTGTGGCCATTTTCTTTCTGCTGGATCTCCCTTTAACCCCTACAGCTGTTGTGTAACAGGCAGATCTCTTCACAGCTCTCTGTTGAATGACATTGATGGTGGAGAATGGTGACCAGGGGCCACTCGGTGCCTCACAGGTGGCAGAGACGGGTATATGTTTTGAAGAAGACCTTTATTCGATCCATTATTCATTTTTGGTTTACATTTTTTGACAGAAACCCATACAGTCATAATTTACAAGCCGTGGAATATTAAATTCTAACAGTATACAAGCATATATAGATGCACACTTCTCTTTTTGTATGCGTGCATGTGTATATCAGTTCACAGCCATGTTCATTATTGCTGAACAGTAAACTGAGATGACAAACTCACAGAATGTACACATATACTTTATCTGATTGGAGGACTGATCTGAGGTATTTTCTGAGTAGCTCTTGGAACACGGTGCTAGCTAAGTCATTTCAGGTTCCTCTTATTGGATTACCCCCTCTTTCCTGGGGGTTAAACGAGAGGGAGACCTTTAAACAACATGGGAGCTTTCCCGTTTATGGCAGCGCGACTCATGACATCAGTGATTTTCTAGTAAGATTTACTTGCTAAGTCTTGAAACGATTTCAAAGAAAGCAATATTTAAGAAAATGGGAACAGTTGATTGGGACACTTTCTTCATAGAGCAAATGGCTGAAATTGTTTACATTTACTGTCAGATAGCTGTGAAATTGGACTGTTCTATAATTATCAGATTCGTTTGCTGTGATCTTTTATCATTTGCTGATTTATTTCAAGATGTTCAGTTCCAATATGTCAATATATCACGTATCACATTGTTTAAATGTATGTCCTTTGATCTAATCATCAAAAACTGACTGTCAAAGAAGCTTATGAGGCTCCTGTCACACTAGAAGTAAATAGACTCATTGTTGACTTTATGTAAGGTATTTAAAGTTTAATGCTTTGTGGACCTCAAAAGCTGGCTTAAAATCCAATCCAATCCACTGCGATCTGCTTAGAGACATGTAGCTGACATTTCAGCTGGTTGCCCTCATAAGGCTGACATTTTTCCACACCATCTTCTCTCACATGTTCTTTGAGTGTCATTCCAATAACCTTTAATGTTCAGCTTTTTTTCTGGATTCAGTGCACACGTTTTCTCCATTATTTAGTATCAGAAACAGGATGGTGTTAAATATGTGATGGTCCATGATGTATTTACATGATTGAATTATAATAAAGGATATTTTCTGTTATGTTATATAAATATAATCTATATTACTGTTAAGATTATGCACATTTTGGCAATGGACTGGTGTCCTGTCTAGGGCAAGGTTTCCCAATCCAGTCCTTGGAGACCCACAGACAGTCCATGTTTTGCTCCCTCCTAGTTGGGAGGGAGCAAAAATGTGGACTGCCTGGCAGGGAGCTGGGAGGGAGCATAAACATGTACCGACTGTGGGTCCGCAAGGACCAAATTGGGAAACACTGGTCTAGGGTATCCTCAAGTCTTGTGCCCGTGCTACCTAGGACAGACTCTAAGCCACCATCAACCCAGACCATTACTTGTGGATGGATGGATGGATGGATGGATGGATGGATGGATGGATGGATGGATGGATGGATGGAATTAAAATTGCAAAACAGTAAATTATATTCCATATTCCAAGATGTGAGTTTTTGAAATATATAGAATTTCCATAATACTCTTTCAATGCAAAGATGTTTTTCATTTCAAAATACAACCTGAGTACAAAACCAAATTACATTCCACACATTGTCATTTAAACAACATGACTAGATCAGATTAAATTTTCTGACTGGAAAGCGATTTTTGAGAATTCTGGACGTTAACAGTAACAAACAAGCATTTAATGTCACTAAGCATGTCAAGATCATTGGGACCCCGGCATAAATGAATAAAAATATAAGTAAACTTCTAATGAATGTTCATTATAAACTTTATTTCATTGGTTGGGTTAAAACCATAGATACTGGTTCTTAGTAAGATTTTAGAATGTATATAATTTAACGCATCCCCTTTATATATTACTGTTTGTACATTTTCACATGGTTGACTGGTTGTCACTCAAACAGGTAAGAAAATTTATGCTCCTCATTTGGACCAGATACCAGAGGGAACGCGTCCTTGGACACAACCATGCATGCAGTGTCATTTAGTTCATGGAAGAACAGGTTGACTTTAATCCCTTCAACTATTCAAGAACATGTTAGCATAGCTTAGCTTCAAAAATGAAGAACTCGGTGTCTGTTTCAAGACTTTGTGAGGAACAGTAATGGTGCAGAGTGAAGAACTAAGAGCTCCATACTGTAGGGTGCTGCCCCAGAGGTCAAAACTGGTAGCAATGGCTTGGTAGATTAAAAAATAAGCCTTACCTTTACAGGTCTACTATATTATGTTTTTGTCAAACAGAATTATATTGTTACATGGTCACCCGTCTGATGCTGCTGTTTCACTGATTCAGTTAGAACGTTAGTTCTTTGGTCCACACAGAATGGCTTACCAAGCTTCACGGAAGTGTGAGGAGGAGTACAAAGAGGAGACGCATCACTGGGGGGAGGGCAGCTGCACTCCTTTACCCTTCTGGACGTCACCCAGGAATCTGTGTCCTAGTTAGGGAAAGGTTGGGAGGAGGGTCTAAAATATGGTGCAGGTCTTGGACTTCCCAACTTCTCCTCCCCCTCTTCCTTCTCCTCCAGAGTTTCCACCAGCTTCACCGGGGAGAAGAGAAGTCAAGGCTTGGTTTCATTGAGCTGAAACAGTTTTTCATGCTTAGGGGTGAAGTGGTATAACATACCATTATTAATACCTGGCATGTAAAATGCATTTTAATTTATGATTTGTAATGACATCAATTGACGACTGTTACGTTTTTAAATGGTTCTTTATAGTCACCCTTTTTCGCCTCCGCTTCTTCAAGCTGCTTCTTTTCTGCCTCAAGGGCGTCGATCTTTGCTTGGTGAATGTCAGCAAGCTCCTTCCAGTGCATCCTGTTATTGTTCAGGCCGTCAAACATTGGCGTGATTTCTTTGTGGAATCTGGAGAATTCCTACACAACGTTGGGGTGAACACAGCTGTTGAGTCTAAATCCAATATTGTTTACGTGATTAATCAGTAAAATATTACATGATGTAATTTTAACACAAATAATACTACACCTTAGGGCTAGTATATGGAGACCCAAAAAGATTTGTTCTCCTTTAAACATGGGACAGTGTAGATAGATCTAGATCATTATACGCCCAGTGATATTTTACCTTACCTTATATACAAAGGAGCAAACAAAGTCTATGAAACCACATTGCATTTTTGGAAGCTCGTCAGCCTTGTTGCGATCCATCATTGGCTGAAGTGAGTTGAGGGAGAAGAACCAATAAAGGCATAGTGAGGTATTTTTAAAAAATCATTTAGCTGAGTTACACATTACACTCTAAATCAATTATAACAAATGAAGTTCTATTTTTAAATGGTGTGTTACATTAAGGGTTCCCAACTTTTTGATGTCTGCAGACCAAATTACCTCATATAAAAAGTTTACGGTAAAATGGCCTGGGTGGGGGGTGGGTGATGCTTGGGTACTGGTGGATCGATCTGCGATTTTGTAACATTAACCGTTTTCCATTTTTTTCAGATGCAAACAGAACTTGCAAATGTGAGGGGGTTGTCAAAAATTGAAGATATATTGTTTATTTTTGGAAATTAACCAACCCCACCGCAAAACCTCAACACAGCCATGGGCTGGGGGTGAAGAACCCGCATGTTATGTTATGTTACGTAAGAGCAGTTCGACATCAGTTATTTTAACATGTGAAAAAGAACAAAAGAAGTATGTCAGATTAATGTGGCTGGTCACGCTGCTACATATGTGACACACAGTGACTTACAATGGGCTGCTGGTCGAGGACTGTCCTTTCCAGGTCACCTTGCTCCCAGAATTCAGCTGCCACCATTAGAGCCACCTAAACAATAAAAATGGAAAGGCTGTAAAGGTCCAGCGTAGAAAAAGTAGAGGTGCAGGTCACCATGGAAACCACTGATCGCTCTTACTTTGCTCTGGACTTCCCATGGTTTTGTGATGGCAGAGAGATCACACCCAGTCATCATCATTGCCCTATTTAGGAAGGAAGAATGCCTTTGTTGGAGTATTACTGGCTTGGCTTTAAGATCAATAACTGTTTTGTTACTGTCAGCATATAGGGTGATAAAATTTATCTATCCTATTGTTACTACAAAGGTATATTATTGAAACTTTATTTTAGCATGTGATTCATCATACATGATGACTTCCTTCCTGACGGGGTTGTTGGCAACATAATTGATGGCCTCTTTCTCATCCATCATTGGCTCTGTTGCATCGACGATTTTCTGGAACAATGTCCTTTTCCTGAAAGACAGATGAACATGCACTTCAGTGTCTATTTTCTGATAGGTAGCCTGAAAAATCTCCAAATGCACCAAGGTAATGGATGATGGGCAATAATAAGACAATATGAGATGTCTTCTCTAACATCAATGGACATGAATGGACAATCACTCACTTGAAGTACAGAGCCAAGTCCGTTGCAATAATACAAACATCGAATAAATGTTGCACATTCTCAAATTGGCGCTTCTGAAGGTTCTGGAAGATGTTCAGACTCTGAAGAAGACATCAAAGATTCTGATATAACATGCATAGGACCTGTCTTGGGTTTACAGAATTGTATTGATTGAATACATTTATCTATAATAATTAATATTACCTCATCTGCCATTAGTGTCTTGCTGTACTCAAGGTGGTGCCTCTCCATAATGGAAGATCCGTGTAGTTTGGCCAGTGGAGATGCACTCCTACCAATCAGAAAATGCCATACATGTAAACAGTGAAAAAATACTGCTGTCCATTCCTTTGTCTGCGTGGCATTCAAAGGCTTACTTAGTTTGGTAGAGATTATTGGTTCCTCTGTGATCAATGTCATGGCAAAATGCAGCCGCCACCATTGCAAATGCATCAAGGTCAGAATAATATTTCCTCAGACGTCCAGTCTGTGGTGGAGGAGGGAAAAGCACAGGAGAAAATGTTAAACGCTGGACACCCAGCAGACTACAAATTAGACATTTTCTTTTGCAAAGGCATAAAACACAAACCTATGGTTTATATTTCAAGCTTTTTAACTGTTCAGGCTATGTGATGGATTCCAAAAATATAATATAGTGGGACCCCTATATCCACGGCTTACCGTAATCCAAAAAAATTGTAAAATTTCAGAAATTAATGGTTCATAAGTTTCAAACTGTGGCCAAGCAAGTACAGGCTGTAACACGGTGAAATCCGGCAGCCCAGTCGCGCCTAGTATATGACTCATCTCACTTGGTCCCCATACCCACGCACCCCAGAACTCTTAACCAGTCTGCCTCTAGCACTCTCTCTGATCGCATTCATTGCCATGTTATCCCAGTATCTGTGTTATAAAAATGTATACAAAGCATGATATTCATTGCTCCATCATTCCTCGACACATGATATTTATTCATTGCTGTATTGTCTCTTGAGAATTAGGTTAAACCGTCAGAATCCCTTTCATTAGAGAGAGAGTGAAGCACTGTACAGTACTGTATAATAATATACAGTGTACTTTATTATTATTGTATTTAATGTTGGAAATATTAGTAATATGGGGTTTGCAGATGGTTTGCTATTATCCATGGATTCGGCCATCCACAGCAGGTCTTGGAACGCATCACTTGTAGATGTGGGGGGACTACTGTAGTCTGATAACTGATATAAATAACATTTCAGTAGTTTCTGCCGAAACTCTATTTTATATTAAGAATTATATTCCAAGAGGGTCTCTTACCTGTAGCAGGCAGAACATAGTCTGGCCCACGTTGAACCCATGTCTCCAGTTGTGATAGGTGATGTCACGATATCCTTTACGGACAGTGTACATCCATCGTGTCAAAACCTAGTATGAAGGAAGAAGGCGCAGATTGCGTTTTGAAAGCCATGACACACAACTCTGAAAGCTTAAGCAACTTGTCAGTGGATTTGTTTGGAAACCAAATGATGCAGGCTGGATGCTGTGAATCTCAGATAAGACAGAGATGGCTCTTTCTATCAGTAGCCAAGATGGGATAAAACGTAACTATATTAACTTGTCTATTATTATGATCCATCAGGGGTGCAGGAGATTTTTGAAGTGGGGGGGCCAAACAGTGAGCAAAAGTCTCATCTCTTAACCCTTGTGTATTTTACTTCTTCCGTTCTAAATTCTAGATTCTATAGAATTCATCCTCATTTTGAAAATGGACTGGGGTCATTTCAACCCCAAACATAACACAGGGGTTAAGCTTATCCATTAGTATAATTAGCATTATAATATACTAAACATTCCGACTGACACTGTCTGACATACATACAATGTTACAGTGTTGCCTGGTATGGAGTTGCCAATCACCCAGAAATGGCCTTTTAGGCAATAGCATAAACAACAGATTTCTCTACAGTTTGTTGCAAATTTAAATTTACTGAGCCCCAGTATACTGTAATGTTACATATTATGTGAGGATATATTCATAGATTTATGTTTTTATTCTAACAGATATAATTTAACATTAGGTCAGACTTGGAAGAAGTCTTTTTTTTTTGTTGCAGTAACATAAACTATCAGAGATATGGGGAAATTATGTTGACAGTTGCATCCAATATAGGCTTGATGCAGATTACGCCTATATGGAATTTACGTCTACTTGCATTGTTTGCTATTTGAAAGAACACTGTGACAGATCTTTTTTCGGGGCAGCTTTTTTCTGTACTATATACCGCTTTGGTCCATGTGACCAAAACTGCATCCGGCACAATTTAAGGCAGCTAAGTTCTCAACTTGTTCAGGACCGAATAGCCGCAATGGTGTATTACGAACAGAATGCGCGAAGTCACAAATGTGGCAAGTTCAGATGTCTTTGAATAAAATGTTTAAGAAAGTGACACTGGTGTGTGAGTTATTTATCCTTCGTTAAATCGGTAGGTCACCGTGGAAGTGAAAAATTTTAAAGCCATGTATGGGCTAATAGCAACGCGTGCATTTTCACTGTCTACGTAAAAACAGAGATAAAAGGGGACAGTGGGTACATCACGTGTTTACAGATACAGGGATGCGTGCATGTGTGAGGGGACTCCTACCTGCAGCTAACACATGCTATGAGTAGTTTGTGATGGTAGACAGTTTGATGAGTTCATAAATCACTGTATCCAACTCTACTTAGGGATGCTACTTATTAAAGTTTTGTTATTTTTTCTCCTCAAAAGTGTGGGGGACGGATCAGGGTCCCTCTATAACCAGGGGGGATGTGTCCCCCCTGTCCCCCCCACCATCTGTGCCCCTGCGATACACAGCAAATAGACAATAGCAGTTGGAAGACTGTCTTACATCTGCAGGTACTTTAAACTTCTCTACAACATTCAGCTCGAAGAAACATCGAATGCCACACTTGATTAGGTCATGTTCGGACACTGGGAAGTCACTGAAATGGAACTCCAGCAATTCCACATCTCCACACTCTGGAATGTTTGACCTCTGATTAAGACAAACAGACAGATAAGGCAGATTAGGTAAGGATGATGGGATTGTGGAGTGAATATTTTAATTGATTTATGCAAAGATTAGAAGGCGTTGCATTAGTAGGATGTATGAAATTGAATGTTTTACATGAATTAACGTGTCATATTTTAGATGCCTTACCAGAAGTTTATACATTTCCTTCTGATTACACTCCTCTGGCTCTTTGTCAAACTTCTCCTTTGTATTCTGCAGGCAAAGACACAAACAGCATAGTCTAAATCAGGGCTCTTCAAATCTGGACCTTGATTCCAAATCCAGGCCATGTTTTCAGTTTTCCCAGGTAGGTAGTTTAATAATCACTGATTCTGATTGACCACAGGGGCTTCACACCTGGCTCACAGGTAAAGGAAAGCTGGAAAATTGTGATTTGAATAGACGTGGTCTAATTCATCTCAGCTCCATTTTAGTTGCCAAGACCTTGGTCAGATTGAAGTCAAAGACTCACCAGAATGGACTGCAGCTCACTCTTGGTGCACTTTGTCTGGCACATGAGCATTTCCTGTGCGATATCCTTCCTGTTCTCCAGTTTGTTCATTTTGTCATAGGTGTCGCAGTTTAGGACAGACCACCCCAAGAACTGTGTGAGGGCCTAGAGAATCACATAATTTTTATTGACATATCTAACAATCAAACATGTAAACCAGAACAAAGATTATTTTGAATCAAATGGTGGCATTTTAAAACTCAATAAAAAAAGAAACAATTGTAAATATTAATCTCATGGACCAACCTCAGTGATTTGTTCATCATACTCATCGAATGGCTTGCCATCCTTTCTGTTGTAAAAAGTGGCTATACCCACTATTTCCTCCTTTTTGTTGACTATCGGAAGCGACAGTACGTTCTTTATCTTCCAGCCTGAGTCATCCACGGCCTCTTTCTGAGGAATTGGTGTAAAGGTTAATACAGTCTACTTTCGGGGCCAGTGATAATGCAAGTTGTACATACTCATCCAGGCAATAATGACTCTCAGGTCTGTGGCTGACATATATTGGCCTTCATTACTCATTTACCTGGAAAGTGAAGTACTCATCTGCCGAGGCATTCATCATGTTACAGATCTGTGTGGGGATAGGTGACAGGCGACCACTTTATTTATTAGACACCAAAAATAATGCTACTTCACTATAAAACAACCAATGACAATTTTCTATTGTTAAACAGTCAGGGGTACACTAATTTCTTTGATTCCAAAAGAAAAGCAATTTTTTTGTCCATTAAAATAACATCAAGTTAATCAAAAACACAGTGTCGACTTTGTTAATGTTGTAAAGGACTATTGTAGCTGGAAATGGCTGCTTTGTAATGTAATATCTACACTGGTGTACAGAGACCAACTATCAGCAACCATCAGTGCTGTGTAGTTTTTGCAAATCCAAGTTCACAATTTTAAAAGGCAAATTTAATCATTAGAAATCCCTTTCGAAATTATGTTAGCACAGCTGAAAACTGTTGTGCTGATTAAAGGCGCAATAAAATTGGCCTTCTTTAGATTAGTTGAGTATCTGGACCATCAGGCAAGTGTGGGTTCTGTTGAAGATTCAAAAAGGCCAGTATGATGTCACATATTATATACTCTATGTATTATATTGAGTTTGTTCTTGATTCATTGTTATTCCCTTGGTTTTACATAGCAAAACAAATTAAACTAAACTTACAAAGCCATTTTCTGCAACATATGTTGGGAGCCCACTGACAAGGGCCCAGTGGTCTGCTGGAGGGGCCCTTGAAACACAAAAATATATAATTTTATCTTAATAACGTAAGCTCAGAAAATCATTAATGAACATTTTAATCGTACTAAAACACCAGCAGACAAGGAAAAGTAAAAAAATACAAAACTGGGAACCGCTGGCCTAAAAGCAACAGAAACAATGGGCTGAAAGATTCACGTAGATGATTAACACTCACGGTATAACTTTAATTTCTTCTTTTCCTTCCAAAAGGTAATCAATGATTTTGTAGAAGTTCACTTCCTGGGTAGGACAAAGCCACCGACCATTTTTGTTTTTTGCTTTCACATTGTCCACATTGCAAAAAAACAATGAAGATCTGTTTTAGCGGGTCACTCTGTGAAGATCGATTTAATAAATACATACTCTGCCATCTGGAGTTTTGGGGCCCTTGTAAGGCTCGACCTCTCCTAGCCGGACTGGCCATTCATCATAGAATTCCTGCAGACAGAAAATATTGTGACCCACAGTCGGATCAAGCTGAGGAGTTGCACACCTCATTTTGAGAGAATAAAATCAGAAGGTTTATTTACAAACCTTCTCTTTGGTCATATCCAGGAGAGCAACAGAGTATCTTTCACATTGGAGGTAAGTTCTCACGGTGTATAGCGCTTTGTGAAACTGTCGCTCGATATCTGTCAGTTCTTCAAACACTTTGCTGGCTGACCAGAGTAACACCTTGGGAAATATGAGAGGGAAAATGAATATTGAATTTCATGATTGTTTTACCCTGAGCAGACACCTTCAGATGGAGTGGTACGTCTGAGCAGGATGTTCTTAATGCCTGTTGGTAGGAGTTCCCTGCCTTCACTATCCTTCCATTAGTATGTCATTAACTGATGAAGATGTTGGAGGTGAGGACCAAGAAGTGATGCTATCAGTGGCTTACACAGATTTTTGGGTCTTTAAATACTTTCAGAACCAGTTCTATGTGTTTTGATCTTAGTGCCTCCATGACTGTCTGTCAAATTTTCATTAAATTCATTCCTTAATTGGAATCTATTATGCTCATTTTCACTGTTTAGAATGTTATCTTTATGATCTACTAGAACTGATTTACATGCTTCAGTGTACCAATAACACATTATTTTCTCATACTGTACATCTCATTCACCCTCTGTCTGAAACGCTCACTTAGATGTAAGCCCCACCCCTGATGAATCCAGTGTGCTCTGATTGGTCAGCTTGCCCTACAGGTTCCGCCCCTGTCTTGCAGTCTGCAGACAGATCCTTGTAGGTAGGTGCTGTTACTAGGTGACCTCACCATGTAATGAGAGTAAGGGCTGGAATTTGAACCAGGCGTTTCAGGCAGATTAGAGAAGAGTGGTTTCTGGGGTGAGAGTTACTCCCTTTGACCTGAACTTTGGGCCTTAAGAGTTTGTAGACCACTTACCCGTATATAAAGCTATGTAAAACACTAATGGAAATGGAAAAACTGGAAAAGCAAAATAGGTCCCCTTTCAGATAAGGTCAACTGGACTGAAGCCCTAGCTGCAAAAATTCTACAGCTACAGATAAGTGATAAAAATAGCAGTTGTTTTGAATCACAGCTTCAGCTGACCAATGAAAACGCAGTGTGGGATGGGCGGGTCAAGTGGTACGGCTGTGCTCTGAGTCACCTGACTTCTTCTGGACTCCACGTTCCACATGTAGGCGGTGTAATGCTGCAATGCGACGACTGTAGCAAAATTCAGGTATTTTTTGAAGAGCTGAAAGACAGACCAAATAAAAGTTCAGTTTTTATTAAATTTGAACCAATGCGAGGAAACGGTGAGCTGGCAGAAATTAGGTTCGGATGTCAGTTTGGTGCACATGTAGAAACGATCCGGTAAATAATGTCGGAAAACTGTAATCGATGTATTAGATCTTCAAGAGGAACTAAAATACTGAAGTGGATTGGATTTCCTGGTTAGCATAATTCAATGTAGAACATGCAGACAACATGATCCTTTAAATAGCAAGGTCAGGGCTTGCTATTACTGTAATCCAGCAGGTCCCAACAGGTCAAGTAAAGGTCTAGGACAGAGGCTCCAACCAAGACTGCTGTTCCTGCTGCTATTTAAAGTCATACTGTCAGGGCTATATGACTATGTAGCTGAGGAACAGGACCTGCTAATCCCATCAACTGCATTTTCTTTGCCACACTCACCTCCTCATCTTCTTTGGAGAATGCATCCGCACCGATTTTGTTTAGCGCCATGATGACCGCAAGTGGTTCCTTCTCGCTCACGATTGGGCACGCGAGCATGTTTTTCGTGACGTATCCGGTCTGCTTGTCCACAAAGTCACTAAAGTAAGGGTTCTAGAACGGTGAATACAGAGCTATTGCACACAGTAATAACAGACAACAAATAACTGTTTCATTCCATTCAGTCCATATTCCTTCTTTTTATGTGCTTGTTTGTTCTCATTCTTGATCACACATGCTGCCCCACAATTTAAAAGTGAAGAAAATAATTCAAAATGATTAGAAATCAATGGTGTTCAGTTAATCTCCTTACTGGCGACCCTATGGAAAATGTGCCATGTTGTTATATATAGTATCATATACAGCAATAACATTACACGCTATGTACATTCAGTGGCTAGTTCATGAAGTTCATCTGCTTGTGAATGCAAATAGCTTGTTCTGCCAAACAGAAAATCATGTGGCTGCAAGTCAATACACACAGCATACAAACAAAGTCAGGAGGTTCAGTGACTGTTCAGCAAAGATTTAGAATGGAAATATGTATAACTGAAGTGATTTTAATCATATTATGACTGTTGCTCCCAGAAGAAGCTGCTCCAGCATCTCAACTTAGCTTTTCTGTCCATGGTTTGCCCTGTTTGTGTCCTGTTTGATTTTGGTTTTGTTTCTATTTGTTCTTAGTCTTTCCTAGTGTAGTCAGTCCTCTGTTATGTTCCATAGTTTCTAGAGCAGTGTTTTTGCTAGTTAATTGTAATCCACCTGTTTCCTGTTAACTTGTGTTCCTTTTTGATTGGTTGACTTGATTGAGTTACACCTGTCCTTTGTTTGTCCTTATTCCCTGTGTTCATGTAAGTGCTTGCTCTCGCTCAGTTAGTCAGTCATTGTATTATGTGTTTGTCTGCCTGGACCCCTTGTGGTCCTTTCGGTTTCATTGTCTTCCCCAGTGTGTTCAATTTCTTTAATAAACCCCTTGTCTTGGAGCTGCAAAGTGGATCGTCACCTTTTCCTGCCTGCACCATGCCCTGAGTCCATGACAGCCTGACGGATATGGAGTATGATTAATACACTGCTCATGTGGAATTCACATTCTGGGCTATAAATGACCAGTATCTGTCAGTTATAGCTCAGATAACTCAGGAACATCTTAATTTGGGTTCACAATATGAATGTAGCATCTGTGTTAAGCACCTTAACAATGTTACTCTTTTATCTAATTGGATTAATTTCTCCAAAGAGTCTTGTGGGGTTACCCTCTGATGTCTCCTGCACTAATCCTATTGCTAAATGGGTTTCTATATAATATATGTACATTAGCATGAGGGTCTCCTACATAATAAAGATAGTAAACATTTTTTTGAGAAAAGGCTTTTGTGACTAGCAGAATTGAAGAGCAAATTTCCAAAACTCACAACGTTTTTTTGTTGGTTTTGAGATGAGATCACAAGTGTCAGATTTCCTCATCATTTGCTACAGTTTTGGAAACTGTGATTCAATGATGAACTTTTTTTAAATTTACAAAACTGGTTAAGTCCACAGCAATATTACATGCTTGTGAATCATGTCCACATATCCCATAAGCTTAGGAAATTTGCCCTTCTATTGTTAAGCATAAAACCGGGTTTCATAATTGAGTGTCTACACTGCAGAAAGACAGCCCAGCTCCAACAGCAGCACGTGCAAAATCAACCATGCAGACTCACTTGTTTCACATCTGGGATGTTGTACATCTTCTTGGAGTGTGCTGTATAGCCCACAATGCCAATGTCGTAAGGGAAGACTATCTCAGAGTTCGGGTTCACAAGGTTGTGCTCAAACTGGGAGGTAGGGGTGACATTGAAGAGCGCGGTGGTCAGCTCAGGAGTCCCATTCCGGGCCCGGCACACAAACATGCTACATCTGTCAGCATTCACCAAGAGGCAGATCCTCTGCAGGATCTTGTGCATGGACTTCTCCATGCAGCTAGGGTTCTGCAGTTCCTTGACCAGGTCAAAAATGAGCTCCGCCTCCTGCACCAGGGTGAGGTCTCTGAATGAGGCGGCGTCTTTGATCTCCAGCTTCTCGGTGAAGGCCGCTGCCAACACCTCCAGCCGCAGCTTCCGGTCAAAGTACTCTTTGGCAAACTGGGGATTGTTCTCCAGGTACTTCTCCACGCTATCTTTGTCAGCCATGCTTGCTCAGCTCTGTCTCACTTCCCACTTTCACACGGGCATCACCAGGGCTAGGATTGGGGCATGTATGGGGAGCAAGTTTTCACCGGTTCCCTGTAACTCCCAGCAGCATCTCCTGGTGCTCCACAGATCTCCCTCTGACCTCCGGCTCCTGTAAGGTGACAGAACACAGTGGCTTAATGGCTAAAGGGATCCAGAAGGCAGCCAATTAAAGTGACGTCACGGTATTAAACCTCTAAGCTTTCTTAACCTGTAAATCCCAGCACTGATCATTTTAGTTTGGACAAAGGCAATGCCGACTGGATTCTCCTTTGTGGACTTTCCATGGGAAGGATATTGAAATTTTAACAAATTCCCCAATTACTGAAAAAACATACCATGACATACTTGTGTCCCAGTAATATGGTGTGTACGCATGTAATGAAAAATTTGAGGTGTTAAGGAAATTGATCAGACTTTTTTTTAATTTACCCATACAATTCACAAATGTGCTGGCACATGAGGCAATGTGATCAGCATGATGATATCTAGGGCCTCTTCCTTGAATTACGAATTACACTTCATTTTAAATACTCATTTTTATATATTTAATCTTAATGGAGGACTTTAATAAACATAAACAATGAACAATTGAAATGAGGGTTTATTGTCTTTCTTTAGCGCAGGAAAAATTTGCTTTTGTGTCATTCTAGGACTATTCAACCAGCTAGTGATTTCAGCCCCTCACAGACCAGAATAACATGTGCCATTATTAGCCAGTCGCTCAGTCAGGAGACAAAGGGAGAGGAGATCTATCATCATGCGCTGAATAAGGCTGGACTCATTAATTCATTCGCACTATAAGCATCAACAGCCATTTGTGAAAAGGGCAGAAGTAACCATAACAGGATCAAACGGCGGGGCCAGCGAGAGAGAGCCCATGGTACGTTTACACAGTACCTATAGCCAGGGATTAATTAAAAGTGTTCACTGGGACCTCCCATCCCTTACCTCTTGCCATGGTGCAGTTATCAATCGCTCATTTCTTAAGGATCCATGGTGTGGAAATAGTTGAGGTATACAAGCAAAAATAGAAAACAAGCTGAATAGATGGCTATGCAGTTTATGTTTCATTGACAGATGTGTCAGTATTAGATTAACATTGATGAATGGGAATTTGAAGCAATAGAAATTACTCAACAATAAAAACAATACAGTTGTACTATTTCCAATATTCTGGAATAATTTGTTTCTTTGGATGTGTCAGATTGCATAAGATGTTTTAAGAACAATACTTAAACAAGAATGAGGTATTAATACCAAGAAACAGGAGATATAAATGTATATATGTTATATATGTTGATGAACAATGAATATACTAATACATACATAATATTACAAACAGACATGTATTCACGTTTTGTTACCTGCAGAACCTCTCAATAAACGTTTATCCACTGAAATTTCTGATTATCAGTGTCCCCATAAAATGTATAGTGTGATGTATGTCCCAGCAAATCACTGTTGACAGCAGGACCTTTGGCATTAGGATGACCAGCCTGAGTCCTGCACAGGATGGGCGGACGTCCAGATGACTCATGTCAGGTCGTGCGGTCAGTCCTCCTGATCCTTCAGGCCTCATAAACCCCCAGTGTCTTGCTCCATGTCCATAAGGGCATCTGTAGAAGACTAGGCTATTGGGAGGCCAGATAAATTTCTGTGGCCAGTCCACTATTATTTTCCGCTTGCTTAGTGACTATTACTCTGTGACTATTACCGATGCAATTTGATAAAATTAAGAACCATGTTTGCATGTACAGTTAGCAATGAGACAAGTTGCTTTGGAGTCTTAGGGAGAGATTTCATTCAATACTTTTTATAATTTGCTGTAGTACAAATTGGAATATATTTGCTGTTCCAGACTGTCTTTTTAGAAAGATTGAATCTAAAAGTATGTGAAGAAATTGTGATATAAAGGTAGCACAAACACAACTCCCAGGAAATTGGGAGGGAGCAAAAGCATGGACCGCCTGGGGGTCCCCGAGGACTGGTTTGTTAAACACTGCACTACTCTAATCATGCATTTGCCAGGCCCCCCTGAGGATTGCGGCCCCCTGTTGGCCATAAATAGTCGGTACACTGGAGGGGCAGAACAAGGCAAAATCTGGTGATGGAGGCTACACTTACAGGCTGTTTTTTTTTTTTTTGAAAATTGATTAGTCATACAAATATATTAACTATGTATGTAAAAAAACCTTTTTACAACCTCCAGATTTAATAGTTTTGTGTAAATAAACTGAATGAATGCAAATATAATTCCTGTTCTGTGAATAAATATTTATTTAACTGGCATCTGCATATAACGATAAGCAACAAAAACGTCTTCATACACGGAAGAGTACTCGTTGGAACTCAAACTATTACTTGTTACGGCCAGACTCAAACATTTCAGTAATGCTTACCATTATCTGCATCCTCATAAAGCATTCATAAGCCGCATATAAGTATACCTGCCTTAGCAGATTTAATATACATTAACGACAAACATTATATGATTATACAGTTATAATGTTTGTTATTAATGTATAACATAGAGCTCTCGAAAGAAATTAAGAGACTGGTTCTTCTCTGTTTCTCATTAATGAAGGGCTTCATTCCTTAATGTTCCCGTTCCTTTTGAAGGTCACTTGATGTCATCCTACAATTCATGAGAAACTGTCGAATAAGTTAACGGTCATCTCCGGCATTAGAAAGCTGCTTCTGCCCTTTAACTGGCTGGTTTCTGGTCATTCCCAGTGTCTCCTGCTTCACTTTATTCTTGCGTACTGCTGTCTTAGAAATTTTGAGCCTGGAAGCAGCCTGCTACACAGTGTAGCCTTCTGCCAGCAGAACCAGGATTTAAAAATGCAGATTTAATAAAAACGCACACGCACACACACACGTATATGTATATATGGTGTGGTCGTTTAATTTTTTCCAGAGCTGCACATATATGCTGCTTATGAACGTACTATGAATGCATACTAATGCATTATAAAGGAATTATAAAGGTGTAATTAATGTAAAGTGTTACAAATATTTCCAGGTTCTTGTACTTGCCAAACAAAACAAGTCAAGGGACCCAATTTAAACAACAAAAACAGCAGCTCAGTGTGAAGTCTGATTGGTACCAGATGTTTACTTGGCAAGAGGAGCACAGAGGTTTAACGAACAGGGGTCAACCTCACCAAATAGGACCGACTGAGGTATTACATAACTGTTTGTTCAGTAAAATGGGGCAGGCCGCTTCTCCAAGGGAGCTTATGAAACCCTGTCCCTCAGCATTGCTCTATATAAGTCAAACTCCAGTGGTCAGATGCACACATCCACACTGGAATTCTACAAAATCCATTTTGTTTAGGTACTCTCCATCCTAGTGCAAAATTATCCTGCTCGCCTCATAGAATATTGCAGGACATTTTGAACTGATTCACTATTCTACTGAATGGGAGTGGAAAATACGACTTGCCGAAGAAGACCACATTTTAAAAGGCTGCTTTCAAAAGTTTGTCTTTATCTTCCAGATCTCTGGTGTTCAGGAGAGCAAACATGCTAAGGATTTTAGCAGCCCTCTGTATCCTAGCAAGCTGCTGTGCCCACGCTTGCAAGGTAGAAGATATACAGCTGATGCAAAACTTTGACAGACATAGGGTGAGTAAATGAGGAAAGTTATTTCTGTCTCAGTGTGCGCCGTGGGGGTAAATATGAAATAAAGCCGTTGTTTACTAAGGCCTCTAATTCACACCGCAATTCTGTGGGTTCAGCGTAAGTCTTTCATTGCCATTTCAGTTTGCAGGAACATGGTACGCTGTGGCTAAGAAGGACCCGACTGGCCTCTTTCTACTAGATAATATTGTAGCTCAGTACAATGTTGAAGACGACAACAAGATGACCGCTACCGCTAAGGGCAGAGTCATCATCTTAAAGTAATATCTCCAAATTTACTACTTCCCCTCCTATCTCCGTTTACATATCGTTTCTTGAATCTCAATGCCCTTTTTGTTCTGGCTCCGTTCAGCAACTGGGAGCTCTGCGCCAACATGTTCGGAACGTTTGAGGACACAGAGGACCCTGCAAAGTTGAAGATGAAATACTGGGGAGCAGCTTCCTATCTTCAGTCTGGATGTAGGGGGAATTATAGAAATGTTGAACACAATTCTGCATTATTCACTACCATTTCCATCGTTAAGTTCTACACCTCTATATGAATTGTTTACGTATTTTTGGTCATGCCTTGACTTGTTAAATAATGTATTATTTGCCTGTGCAGTTGGTGCTAATCCTGGAGGCCAACATGTGCCCGGTTCTCTGGTATTGATCGTGCAAAGGTTT
>JAAGVU020000041.1:9380583-9394474 GCA_011763525.2 Mormyrus iriodes | reverse complement strand
CACACACACACACACACACACACACACACACACACACACACACACACACACACACACACACACACACACACAGACTAATTGTTCTGTGCAGGAAAACAATTTGCACTGAAAAATAACTTACATCCCTCAGGTGCTCCTGGACAACCGCCACGTCACTGGAAACAACCTGCCCTTCGGCACCTAAGCTCTGCAATTTAAATGTAAGGCAAAACATTTAAAGTCAGTTGTGCCACCATTTCCCTATACCAGCTGAAAATACAATTTTATCTCAGTATAAAGAAATATTCCTGGACTTTGGAGGGATTGTTTCAGGCACAAAACATGACTTTAAAATTAAATAAGGCACGGCTGAAATGGCCTAGTGATAATTTCATTATTTAACGCAAAACCGCAAAGCTTAAAAAGGCTCTTGATTTGATATTAAAAAAAGCACAAAAAAAACTACAAAGAACAAATTTATTGTTATATATTAAAGAGAAAAAAATGGCGCCCCCTGATGGAAATATAATTTTATTATTATTATTTTTTTAATTCTCCCCACACCCAAAGTGAAATTCTGCCATCTAGTGTAAAGCTATCCAAGTTAACAATAATGGGCATAATCTGTGTGGTGATACTACAAGAATATCTATGTCAAATCACAGATCCTTAGTCTACTGCATAACAGAAACACTGATGAGATGATACCTGTAAGCCGGAGTTACTATGAGCTGCCATGTTTTCAAGTTGCTGACATCTGGCAGAAACTGCAACCCACTTGTTCTTCAGGTTTTCTGTCTCCTCCGAAAGACCCTGGTACATTTTCTCCCACTTCTCCGCTTCCAGGCTCTTCTGTTCCAGCTGAGCCTGTAAGGAGGCTTTGCCTCCATGGCCGGTGGCAGCCATCTCCTGCCTCAGCGAGGCCACCTCCTGCTCTTTGGCCAGAAGCTGCTTGATATTCTTCTGCTGCAGCGTCTCAAGCGACAGAATCCTCTTCACAAATGATAAAAAGAAAATGATGAGCTCCAAAAACAACAGAATACCCCATTAAGTCATTTAGCTATGGCAGTAGTCAGCACTCGACTCCATCCTGCACTAAAAGTGATTCAATCATCAAGTGATTCAGTGATTCATCAACACACCCAAAGTGACACTGTTTGTGAAGTGGAAACAAACCCTTTCAGCTTTACTGCTCATATTAGCTTATACTTATGCAAAAACTCATTCATTCTGAAGTACATCTCCTACAGCAAGGGCAGGCACACCTCCACTGAAAGAGTTTGGATTGGATTGTCAAGGGAACCAATGGGATGATAAATACAGTAGCAAATCAAAATTAGAGAACAAGGGACATTTTTGTAATACACAAAGCCAAAGCCCCAGAGTCCTGATCTGAACCCTATCAAGAATCTCTGTAAGGTAATTGGTGACAAAATTATAACAAACAAACCCATTACAGTTACCAAATTGTGGAAGAAACTGGAAGCTGAGTGGAACAAAATCAAGTCAGAGCAGTGTGACAAAGTGGATATTTCCTGTGGACACTGATGTGCCAGTCACTGAAAGCAAGGGCCTCTATGCTTCCTATTAATTTCTAGAAGTTATAACCATCAAAAAAAGAAACCATTTGTAGGCTTCTTAGACCAAAATTAGAGAACGGTAAAAAATTTTTTATCACCTATCTTCTTCAAATTTCTTGTTTAAACCATTTATTTTGTGATGTGGCATAGCTTTCACTAATAAAATATGATTAAAATACATCTCTTCTATTCATGTTAGAATAACTTTGAATTTGGATAAGCTGTGACTTTGTATATTACAACTTTTGATGGCCACTGTACAAACTTGAGCTTGGAGGGAAAAACATCCACAACCAGCAGCTATAGAATCACTCTAGTTTATAAAAATAAGCCATATTCTGTACAGCAGGTCACACATCTCAACAAAAAGGCTTGTAACTGTACAGTATGTTTGCAGAAGCACTTTAGTTCTTTGTCTTGGTAGGTGAATGTGCTTCAGAAATCTTCTCAACCAGCATTTAGTTTTACACTAATGTTACATAAGTATCTCATTGCAAAGCATGCATGATGCTATATACATTGATATGACAGCCATTACGATATATTCATGCTGCCATTCAACTGGCATGCTTATTGGTCAAGAAACTGCATTACCTCTAAAAGCTTGCTCTTCTCCGAATCTGTCAGCTTTCCATTTCGGTTAGAAAGTTCACCTATGGTTTTTTTCAGGTGTGCATTTTCCTTCCTCAGTTTATCAAGCTCCATCTCGGACTTCGTGCCACCCAGTTTCATTCCCAGCTTACTGACAATGGATTCCTTTGCCTGTTTAGACGCCATCTTCGGAGTGATCCCTGCAAAAATATATCGATCACCAATAGGGAAAAATACATGTAATGTTTAGCTATTGTTTAATCGAGTTAATTCCGAGGCATCTGGTTCTTTAGTTACCTAAGCATTAAGGAATAAAAAGAATGCTGAACGTTTAACTCGTAACGAGAAAATGTTTTACTGTACTTCTTTACCTCTAGTCGCTGGGCTTAGACTAAACGAAGACGTTAGTCTTCGACTAAAACGCTGGATTCAGTGAAGGACAAATCATTTCTTTTACGCATAATTACGTTAAGGGAATTAGTTAGTAGTATTACGTCCGAAACGAAACGAAAGCAGCATAACCTGCTACCCGCAAACACTTCTTGACACCCTTCATCTACCTGGTCGTGAGTAAGTTAGTTTTTGACAACCAACGACAATTTTTAATAATTTCAGCTTGTGGGTTTAATGTTTTATTTTGAAACACTGCATATTTTATTAAAACAGCTGCATAACTAAATTTACTAACTACAGTATTCAGCGAGCAGTCCGCCTTTACGGGGAAAACCAATTCTACTCGTTAACCGGAAAACAATTTAGCCCATATTACAAGAATTTAACTACAATAACTTGTTCAAATTAAATAGTCAAATAGCATGGTACACTAAAACAGTGACACTCACCAGTACACTAGGTTTTAAAAGAAATTACAGTACCATAAAGGTCACGCTTACGTACATTAAACCTTCTATCCTCACAGAAGACAGAAGTTTGAATACAGCGCGTCTGCGTCATTTCCGCATACGTCAGCGTGAAGAGCGCTCTGATTGGTGAACCTCGGGTTTGTGCAACTTCCACATGCATTGTGTAGGCTGAACGACTGGGCATAAGTGTCCCGTGTGCTTCTCCGGGAGGTACATGGCGTCTGGAAAGTTAAGCTTCTATTTTTTTTTTTGTTTAACAATTCTTGTTAACAATTGTTTACAGATTTTTAAAAACTAGGCTCACGTTCTCTAATCTCTAAACACAAACCAAACTAACACTGCAAGAAGAACGAAAAAAGAAAATCTTACAACTCGTGCAATGAAAACTATGTAACAGTCCTAAAATGTGTTTTTTTTTTTTTTACAAGTATATACCTTTCAAAGAACTAACACGCTGATATGCTCAATTGAAAATACCCACTGTCTTTAGCAGCTCCTTTTCAGTGTTACTTTGCAGAATGTGTAGTAGCCATTGTTGTGGAAATATTCCACAAGTACTGCTTACTCAAATATCTATAAATACGGAAGCAGAATAAAACTTGCTTGTTTTAAAGTAATGAATTGCAAGTAATAATGTCTTGGAATCAAAGCAAAAATGTCTGTTTAGTAAAAGAAATTAAAAAGATACCACCACAAAAAAAGCAGCTTGGGGGGGGGGTGGGGGTTGCATCTCACCTCCTCTTTGGATCAGGCCACAGCACCTCATCAGTGTCACGGGCTATGTCAGGACTATGCAACTCAAGGTCCGAGCCCAGCTGATTTTCCAGCCATCCTTCACCTGCGAGCCAGGTGTGAAGCTTCTGGCCATTCAGGATCAGTAATTATTAAACTATCTCTCTGGGAGAACTGAAAACACGGCCTGGATTTGAAATGGAGGGCCAGAGTTGAATAGCCCTGGGCTGTGTTCTCTATGGCTAAAAGGTGGAGGAGATATGGTCTGAAATGCCTTATACAGCCCTCGATTGCGCCCACACCGAATCCCTGCAAGCCTCCCCTGTCACCTCGAGGAGAGGTATGCGTACATGGGGCTGGCTGTCAAATACCTTCCATCATCATGCCAAAAAGAATTTTAAAAAATGTAAAAATATAGAATATGGTGATAAGAAACAAAAACTGCGGGTGGTTTACAAATCTTTTGTAAACCAGGGCAGCCCCATGGAAACTCACCTTGTCCCAGATGGCAACAAACCTCAGCTCTTCGGGGCCTTCTCTCACCACTATATTCTGTAGTGTGTCTAGAAATATGATGTTGGCATTGTTGTATGGACCCATGGTGGTGGAACACGCCATTCTGGGTTATGGGCAGTAGTTCTGTAGCTGGTGGCATAATTGGATTAGTTATGATATGTGCCACTCTCTCTCCAGCTTCCAGCATGGTTGATATGGTCTACAACAGCAGCTCTGATTTCATCAGAAATTAAACGTCTTTATCTTCTCCTTCTTTGTTCTTTTCATCATCCTCCTCCTCTCAGTCTTCCTCTAACCAAACATATTTACGTAGTTGTGGTATTTTGAATGACAGTGCTCTACAAATGATCAAAGAGATTTTATGGTAAAATTTTACTTGAGGGGGCACAAATACTTAGTAGTAACTCAGTTACTACTGAAGTACAAATTATGAACAAATATAGTCACTACTTGAGAAAAAAGATACATCATGACTCATTCATTACTTGTTCATTCGAAAGTTCCTTCAGTAGTTCACACAGATGTATCGAATTAACAGACATAGTAACAAATCTAGTAACTGATTGGTATTGTGATGCATCATGATTCATTACTGATGAAAAATAACGAGTTCAGTAGTTCACTTGTATTATTATTTGTTCCTTCAGTAGTTCACAGAGGTTTACAGAATTAACAGATATAGTAACAAATGCAGTAATTGCTTCAGATAAAACGTGCCACGATTCATTAATGATGAACAAACATGACATTAATGTGTAACTAAGACTTAGTTTGTGGTTAATTAATACATAACTAATAGCGTAATACTACATAAAGAACGAGATCACATTTATTCTGCCACAGCATCCCAGCTCTAGTCTGGGAGATGGCTGCCCAACCCTGCTCCTGGAGACCTACCACCCTGCAGGGCTGAGATGGAGCCCTAATTTAGTACACCTGATATAGATAACCAGGCCCTTCAGTAATATCTCAGTATTAGAGCCAGCCTAGCTTCAACATAGTTAAATGAACTGACCCATGGCCCTTTTACGTATCTGATTGGTGTGTGAGCAAATTTGATTCTTTGTGTTTCCACCTGGGGAATTATGTGTTAATTGTGTTCGAGCAGTGAGGGATTGACTTAATGATACTGAATGCCAGCGCTTTCTAAATGAGCACGTGGTGCAGACAGTGCTATATGAAGGGATTTGTGGGTAGGGTTTCTCATTAAAAAAAAGTTCAGCAACTGTGTATCATGCATGAACGCAGGTGAATAGTGTTTATGGTTTTGGGAAATTGGTCTGTGTTTTGGTAGCTGGTGTCATGATTTTGGGTGTTTGTTTTATAGAGCCAGTTAAAGGGTGCAAGCGATCGAGCTAAAACTGGAATTAAGTTCGACAATTCCTTTTTGGTTTCCTTGTTCACATCTACACCGCTAAGTGGGGCTAGAGTGCCTTCGAAGCCTTCATTCGAAAAGTAAGAATCGTGCAAATGAACTTTAATAAAGGTTGTGGAGGTTGTCGTATTCAGGTTGGTTAAGAGAAGCATTCACTAACTTAAAACGAAACATTAATTCAGCAGATTCGGGGTTTAATACTCTCCACTGCAAGTTAAGTCAGACTGATATCGTCCTTCATAGGCTCGGAAATTTTTTTTTTTTTTCTTTTAAATCCAGGGTAATAAGCGCACACTGGTACAGGTACGGACAATAGCCAGTCTTGCAGAAATCCCCACCCACCTCATTTTCCTGAGGTACATAACCGCTGTATTAGTCACCACCTCTGGCTGCAAATAATGTGGCTGCGGGGACGCGTCCTGCAGCCCTCCTGCCAGATTCTCCGTTAGACCGTAAAACTTTTCCGAAGTTCCATTCCACAATGTTACGCGTTATTGTGGAGTCTGCTAAAGGACTTCCAAAAAAGAAACTTGGAAATCCGGACCCTATAACTACAATTGTTTTTAAAGGTGGGTTTGAATTGCCGAATCTGTCTTTTTATAAATGTATCTCCGTATGCACTTAATATATTTAGGATCTCCGTATAAAACTTTTGCCGGTTCTTAAATTAAAACTCATAGTTGGCGAAGAAGGTGTCCTTGTTGCTTTTTTGTGTCGCTTGAATAACTGGTACTTCGTAGTTTTCTACATTTTGTGCGTTTTTTGAGAAATAGTTTACGACTGCCAGTAAGAATATCAGTTGGGGAATGTAGACTTTTTACTGTTAAAAGTTGTTAATGTAACTTTTTTTCTTTAAAAACTATTTGCAAAATATGATTGGGGGAAATCTGCATACTATTTTTCCTGAATGTGACTCCACTGGATTGGAGTGCGAATGGTGTTTTATACAGTATATTATTACACGTTCAGGATTTTTGGTTTAAAACAATATGGATTACAAAAGGATCATGAAATAAAAACGATGGAACATAAGACATATCAAAAGTATTCGAATACTGATCAAAATGAAATCTTTAGGTTATATTAAGCAGAATCATAAGCAAATTGTGCCAATAATGCACAATAGCATAGTATTCATTATTGAACGTTAAAGATCTTTTTAAAGCATATATACTTCCAAAATGTCTAATTAATGGGGAATGTACATATTCTTGTCTAAGTTTCCACTGTCGTCCCTGTCTAGAATCTAGGTGTTGGCTGTGGTTGGTTTGCACTGTATAGCTGTGGGTGTGGATTTAGGAAACAGGAATTGGGTACTTAACCTACATGCCTGACACAGTGTCACAGCATCATGAATCATTGCCAGTTCCTGAATGATATAATCTTGCGTTTGATAGGCCAGATATGTACACAATATTAATATAAATGCTTGTTGCTGTGTAAAATGTGTAGCATGTCTTGGAGCACATAAATATTCCTATATCAAAAGTGCTTTTTATTTTTAGACGAGAAGAAAAAGACAAAAGCTATCAGCAGTGAAGTAAATCCAGTTTGGAATGAAGTAAGTCCTTAATTAATGCACCAGCAGAGTATGAATGAGCTTGAGACTTATTTGGGTAAATAATTGTTTTTGATTGGGTAAGTAATGTTTGACTGAACTGATGGCATATGTGTGACAAGTATTTACAGTGACTACACAATTAAATGTTTTATTGTGTCTAAGGCATAAAAATGGAAAAAGTCTCTTGATATTTTTCCAGAGATTAAACACACAGTTGTACAACATATTGTGCTATATTGTTTAACAGCCTTTTGAAATATACGCCAGTTATTCAAGTTATTTTTGTTGGTCTTTACTTACTCAGTCGTGCGAGTAAAAGCTCTGATAAATGAGTTAACCTTTCCTTTGCAGGCCCTTGAATTTGACTTGAAAGGTTCAGCACTAGATTCGTCATCCTATATAGATGTGATTGTGAAAGACTACGAGACAATTGGGAAAGACAGGTATGAATCTTGAAGTGTTCTACCCTTGCAAGTTTCTTGGAAAACCTGAGGGAAAGAAGGCTTACAGTTTTTATGAATTGCTAAAATGCTACACCCCATCACCTGAACCAAATGCTCAGTGCCCTGAACACATTTATCAAATCAATCACTTTTTGCTGAAGTTTGAACATGTTGTCAATCACTAATTATATAAACCATATTTTGCACTGTGATGCAAAATGGTAAACATTGTCCGTGAAATGTAAATACAGCCAGCACAGTGTCCATCATTTAAATATAATCACTCAATTTTTCACACATTTCTAAACGTAACAAAGCGAATAAGTGAATAGAACAGAGAATATGTGTCAGACGAGAGTGCAAATGCCATAGGTGAGTTGAATTTCACTGTCAAGGTATGGATGGGTCACAACAGAGGATTCTTACCCTGTTACTTAGCAAGGGAGAACATTGCCTATGGCACAGACAAAGTTCACTGACCTGATCCAACCAACTTTTGCGGAACAAGGTTATCAATTTTCTCCACCAGCTGGTTTCAAGTCTCAAAAAACCCCCAAAACTTAAAACTGAAAGCTTGAGAATCACTGGTGAACAAGGTAGAGTTTCTTTAACTCAAAGTTGTGCTGTTTCTCCTCTTGCTCTTCCCGTTTGTTCCAGCAGCTCTGACTAGCCAATGAGGTGCCGTCATTACTGGAACAAAACGGAGAATGACTCAATGTGGAATTGAAAAACGTGCACATGTGTAACTCTAGTATGAAATAATTAAGAACACGATAGAGCTGGAGCGCTTCTTTCAAGAACCGTAAAAGTATCACTGGATTATGTTGTTACTGGCATGTCACACCCCACACCCTGTGGCTGCGTTGAAACATGTCTAGTTATGTGCAGACAGCAGTCAAATAGTCTGAAGCAGTATGAGTTGCTTTTTACAACAAAATAACACAGCTCTGCTTTTAAAATTGAATGGAACTTGTGGAAAAATTCCTTGACTACCAGTGACATTGTTTTTAAACATCTTTTTGTCTAGTATGATGAAAATACTTTTTATATTTTGTTTTGTCTTTCCCTTTCTCCCCCCTCTTTCTTATTCGGCACAGCAGGCTCCCCCAGTTCCAGTCCTAGGGGGCAGTTTGCAGCAGAGTTTTTGCAGGTTTCCCTGCTCAAACACACCTTATTTAACTCACCAGCTAACTGCCAGGTTTACTAGGTGTGTTTGAGCAGGGAAATCTGCCCTCCATAACCCAAATTGGGGAACCTTGCAGTAAGGGTCATGTTGAGCATACAGCTTATCCAGGGAAGCACAGGGCACTCTGAAAAGATATCAGTACTATAGCAATCCAAGAAAAATAAATATGAAGCGGTTAAATTTTTGCCCATATTAAAAGTGGTCCCAGGAATGCTTCCACTTGAAGGATCATAGTTTTTCTTGTGAACAGGATCGTCGTTAGAGATAAATGGATAGGGGGGCTGAGTCTTTACTAGGGGGGCCTGATGACAAACCATTCATGACTTAACCCCTGTGTTATTTTTGGTGTTGAGGTTACCCCAGTCCATTTTCAAAATGAGGATAAATTCTATAGAATCTAGAATTTAGAACGGAAGAAGTAAAATATACAAGGGTCAAGCCAATAAATACATTTATTTGAGGGGGGGGGGGCTAAAAAAGTTTTTAGTGGGGCTAAAGTACCCCTAAAATAGACCTAACGACGCCCCTGCCTGTGAAGGTTGTAGCATGTACTCATTTAGTAACAAGTAGCATTGACTTTGTTGTTGTATAATCTAGTATACCTTGACCTTATAGTATTCATTATGTGAGCAAAACTTTGCAGCTTAGCAGAAATGATCATTCACAAAAGCCACCTCAGTTCAGTATTGCTGTGGACTGTTTTTTTCTCTCTCCCTTTTTAAACCGCTTGCACAGCACTGATGTTTGATTAGATTGGATAAAATTTGTATACTATTTTTAGATACAGCCGCATTCTGTGCAGTTTTAAATAGGCCCCGCCTCACGCCAACTCATCTGATGTTTTTCCCATGTTATTCCTGGGTTTCATTTTTTTTCTGTAAAATGGAAACGAGAGACATATGGTTTCAATCAAGCAATGACGTACACTGGGTTTCCAAGCCTGAGTGATTTAAAATGTCGAAACACATTCATGTTCATTCATTTGCCGTTTGTAGTATCTTTTATTTTTTCTCTCTGTAGATAGCAGCTTTATATTTAGCTTTACTCTGGGGAATGTTAGAATGATTGTTCCAACTTTTGAAATGCCACGATACACAACTGTGATGAAGGTAATGTCAGAACTGCACTGAGGCAAGATGACATCTGGGGGTGGAGAGCGGCTGCTGATTCACACAGGCACATTTCTTCTGGAAGTCTGTGTTTAGTAACCTAGCAACAAAGGAAGGCAAACGATTAGCTTGTTTCTATTGTAATAGCTCTGTGTAGCTCCTCTGCTTATATTTAATTTTAAATAATAATCAAAATGGTAGGCTAAGGCCACTTTTACAATGGTCTGACTATTCTTAGCAATGGTGGTCAAAAGTTATAGTTGTCCCTAAATACCACCTCCTAACATTATTTGACTTTTAAAAAATGTCTTACTCCATTCATAATTTTCTAGATGTACTGTCTTTAATGCTATTAAGCCTCCACCATACTGTGAACTGCCACAGGAAAGCGCTCTGATTCATGTAGATTGCAGGACATCACATGTAGTATGGGCCCTTCCTGTTGTGGCAACTGGCTCCGTTGCTTAGTGGAATAACTTAATGGATTGTTTTAGTTCTCCAAACATTATGCCATATAAGGCAGCTGGATTACAGGGTCCTGAAGATTCATATTTTTCTTAGATTAGCCGATGTACCCTGGTCCTGTCCTCCTCGCTGATACTGAAACAGCAGTTAAGGGTTGCTCCAAGGAGACCGTAGCGGTGGGAATTTGTCGTTTGGCCTGTCTTTAGATCTTCATTGTAACCAGTAAATATTTCTGTCCAGTTACGCATAATGTCTGCTGTGGGACTGGGATACGATTAAAAGAGTGTGGGCTGAACAAGATGGTAGTTTCTTTCCAAAACAAACATCGAGGACTTTTCTAGTACTTTGTGAGAAAAGATTAGCAGGCAGCATATTTTTGCTTAGCTGATACAGCAACAACACTGTCACAGGGAGAAACTTTATAAAACCTCTCTCCACATCCTGCAATCTCAAGAGGTTTAGGAAATTACACATTATTTACAAAGGAAAAAAACAAAGTGGAAACTTGCTACAAGCAAAACAACGTTAAGATTTTTTTCGAAATGTATGAATAATTAAATGGAAAAATACAAGAAATAGTCGTGGAAAAAGTACACCCTCTTTCAGTTTTATGCATCAGGACATAAAAAATCATCTGGTCCTTAGCAGGTCTTAAAATTAAGTAAATACAACTTCAGATGAACAATAACACATGACATTGCACCATGCTATTATTTAACAAAACCTAAGCCAAAATGCAAAAGCAGCGTGTTAAAAATTTAAGTACACCCTTGCTGCTTCTATAGGAATTAAGAGGGTAAGTAGCAGTCAGGGTTGTGTTAAGACAGTGGAGGGAAGACCTCAACAATGATCTTAGAGAAGCGATTGTTGCTGCCCATCAAACTGGGAAGAATTATACAGCCATTTCCAAACAGTTTGACGTCCATCATTCTTCAGTGAGAATTATTCACTAGTGGAAAACATTCAAGACAGTTGACAGTCTTCCCTGGAGTGAATGTCCCAGCAAACTTACCCCAAGGTCAGACCATGCAAAGCTCAGAGAAATTGCAAAAAACCCAGGAGCTACATCTCGGATACTACAGGCCTCAGCTAGCATGTCAAAGTTCATGAGAGTACAAATTTAGAAAGACTGAACAAGTATGGCTTGTTTGGAAGGGTTGCCAGGAGAAAGCCTCTTCTCTCTAAAAAGACCTTGGCTTGGGTTTGCAAACTTGCATCTGAACAAACCACAAGACTTTTGGAACAATGTCCTTTGGACAGACGAGACCAAAGTGGAGATGTTTGGCCATAATGCACAGTGCCATGTTTAGTGAAATCCCAACACAGCATATCAGCAGAAACGCCTCATACCTACTAACACGGTGATGGAGGGGTGGTAATTTGGGCTTGTTTCGCAGCCAAAGAACCTGGGCACCTTGCAGACACTGAGTCGACCATGAACTCCTCTGTATACCAGAGTATTGTAGAGTCAAATGTGAGGCCATCTGTCCGACAGCTATAGCTTGGCTGAAATTGGGTCATGCAACAGGACAATGATCCCAAGCACACCAGCAAATCTACAACAGAATGACTGAAAAAGAAAAGAATCAAGGTGGTGTTGTGGCCCAGTCCAGACCTCAACCTGATTGAAATGCTGTGGCGGGATCTTGAGAGCTGTGCATAAATGAATGCCCGCAAACCTCAATGAACTGAAGGAACATTGTAAAGAAGAATGGCCCAAAATTCCTCCACAATGATGTGAGAGACTAATAGTCATACAGAAAACTATTGCTTGAAGTTATTGCTGCTGCGTGTGGTTCTATAAGCTGTTGAATCATGGGGCGTACTTAGTTTTTCACACGTGGCTTCTCCATTTTGGCTTCATTTTTTATTTTTTTGTCCTGATGCATAAAACAATAGAACTTACATGCAACATTCCTGAGAGGTCCAATGGAAAAGTGAAAAAAGAAAATCCGTAAAGATTTCTAATGTATTTTGATATATTCATGGATAATACTACAATTAACATAGTAACCTTTTCGGTTTATGAACATTAAAACAGGCTGTACTTGTAGAGCAAGGCAAGCTATCCTTGAATACTGTGATCTACATACAGTGGAATAAGAACTGTAGACTGCCATCTTTAGTCATTATTTACATTATACATACCTCAGGATTTAGTGAAGTTTGTTCATCAACATTTATTTGGCAACTTATCACTATGCTACCTGCCTCATGTGTAAGGGATTTACTGGAACAGGTTGCGCATATATAAAAGTGTGTGTGTGTGTGTGTGTGTGTGTGTGTGTATATATGTATGTGTGTATATAATGTGTATACGTGTGTGTGTGTTATGCTGTTCTGTATGTAAGTGGTTAAACTTGCAGAATATGAATAAGAGGATAATCCCTGAGTCAGACTGGGAGTGCCGTGGCTGGTATCATAGCTTTGTACCGTTTTAAACGACGAATAAGGTAGCGTACCATAAAAAAAGCACATTAACATGGAATTACATGATGACTAATGAGCAAGACTGAGTTACAGGTTGCTGGAAATGGCATTTCGTTTCCTCCTTTTGCTGTACATATCTCTTGAATGGACTGCAGTGAAGGGAATTGTAGTTGAGAATACTCAAGCACACTACTGCTGGGCAGGAATCAATTGGGGAAATGCAAGGACCAACAACTTTGTGCCACACCCGTCCCTCATTTCAGGTAATCGAACCTGCCCTGGCCTGATGGCAATTAGAGCCCAACTTTATTTAAGCAGAACAGTGTACAATTGTCACTGCTCAGTCATCATCAATGCTCTTACAAGCATAGGGCTCAGCTGGCTCTCAGTTAGAGATCAGGTAGGTCTGTTTCCTGTGTGCTTATCAGTTGTCAGCAGGTACTGGCTTGGTTCTTTGGGTGGATTTGCGGTCATGGTTCTTCTTGACCAGCATCTTGTTTTGGGTTTTTGGTTAGCCGGGTTCTGGTTTTGAGGTTCATGGTCCCAAGTAGTCAGCATTCCGCAGCTGGTGTTCTGTGTGTATGTCCTGGAATATGAGTACTTGCCCCTTTTTAGGTTCCCTGGGTTGGGATCTCCAATCCTCTGCACTTGAGTCTGCCTTCTGGTTCCCCTCATCCTGGAGCCATCCATCCAGTCAGCGGCCCAAGTTACCCTGTTTCTGTGTTTCCAGCCATGTTTGGACTGTTGGTCTTAGGGGCCAGGGCGCAGAAGACCTGGCGTGATGGATGGATGGCTCAGGTTGACGTGTTTTGTCTATAAAAGCTAATAAATGGTTTTAACTAGTAAATGCTGAGTTGGTCGTGACATTGTGACCCACAACTTAAGTTACACAAAATGTATAAATGTTATGAACAGATTTCGAGATGGATGTACACTGCATAACTGAAACTTATGTGCAACAAAGCTTAGCTAAGCTGAAAATAAATAAATCGCAGGGCCCTGATGGCATCTTACCTATAGTTTTAAAAGAGATGAGGGATATTATTTGCTGACCTTTAACT
>JAAGVU020000041.1:9331641-9360096 GCA_011763525.2 Mormyrus iriodes | reverse complement strand
CAAACTCCTTCACTATCTTTTCATCTGGTCCTAGGGAAAGGAGACAGAGATGCCCATCTATCCACCAAAACGAGGCGACAAGCTGTTCATGGTACCACAGGGGATTCGCCCTGTAGTGCAGCTCACCGGCATCGAGGTAATGCATCGCTGTAGCTGGATGTCCAATTTAGCTGTGACTTGTACATGCTTTAGGGCAGTGTTTGCAAATCCGGTCCTCGGGGTCCCATAGTCGGTCCATGTTTTTGTTCCCGCTGAGCTCCCTGCCAGGCAGTCCACATTTTTGCTTCCCGCTCAGCTCCCAGTAGGAGCTGGAAGGGAGCAAAACGTGGACTCTGTGGGTCCCTGGGGACTGGATTGGAAAACACTGCTTTAGGATGATGGTCACTCCTTTTCCTGTGTTTCTTGATCCAGATTCTAGCCTGGGGTTTGCGCAACATGAAAACCTTTCAGATGGCCACTGTCACTTCGCCCAGCCTTGTGATAGAGTGTGGAGGAGAAATTGTTCAGTCGGCGGTCATCAGGAACTTGAAAAAGAGTCCAAACTTCCCAGGATCAGTGCTCTTCTTGAAAGTGGTAAGACTTAAACTCTAATTTGTCATGTTGGTTGAGGTGTTTGCTACAGTTGTCAAAGAATGCACTCAGGTATTCTTTCTAGATCTTCTCTAAGCTCAGTAGTCCTCAGAGCCCTCCTCTGGGGTATTCCACATATTTCCGTTCCGCTACGGGTGCACACACAGTTTCAGTAATTAGTGACTGGAGACTCTTATTCGTTTCATTAGGTGCACTGGTGGTGGAACGTAACAAACGTGTGGGATGACTAGGGATTCCCAGGGAGAAATCTGAGAAGCACTGGGCTGGAATATTTCTCTCTCTAGCTATAAATCCTACATTTACATGCTAAACAATGTGTAAAGTACCTATATTCTCTGTTTGAAAGTATTTGAAATCATTCAGGAAGAGATTACCCAGGAAAGATGTATGCATGCTTTGCAGTGTTTCTCAATCTGGTCCTTGAGGACCCACAGTCAGTCCGTTTTTGCTCTCTCCGAACACCCTGACAGACAGTCCAGCTGGGAGGGAACAAAAACGTGGACTGTCTGTGGGTCCCCTAGGACTGGATTGGTCAAAAACGTATGCATTGTATCGTGGATGGGAGTTTTTTTGTTAAGGCACTATGACATTCTGCAGCTCCTACCCAAAGAGGAAATGTACATGCCTCCCATCGTGCTGAAAGTGATCGACCACAGGCCTTTTGGAAGGAAACCCATTGTGGGACAGTGCACCATTGATGCCTTGGAGGAATTCCGTTGTGACCCCTATACAACCAAAGCAGAAGTGGCCATGTCATCTAAAGGTGTAGTTTTTATAAAGCTTGCTTTTTCTTGCCAATTACAATCACAGTTTGAGAACACTGCCACCTGATGGTAAAAAACTCTGTCAACCCCATTGAACTGAAATTATGAAATTGTGTTTTGGGTTAAAAGTTTGCCCTAAAGGAGAGCGATTTATAGTTAAAGTTCATAAATTAAGACTGGAAGGGTCTTGTAAAAGGTTTACAGGTTTTTGAATGGAAAGAGTTGCATTTCCTCTTGCTGGTAAGGGGAAACGTTAAAAGTACAAACTAAAAAGGTTTTATCCAGGGGAGTCACCTAATTTGTAAATCAGAAGGTGCCGGAAAAGGAGGACATATGAGAACAGAGGGGCAATGAGGTGGGCGCAGGTTCTGGAATGCGTACAAAACATGGGTCTGTAAATTTAAAATACATACTTCAGTTTTTTTTAATGTGTTTTTTTTAACTAGAGAGCCGCCGTATCTGCACAAATAGGTGTCGGAACGCAGACAGTTAAACAGAGAGGTCCTGGAATGCGTTCTGGCAGAATCCATCACAAATTAAACACTGAACATCGCTAGGGCTGTTCTGCAGCCCTCCCAGATAAATGCTCACTAATTAATTTAAACAGGGTGTTCTCATAGAGTTCATTAAAATCAGAACCTCCTATTTAAGGCTTAGACCTCCTCTTCATGAATCTCTAGTGATGCCTCTGGTTTTATCAGAATAAAGATTGACCCTTCTGCCCATCCATCCATCCACCTTTCCTTGTTGGATTGACCCTTCTGCCCTTTAACCTCTTCTGTGTGCCAGTGGCTCTGATGGCAGCAGCCCCTCGCTACACAGTCATCGATATGGAGGACAGGAGGCCGCTGCTTCAAACTCAGGTATGATACTGTGTGGGGTGGGGTGGGGGGGGGGGTACTAACACATTCACTAAAGCACGCCGTTCACGCTCTCATACTGTATGTCAAATCCAGTGACGCATAGAATGCGGAAGCCCTGCGTGATCTAATTGGTGCCGAACAATAAATATTTAAATGAAATCTGCATCGAACCACGGCTTGGATTCCAGCTGAGACCTAGGTCAGAGGAGCCTTTCACAGTGACTGTTCTGAATTGCAGTTAGCGTACAGTATGTCAGCGGCTGTTGGAAAAATGACCCACCGTTCTGCACATCTTGTATGTATTGTTCTGGAAGCGGGCTTGGTGTTTTTCTTCTGATCAAGCTTTTCTCTCTTCCCTTTGTTTCTTCTTAAGATGGATGTTGGGCTTAAAGGTGCTCAAATTGTAAGTATGATGTTCAAAGTCAAAGCTGGACCATTAGATTTCCATTTAATTGATGGAAGATGACATGATATTGGGGTTTCAAATGGAATTCTGACTTCTTGACATTCAATTTGGACACTGATGGAGGAAAGTTATTAGAAGTAATTACACAATTATTGTAAAATTCAAAAATTCAGACCTTCATCTTCAGGTGCACAAATAGAGCAGAATTTGATGTATAAAAAGCAGATTAAAAAAATTAGCATTGGGTGGTCATTTGGCTGAATATCCTAGAGTTGAAAGTGCTGCAGAATCACTTGTTGTCCTATCTAATGGTCTTATGCTGCATGTGAATCAGCACGGGCTTTTTGAATACATGTAGATATAACTAAATAAATACTCACAAAGAAACAAGTTGACTTGGACCTCATACAAAACTTTTCATAATTTTTTCCTTTCCAAATTACTTTCCAAAAAAAATGCCCAGAGGTGTTGACTTGTAATATGGAACATCAAACAACTAAAGTCAGAATCTCTTTACTTCTGCACTTTATGCTACTTTAATAGTGCTATACAACAATGTATTCTGTATGTTCTGCATTACTGAGCACTGCTCTGGGTATTGAATTAGTTTGGCACAAGGATTCAAACAATTACATACCTCCTGAATCAAATAGAGAGAGACAAGGAATCTACCTGCAAGTAATTTGGTATTGGAATAACCTATGGATTCCATTTGAACTTAAGTTTCCAGACTCATTCTGGAATATGCTCCATAATTAGATGGAGTGTTGAATCTCTGGTCTTAGTGTGTTAGATTAAGTAGAAAATGTATTACAGCTTGCTGAAAATTCCTGTTTGTGTGGAAAATGCTAGTAGAAGGTATGTAATATAGATATCGATTGTACTGTACATTAGTTTGTTTCTGATTTTCTAAAATGATATTGCTACAGTATTGCCATTAAGATTCTGTACAAGCGCAATCTGCATGCAAAATGTCCCTTTTCTCTGTATCAGATCATAAAATCTTTTTTTCACAGAATAAGTTTTGATTCTTAGACTTAATTCTTAGACAATTTCTTGGCCTGTAACTTTTGATTTTCTGTGTGTCTATTTTGCCCCCCTCCCCAATTTTGGAATTCCATCCTAATAGCAACAAGAAAAGGTAAGACTTATCTTCCCTGTTATGTGGTTTCCAGTCACACACACAACTAATAGAATTTTGACTAACACAAAAGAGAGTGGGTTTCATAAACACTTATTTCTTAGTAAATTATATTGAATGGGTACATGTCTGCTTAGGTTGAAATCACAATGGAATATTTGTAAAGAATTTTAAATAACATCTCATTCTTTGTTTTTCATATTTTGTTCAATTCTGTAAAATGGATCCAAGTACTAATTATTGACTGGGTGACAAGGAGATGCAATGACTAATTTTTGATATTGGACCTGACCTGTATAAGTGTGATTTTAAATTTTGCTTATTAATTGTAGGAGAAAGATTCAATTGACTGGTGGAGTAAGTACTATGCTTCTCTTGGAGAACATGAGAAGTGTGGCCCTTACGTCAAGAAAGGCTATGATACCCTCAAGGTGAGCTTCCATGGCACTGACTGATGCAGTATGAATCTCAGTGCTAACAGGTAGTGATGGCCGAATGAAGCTTCATTTTGCCATCACTATGAACAGGAGCAGATATAAAAAAATGACAGTTGCCGAGCCTTCTCTTTGCTATCTGAACACCCATGGCAATCTGTTTGAAGAGACCTACCCTTTATACATTGTTTACAAAATCAATGACACAAATACTGAATGTAGCAAGCAATCCACTTGTATGATATTAACTATCAGACTGTTTTATTGCAACAATGCAAATGGAGATGCTATAAGTACTGGGGATAGCGTGCATTCTCAGAACCTTTTTTGATTCAAACAAATGTAGAAATTAATGTATACACTTGATCTTGTTTGCCCCACTTCTCCTTTCTTGTCAATACCATGTCATCGTTTCCTCTCCAGAAATGCAACATACTGTATTTTCCAAATCTTGCATTTCTGCTTATTTTTGGTTTATTTTTAGCAGCAAAACGTAAATCTCTTGTTCTTGGTTTTTCTGAACATCCTCAGTCCAGAACACTTCAGGAGATCTGTAACACACTTCGGTGTTAATATACCTTGTATGTTTTTGTTTCCAGATCTATGAGCGGGAACTTGAAAATGTGTCTGAGTTCAAAGGGCTGACTGACTTCTGTAATACCTTCAAACTCCATCGGGGTAAATTTGATGACGACGACGACGACGATCTAGCAGTGGTTGGAGAATTCAAGGTGTGGTCATTATTCATTTAAATATTCTGCTTAGGAAGAAATGGATACATTGTTGAAACCATTTGAGAATGTTAGCTTATTCATTCATCAAACACGGGATTGCAGTATATTAGAAATAATTGTAAATTATACTACTTTAATAATGCCATACAAATCAGCAACAGTGTATTGTGTATGTTCTGTATTACTGAGCACTGCTCTGGGTATTGAGTTGGTTTGGGACAAGGATTCAAACAGTTACATACCTCTGGAACCAAATCCAGAGCCATAAGGAATCTTGAGAATGCTGGGCTATTCATTCATCACATTCAGGATTTACCTTTAAAATTCATTCAATAAACACAATTCTGAAATGACTTTGGGAACTGACCTGTGTCTGTCTCACTTTCATGAACTGGTTGTGATTTCTACCCAGGGTTCATTCAGGATCTACCTGCTGTCAGATGATCCTGCCATTCCGGCCCCCCCTCGACAGTTCAGGGAGCTACCTGAGAGTGGGCCTCAGGAGTGTCTGGTCAGGATTTACATCGTCCGAGGAATCGACCTGCAGCCTAAGGACAACAATGGCCTGGTGATTGTCTACCGCAGTATTCCCCAATCCAGTTGTCGAGGACCCACAGGGGACCTGGAGGGAGCAAAAACGTGGACCAGCTGTGGGTCCCCGAGGATTGGATTGGAAAACATTAGTCTACTGGTCTGCCTGAAATCATACTTAACAATATTACTGTTGACCAGGATCTGTTAGGTTTACCGTTAGCTTGAGATGCTAAAAGTAATATCTCTTTACAGTGTGATCCATACATTAAAATCTCCCTGGGAAGGAAGGTCATTGAAGACCGGGAGCACTATCGGCCAAATACTCTTAACCCAGTGTTTGGAAGGTAATATTTAATGTTGTATTGGGTGCAATACAAGTAAATTTTAAGAAGCGTACAACTCAATTTCCCTTACATGATCTTTTCTCTCTAGGATGTTTGAACTGTCCTGCTTTCTCCCTCAAGACAAAGACTTGAAAATTTCCATCTATGATTATGATTTGCTGAGTCGTGATGAAAAAGTTGGGGAGACAATGATTGATCTAGAAAACCGATTACTCTCCCGGTTTGGTTCATATTGTGGATTGCCACAGACATACTGCATGTAAGTATGTTTTTAAGTTGTTTTTTAAGCATTTTATAATAGATATGTTATTGGTTTTGTAGGCTATAACTGTTACAATTCAGTCTTCACAGAAAGCAACCTACGTAGCCTTTGTAGGGTGCGTCCTAAAAATTTACACAATCTTGGGATAGATTGGGCTGCAAAGGAACCATCGGGTAGATCCTACACAGCCTGGGAAAAGGATTCATTTCTGGGCTGCATTTTGGAGGAGCTTTTGAAATGGGACAGGCTTGTTGTGCTGCTGTGACACATTTGGTCTTTGAATTCAGCCTTAGAAGGATGCAGCCCTTGAATTCGGGGACAGCCGTTTTCATGACCAAAAACTTCAAAGATTGAAAATGCACTGCTCACTTTGGACTTTGGCTTGGTAAATCACTGCCATCACTGTCAAATAGTGGATCTGATCTTGCTGCATTCCCAAACAGCTCAGGAATAAACCAATGGCGAGACCAACACAAACCATCTGAGATCCTACTCAACTTGGCCCGCCTAAAAGGCATTTCTACACCGGTGATAAAGGAAGATGGAAGCGGCCTGTCATTTAATGACCACGACTACACCCTATCTGAATTTGGTAAGAGAAATAAGGTTGGTTGTTGTAAAATGACAAGCGGGACGGCGGTTATAAAGGTTGAAGATTTTGAGGTTAAATGTAAAAATTCCCTCTTCGTCCTATGCATATGGTCGTGAATGATAAATGTATGGTGTTGGAATTACACTATGAAACAAAATTCCTCAATCTCAATTTGTTTTTATCTTAGTTGTATTCAGCTTTTCTAGCAAAACCGTAATAGTGCCTTGCAAAAGTATTGAACCCCCCCTCCCCTAAAATGAACAGATTTGCCTGATTTTACAAATAATACATACACGTTATTCCTGTCAGTATTTTTACTGCAAGCTTATAGTCTGTCACAGTAAAATCAAAAATCAAAGTCAAAATCAGCCAAATTCTGGGTGAAGGAGCCTTTGAAATGGGACAGCCTTGTCACGCTGCTGTGACGCACGCGGTCTTCCAGATTGGCCAAATCCTTTTAAGAAAATCAACAACTGAAAAATATGTATGTATGTATGTATGTATGTATGTATGTATGTATTTATATATGTAAATAAATAATGTATACTCAGCAAATCAGAATTGGGTGTTGAAGAGAACCAATGGAATTTACCACCAGATCCATAACAGGTGCTTTAACAGTGCCAGAACCTTTTTCTGGAACCAGGGACTTTTGTTGTGTTCACACTACAGGAACTCGGCCCGACTTTTGTAGTTCCTCAGAGGCAGTTCCCAAACCCTGTTTAGTACTTACTCAAGACTAGGTACTAACTATTGGGGAGGAGCTTACAGCGTTAGCTTGCTGGTTGGTTGACCACAAGCACTGGTGCTAACTTAGAAGTTATGCAGAAGTGCAGAAACAAAGATGTGATGGAGCAAAACTTGAGCAGATGGAATCATTTTTGTTCCCTAATTACATTTCATGCATCAATTTATACATTTTGTTGCTGGTGCCGGAAACAAAAGATTGATCTGCTGGCCAGATTTAATAAGAATCATGAACATGTCATGGGTCATATAAGTAAAATATAAATAAAAGATTGTGTCCCGGTCTGATCATGATCGATCCCCCCAATAATTAACAAATGACTAACAAAACGACTTCATCGTCCATTGTTTTGCCATGACAGTGTAGTTTCTTATGAAATTGTGAAGTTTAACCTATGAACTTTTTTCAGTCTCCCATGCTTATTTAGCATAACAATCCCAGTTCTTGTTGTGTGGTGTTTCCGGAATCTTGGTGTGAAAGCGTCTAATATGACTTGGCACAACAGACGAAGCCCTCTATCTTTTGGAGGATGGCCAGAAGAGGTCGGCCCATAGGTGCTGACTCTGCTCTTCCTTTAACTACCATTGAGGTGCAGTGTCATTTTCTCCTTTCTGATTATCAAATAAAATAGAACACAGCAAAGAGATCCACGAGCACCTGGGTGAACCCAAGGAGAGGATGGCCCTGCATGTGCTCAGGACACAAGGTCTAGTGCCTGAACACGTGGAGACCAGGACCCTGTATAGCACCTTCCAGCCCACGCTCTCTCAGGTCAGCATGTGCCCTCCGCAAACACGGCTCTGTCACCTCCCTGCCCCCCAGATGATACTGATCGTTTTTCCTTCTTTTGCTTCATAATTAGGGAAGGATTCAGATGTGGGTTGACGTATTCCCCAAGAGCCTTGGAGTTCCTGGACCTCCGTTTGACATCTCTCCACGCAAAGCGAAAAAGTGAGATGCCCTTAGGGGGAACTTGGCAGCCTTGCAATTTGTTGAATAGTGTTAAATTGTCCTTTTTATGCTTTAGGCATCTATTTTGCATTTATTTTGTAGTACTTTTATTACATTTTTTTTAACAGGTTCGTCCTGCGTGTTATTATTTGGAACACGACTGATGTCATTTTGGATGAGACCAGCATCACGGGCGAGCACATGAGTGACATCTATGTTAAAGGGTAATCTAGTCTAAAGGCTCATTGTTCATGGCAACATTAGCTACTTGTTGTATAGCAACACTCTAAATTCCAATACTGATGCAGTCTTCTACTTGATTGACAGCTGGATGCCAGGAATGGAGGAGGACAAGCAGAAGACGGATGTCCACTATAGGTCCCTGGATGGAGATGGCAATTTTAACTGGAGATATATCTTTGGATTTGAATACCTTCCTGCCGAACAATTGTGCCTCGTTTCCAAAAAAGTAAATTCATAATCAAAATAAAACTTATAAGTTTTAAAGATAAGATTGTTAAATGTATGGTTTGTATATTTATACTGTTTTCTATTCTGATTTTTTTAGGAACATTTTTGGAGTCTTGACAAAACAGAGTTCAGGATTCCACCCAAGTTAATTATCCAGATATGGGACAATGATAAATTCTCATTGGACGACTACTTGGGTGAGAGAGAGTCCCTACAGCATTGTTTTGGTTTCGTTCAGAATGAGAAGTTGTAGCAGACTGCCCTGTCTCTCAGATAAGGTTTGAGGTGTAGGTGGGATCTGGCTAAAGAGATTCTCCATTGAAACAGGCTCTGTTGAGCTGGACTTGCTGCACCTGGTTCCCCCTGCCAAGACGCCGGAAAAGTGCAAGCTGGAAATGTTGGAAATGACCTCTCCAAAAAACAACAGGACCACTTCGCTTTTCGCTCAGAAATCTGCTCGAGGCTGGTGGCCGTGTGTGATGGATCAGAATGGAAAAAAAATTCTTGGGGTTAGAGAGCAACTCGCTCCACTTATTGCAAAATTGTCATTCATACATATGTTCTTCATTATTTACAGTCGACCCTTCTGCATCACGACTTTCCCTATTGTGGTTTCAATATATCGCAGGGTCAACGTAAGAAAGTAAATGGGAATTTTTTGGGAGTTTTTGCAAAAGCCGCAGACATGCGAAGGCCAGCAGACGACTCACAAAAGTTTAGTGACTCATAAATGCAGAAAATATATGTACAGTGCTGTTTTGGAGTGCGCCAAGCCTGTTTACAGTAGTGTCTCCATGTGGTATCCTGCAGTGATCTCAGAGTGATCTTTGTATCGCACCTTTCTTGTATGTTTTTGCTTTGTTTCACTCCACTTGCATGCTCACTTCGCTCACCAAGGTGACCAAAACGTTTTACAAGGTTTTTCCAGATTGCAGGGGACTCGTGCCCCTAACCCTTGTGATGTGGAAGGGTCGACTGTATTTACTGACAAGCAGCTTATCTATCTGGGAATTAATGAAGTTGTCCTACAGTACAAAAGCTCTTTGGATCCATTTTGTCACAACAGCAGGACATTTTCTTGTGATTTCATCCTTGTGTTTGTTCATCCTGCCTTACAAACACTCTTTCCCCCTTCAGGGGAAAGTTGAAATGACTCTGGAAATCGTGAATGACACTGAAGCAGATGAGAGGCCTGCTGGAAAGGGAAGAGATGAACCCAACATGAACCCAAAGCTGGATCCTCCAAAGTAGGTTGATTAATTGCCACCAACCCCCACCCCGTTTTAGTCAGCTGCTTTTCGTGGAAACTCATGACATGTCATGGCTCACTGCTTCCCAACAGGCGCCCGGAAACCTCTTTCTTCTGGTTCACAAATCCATGCAAGACCATGAAATTCATTGTGTGGCGCCGATTTAGGTGGATCTTCCTCGGGCTCATCATCCTCGTGCTCGTACTGCTCTTCTTTGCGATTTTCTTCTACTCCCTCCCGGTGAGAATGGAATTCCCAATCTCCATACGGAACAGGGGTCACAAGCCTAGTAACCTTGTTTGCTTTTTAAAAATCCTACACTGGATTGTCGATCCTTTGAAAAGAATAGTACACTGTCAGAAAAATGGGTACCGTACTGTACGGTTTTGTTCCCCAAGGTACAAGCAACATTAATGTACCCCAGTGGTACAAAAATGTCAATTTTATGCACCATAAATTAGACTGTTACATTTACCTACAGCTAGGGTACATTTGGCATACTCTTGCGGATATAGCCCCAGTGGCAAGTAATTGAACCCTCAAAGGTACAAATCGTGTGTATAGTCTGTTTCAATGATGCCAATATATAAATTCTTTTTTGAATGTCTGAAGAATCCTCATGTTTGCTATATTCAATCAAAAATGTCGATATCCATTACACAGTAGGTTGTGTATTTTTCACATAGCTATTTGTTTAACCCTATTATTATTTGTGCCTTTTTTCCCCAGAACTACATCTCAATGAAAATTGTCAAACCATGAATTATCCCGACGAGTCATACTGCCTCCCATTCCTATGGCATTGGAGGCATCATTTGGCATGAGGGCCTGGATCTTTTCCATGGTTTCTTCCAGGACAGGGCCATTGTTAATACCCATACAAGAATCAGTCATGTCTTTCATCCCTACTATTTTCTCAAGAAAACGGAAGAAATATTGCTTTGTATCACTGTCATTTTCCAGTTCGTACAATGGACTGTTTTGAAATTTTCAAGTAATGTTGTGTATTAAGGATTTAATAACACTGAAGCACAGATTGAATACGTAAATTTTTGCACAACACAGTAGAATTTAGTTTTGTGGATTTTGGTCATGGTGTCTGTGTGTACAGGCTTTTAGACAATATATTCTATATTCTAGATATTTGAGGGGGTTAAAAGAGAAACTGATTTTCACATTTTCCAATAAAGTCTTAAAGTGCCACTTTATCACTTTTCTCAATGCGTACTGTATATAATAGTTCATCTTAAAGCTCAGTAATGGTATAAATACAGAATTTCTTGATGAAAGCAAACTAATTTGCATAATTATATTCTTTCTCTGAAGTATTGCTGTTTTGAGACAGTAGGTGTTTTCTCATTTTCAGCTTTTTACAGAAACATTTTTTGTCTGTGATTTAAATGTGTAAGGACATTTGAATTTTTACAAAGATCAGTCAGAATGTGGGCTGCAGAAATTGCCAATAGTAACCAAGCCCTTTTCACCTGATCAAAGCAACTTTTTTTTTCCTATGCTAGTTCCTATGCTTTCCTATGCTAATTCTGTAGGAGTTCTCCTTGTGGCTGACTCCTTTTATGGTCCTGTTTAGTACAACTCCTCACTACAATGCCATCAGATAATAGTAGGGAGAGACTCTTATGACCTCTGAAGAGTGGGGAGGGAGTGTTTAAAGTTCACAAAGAATTCACAATTAGAATGGTCGGTATGTAATTCTGGAACTGCAGAGTGTTCTGTTTCTGGAGTATCTTCCCTGTTCAGCGTCATCTGACTCCATGTGGAAGGAAGGCCGACCTTTTTGGGAGTATGTGTTACAGGAGCACAATTCAGCTGCTGTCTACCCACTGGAGCACAACACTGAGGCTGAGCAGCTGTACCTCTGAGGAATTATTAAATAGTGGTAGAAACTGGATGGCTAAACAAAACAAAATTAGTTTTTTTCTAACAAATGTTATTCACACAGGAAAGCCTGAACAATAAGTGTCAACTTTTACTTCCCTAGCTATGCTGCAGAGAGAAACATGCATATGCATTTGTAGATAAGTCTTTCCTTCAATTGTGCCCTTTACATTTATTTTCATGAACGTAATCGACTACTGGTTGAAACTACTACCTCACTGACAAAAAATATTGAACATATTCAGGTTTGTTCAAAGTTTAATTTCTCATATACAATTGTATTTAGTACAACGTGCAATAAAATGCGTATGAGCGGTCATTGTTGGGGTGGCTTTGGACCTACATCATCTGATGTAAAACTTACATTATCATTAGGTGTAGATCTCTCAGCAGTTTCCAAATACAGTGCTGAAATTCCTTTGTTGGAAAAGCTTAAATCACTGATAATGCAATTTACATAATGTGTTCTGATGAACAGTAAAACTTTCAACCAGTTATCTGTATCTCAGTACCTTGTGAAAGTTAAATGTGTGTAGAGCTAGTGTAAATCAATGTTTCCCAACCCAGTCTTCGGGGACTTATCAGTGCATGTTTTTGCTCCCTCCCAGTACATCCAAATGAGAATTTAATGTTACACTGGAAAAAAAAAAACAATACTATAGGATTTGAATCTTAAATGCAATAATAAAATGAGCATATATATACACACAAGCACAAACCTTTTTCTTTTTATAAAACTATAGTCTGCCGAAAAAGGCTTTCTTATTCACGTTACAAAACCAGTAGCTAGAGCATTAATTTTATAGCATACAACATCGACAATTCCCATTGCCCAAACAATGTGAGACTTTAACACAATATGTGCAGCAGCCTGTACCTAGGTGTAGGTAATACTACAGATTCGACTAATGGGCGTGGTGATATTTCACTGTCCGGCACACCGGACATCTTTGTGACACTCTTCTGCAGGTGACCATTTAACTGGATATTGAACTCGTCAGATATTCATTTTAGTGTACCTGCTATGGATAAACGAATCATGTAAACTAACCCAAATAGGAATAACATTAGAGACTGCCAAGAAGTGTGGAGGGATGCCATTCCTGAGACGGGCAGAACTTTTTAGGCTTATTTATATGCGCGGTCTATATAGGCGATTGATCACGTGCTACCTTTTTTTTTTTAATCAGTGACGTATAAATAACCAATACTAGAAAAGCTAAAAAAACAGATATAAAACAAGACGGTTTGTTTTTTCACATTTTTATATTAAATTTGTAGAAACTAAAATATTCACTTTTCATAGCCAAATAACAGTGTTAATAGTAAAAAATGTCACGGACTGCGCATTTCTTGAACTGATCATCTCGCAGCTAATTCATAATATGACTGTATAGACGAGAAATACCTGATTCACATCAAGCTGAAAAGACTAAACCACCAAAAAGAAAAGTTTTACATTTATATTCATAAACTATATTGCCCGTATTGTTAAAACGATTCTGGTAATCACAAAACCTTATAACTAACTTCTAGGTATTACGTAAGATGTTGGGTACAGTATACGTACGATAAAAATGTTTGCACGACAATAAATTTCTTTTCGGCTCTGTTGCTAAGTGACATAGCCCTTGAGCCCGCCTCTCTTTGAAAACTGGCAGCGCAATTGGTCTGATTCAGATTGCCGTCAATGAGTTTTTACAAGTCCGGGAATTATTGGGAAAGTAAATTGTACGGTGACAAAGAGCTTTGGAATGGGTGTTTTGGTACTGCATAATTTGCTGAAAATGTTTTAGTTTCTGGGTTTGAACTTCCATTGGAACAATTTGTCATATAAGACTGGGTTGAAGCCGTATTTTCCATTACCTGTCAATGTTTTGAACTTTGTCTAGCGAACAATATTCTTTCTTCACGGTTTGCTTTTCCAACTCTGGCTACGTTGCTAACTAGCCTATAAGCTATTTCGGCAGCTACCATTATTTGTTCATCTTCCTGGGTTGCCCGAATTACAGATCTTGGATAGGTAACATATGACTGCATTAGGTGTAATAAGTTGCATACTAAAAAAAGTTGCTTTCTCCTATTGTTTGAAATCCCAAGGGAAATACCGTCAACAAAACGTCGCCCTTTTAACTAAGTTTTTGTTGTAAGTATAAGCTAGCTGCTTGCTTGACATTTCGCCCCACGTGCATCTAGCCCTCTAAATAAACGGTCTTATAATACGCTAATGCTTCTTAATTACAAATTGGGTGTCAATGAACTGTAAAAACCGGCATCACGATGCACTCTGCTTCAGTTGATTTGGGTAACCGACGTCTGTGTTTTCATTCTTCGAAGCATGACTGCACTGTCTAACTGCGAGCCTATAGAAAAGAAACTGAGGTTGGAGGGGCCCCGTTCACCTGTCAGTCGAGAGGAGAAGCAAACCAAGAAGTCAGAGCAACTGACCCTCTTTTCGGCGAAAATACAGAAAGAATCGCAGCTGGAGGCGTCGAGTTTGTGCAGTCAAGTGAAAGGTGGGATTTCATGTAATCTTTGTCATAATCCAATTCAACAGCACCACTCTGTTACATAATTAAAAAATATTTTGAAACCTGCACCTATACCCGTTATATCTTTAGTTGTCAGGAAGTAGTGTTAAATTCTTGGTGTTAGCCACTGTTCTGGAGATGGATTAAAATTTCATTGTGTCATTGGTGATATTGAGGTTGTTTTTGACCAGATATCGAAAAGAAGACGGCCCATGCCCGCACTGTGAGAATGGAAGAAGTGCCAATGGAAACAGAAAAGTAATGTTTTTCTGTTGGAAATTTTTTTTGTGTGTAATTTTTTTGGGGGGTCAAATTATGAAAGCCACCTACAAAATATATTTATTAGATTTGTTCTGGTTACTGTGCATTTAATTTCTGTGACACATCTGGGAAGCTTTCAGCTGAGTGCTATATAATAAATGTGTAAAGCTTAATTCTTTATCTATATGTTTAACTTGGCACATCCACCAGTGTTTTGTAGTTTAGCTATTGTTTGTTGAGTGACCAATGGCAGTTGTACAACGCTTAACATAATGAAATGACTGTTTGACAGCACAATAAATGTGGACCCGACTGGCAAAGGTGGAGTGACTCTCGATCCTTTTGGAAGTCCTGCCATTTTGGAAAATGCAAACTGTGAGACGCCGAAATCCCAGGGATCAACCGGCGTGCTTCCTGCCGTCCAGGCAATATCGGCGAGGGTGCCCAGCTGTGGGGGTGGTCCAAAGCCTGTTGAGCCGGGGCCCATTGATGACTTCCCAAACAGTGTGGCCCGCTCTCTCGCGGAGGCGTCCCCGGTGACAAGCGGCATGAGCCCCGGCGAGGGGACAGGAATGCAGCAGGATGTGACCATGCTGAGCCCGGAGAGCCCCACCTGCAGCCCGCCAGCAGAGCTCTCGCAGCGGGCCACAGACGCTGTGCCGGGCCCCAAGGGCCGAGGGCCTGACAGCAGGGACACCGTCAAGGGCTCCAAGGGAGGCGAGCAGGAGAAGCAAGAGACGGCGGGAAAAGGAGCCACCCGACGCGACACGAAGATCACAGAGTTCTTTTCAAGAGCGCCCCCACAGTCTGCATCTGCAAGGTGCAAAATCACGAGTCTGATCAAATGCTGCCAATATTGCTAGTTAATATTGCAGTATCTATATCACAGTCATAATTGAAGAGCAAATTTCCGAAACACTCTCTCCATCAACAGGATACATTTTCAGCAGGGAAAATGCATCCCGCAGCTGGTTGTGTTGTGGTTAATCCTGAATTAAAAAAAAAACACCGTAAAAAAAAATTGGTTTGAAACAGAACACGATTTATGTATTATTTCTTCTTTATTATCATTGTAATTTACTTGAACAAAAGCCCAAAGATGGGTGATGACACCTCTGGCCATCAGGTTAGTATGGTTTTCATTGTTTGCAACAATGACAAACCCTGACAGACATGGTACTTATTAGCTCCTTATCGTGCATCAGCAAGCTGGCCGGCAGGTCTCTGCTGCTTTGTCGCTGCCTTTGTGATATGACTTTGTGTCTGGGAGGTGAAACAAAGAAAACCTGTCACCTTCAGCAGAAGAATGCGGGCTGAACTAGTGTAAAGGTTCCTGTTGAAAAAAGCTTCTGCTTATGCTGTCGTAGAGCTTGTAGAAAAAAAAAATGTGCACGTTAGTAACGAGCATGAATGTAAACCAGAGACAGTAATGCTCTTTCCTGCTGCAGGAGTGGTTACTGTCTGCCGTGGGTCATGCCACTTTTCTTAGGGCTCTTTAAATATCTTGATCTTGCTACTGTTAAGGTGTCTGCATGAATTCTAGAGTTTGTAAATGTTTCTTTTGAGGTCCCCAATATTTTTGCTAAATGTTTTTGGGACAGCCGTAAGAGCATTTTTGTGGGGACGAGTATCTGCATTCTTAGTTCCTCAGAACAGCAGATATTTTCCTCTTCTAAGTTTCTGGTATCGTACCTTTACACTGATTGTGTAAGAGAATCACATGAGCGGCTGTGCTTCCCAAAGCAGCTGGTGTCCTTTTCATGCTCTTCCGTGCTCCTTGCTGCCTCTGTGATGCGTTTCCTGCCCCTGTCTTGTGCCTCCAGCCCGCAGGACTTCTCCCCTCCTGTGGACAGCAAGTGGCTAGGTACCCCAATTGAGGAGCTGAAGAGGATGCCCCTGTGCAGCTTGCCCCTGCCACCCCTGAAGGTGACCGACAGCCACACCATCATGATAAGGGTATGGCTCGTTCCGGGAGTTTCCAGGTTTAGACCACACACCACGGTAACAGAGGACTTGATAGGGATTAGAGTATGACTGTTGGCCTTATACCACTTTGTTTTTGCGTTCAGTATTTCAGTGCCTTGTGAAGGTTGGATGTGTTTAGAGTTACAGTATAGAGCAGTGTTTTCCAGCCCGGTCCTTGGGAACCTGTAGACAGCCCATGTTTTTGCTTCCTCCGAGTTGGGGAGCCGGGTGGGAGCGAAAACATGGACTGTCTGCGGGGCCCCGAGGACCAGGTTGGGAAACGCTGGTGTAGAATGTTATACAGTAACTACCATTCATTCAGCTGACACTCATTATTTCATTAAAGACTACCTGTTTGTAATCGCTACGCACATTCTTACTTTTATTATTCTAATGAGTTACGCCATGTGTATTCATTAGCTCAAGAGAAAGTCTCACATATATAAATATATAGTCTTTTTGCCCTAATAACAAAGCTTGATTGAAAAGTGTTGTTAAGGGGCAGTATTAAAATGGATTTACAATGTAAGATAGTATGTAATTGCACATATGCATTGTTTCTTTCCACTGGCCATGGGAACAAGTTTGTGAAAATTATCTTTGTTTGCAGACAACACCTGCATTATTATCACAAGGAAGACACTGGCCAGCAGAACTGCTTTAATGAGTTAATGAATATTACGGAGTACTATTGCGTATGCTACCCATATTAATCTAAAAGTAAAGCAGTTACTTGTAAGGTATACTATAGTGTTACAGCTACGTGATCTTTCTTCCAGACCGACTTGCTCCGGGAGGGGGACGTCCCCGTCCCATATCCCACAAAGTTTAAGGATGCGTGGGATGACGTGAACGTGAAGATGCCCTGTTCAGACAAGAGCCTCTTTCCGGTGGATAATGAGGTAATCGTGCCTGTCAGGTGTCGCCGGCAGTATCCCAGGGTCATCTAGATGCCGGAGCTTTAGCAGAGCTGCACTGCGGGTTTGTGGGACCAGCCTGGTGGACTCCTGCCTGAATAGCATGCATTACTGTGCCTGCATGTCCATATTATCCTATATTATCATTATCATATATATCCTCTGGTGGTCCAGCAATTCATTTCTGTCCACTGTAGGGGACATTGTTTTTGCTCATATTTCTCCTACTATTCATGCCACTCTACAATGTCCTGATGCCCCTTAAAGAGGACAGCTAGGGCTTTAAGATGACATAATGTGTATGGGGGGGGTGTTTTTTTCCCTGCATCTCAGCAGGATATACTTAAATATTTGTGTATATATTCTGTGTATCGCTATACATTCAGGGGCTAGTGTGTTAAGGTTAGCTGCTAATTAACACTCCTCCAAATCATTCCAGCAGTTGAATACATGCATCACACATACAGGGTCTGTTCCTGTGTGTTTTAGAGTGACTAAGATGTCTGATCTGAATAATTCTGAGCGTCTTGTGATTTTTGGAGCAATGCATGGTGGTGCCAGTCCAGGAAACAGCTACTCTCCTGGGGCTTTTTATGCACAGCAGTGTCTAGAGTTTAGAGAATGATGTGATGAACAAAAAGCAACCAGTTAATGGCATTTCTGTGGCTGAAAACATCTTGTTAATGAGTGAGGAGAGTGGTCAGAATAACAGGAAGGCCAGAGGAAGTGCAGGAACAGTGAGAAACAGAAAGGCTTCTCATTAGCCCTTGAAGTTATTGTAGGGGCGCGAGTGGGCCCTACGTGGTAGTAACTAGCGTACCTCATAAAGTGATCTATGAACCAGGGTTTCTGTGGGTGCTTAAAAAGTCTTTAAAAGTCTAAAATCCAATAATCTGATTTTTAGGCCCTAAAATATTTTAAATGTGATTTTGAAAAGTCTTGAACATTGATTGGATTATGAAATCGACGTGATTTTTATATGTTGCATTAACTGAAGTCTCGCTTTTACGTTTCTTTTTGGGAAAATAATTTGTATTGATTACGTTGTAACCAAACTACAAAACTAACATGGAACCACTAACCTCTAGATGTGTAGCCTGATCAGAACTTATCGGTGCACACCTGGTATGTCGCGATGTGCTAATGTGGCGTCTCCTCATCAAAAAATAAATGTAGTTGAGTGTTCCTGTTGAATGTGAATAAATTAATTTACTTTACAAGTAAGTCTCGGACTCTGATTTTCCTTCCTGTCCTTTATCTTTTTTTGCCAGCATGGATGTGAAATAGGGCTTAAATTGTATTCATAACTCTTGTGCATTTTGCTTCTCCTGTTCTAAATTCGAGACTCTATAGAATTTATCCTCATTTTGAAAATGGACTGGGGTAACTTTAACCCCAAAAATAACACAGGGGATAATGGTCTTAAAAAGTCTTAAATTTAATTTGCTGAAACCTGCGGAAACCTTGTGAATGTATGTGTAATTATGTGTTTGCCTGTCTTTGCTCCAGGACGGAGGTGGAGTGCAAAGTCGATGGGAATTGATTCAGAAAGCTCTGAGAACAGACTTTAAAAGTGCTTATGGTGTGAAGGTGAGGTTTTTGATTGATTAATTATGAATAAGAATTGGTCAATTCTAGGTTCGTGATAGTGTAGCTTCCTGTTTAAGTGCTGTTAAGACTGCTGAGGTGTCACGCTGCTTAGGATGGTACCATTTATCTACAAGCATGTTTGACACAGCCACTCCGCTTTTATTGATATTGAAAACGGCGCCTTCCTTGTAAATTTCCTGTCTATAAGTTTTACAGCCTGCTACTGACGTTATGAAGAAAACCAACATTACTCCAGGTTTCCAGCTTTAGCCACTAGATGGCGTGAACATCTTAAAAAAAAAAACAACATTTAATGGTATTGCTTTCAGTCTGGCTTGGTATGGATATATTTAAGGGTTCTTCGGGTGTTATTTCATTGTCTGTCATTGTTAAGGCACTGGCCTTGTAGTGATTTTAAGATTCCTCCCGACGCCCTGTGCTAATTCCTGACTAATCTTTCATTTCAGAGTGCAATATTGAAATACAACACGGCCCATTCAAAGAAATGGGACTTCAGTGCCATGAATATCCTTTGTACCAAGGTAAGCGTTTCAGCATAAAAATGTATCTTTTGCCTGCATGATCGGGAGCTTAGCTGTGGCTCATCCTGTTCCTGGATTTGCCCTGCTTACGTTTTCTTCTCTGGCTTAACCAGTGTGACCTAGCGATTTTCACCATCTGTACAGCTGGGTCTTGTCACTGGTCATTACAGCTGGGCATCTCCAGGGATTTGAACAGGCTGTCTTCTGGGTCGGGGGTCCCCGTCCTTAAACCCAAAGCTACCTGCTGTCTATTACATTGTGATGGCTCCCCTCTGTACCAAATTGACTCTGGGGAGGTGAATTATTGTGGTCCGCGCTCTACACACTTCGGTTTGCGTGCTTAGGCCGGTCTGTGTCATCACTCTCTCTGGCACTGGATTTGATTTGTAGATCATCCTCTTCCTCGTCTCCTGCCATAGTGACGCTTTATAACGGGTAAGATACCGCAGCCCTTTAGTCTGCAGCACTGGGCACTTAATTCAGTCAAGAAATGGCCATTATGGAAAAGAAGTGCTGTATATGAAAGTGCTGTTGGTTTATGTAGAATGCAAGAACCCAATTTCATCTGTTTAAAAGCCAGCTAAAACGCTGTCTTAGTCACATCTGGTCTTACTTATACTTAGCTTTTGGTTTTTTCTGACATTTGTTGATCGATTGGGAGCTCAGCGCATCTCAGATTGCATCATAGAACTTTTTATATTTTTTCTTTGCTATAAAAAGTCATCGGCATCATCTATATTGTGCCAAATTTCCTCCCACATCAAAGGATTTAAAGAGCACCGTGACTGTTGATGAAAAGATTTGTATCACCAGTTCACTTTCATATTTAGCCTCCTGTAGCTGAACAAGTAGAGCATTGCGCTGATAATGAGAAGGTTGTGTATTTGAATCCCAGGGAAGCGCACAAATCATTATCCTTCTCTCTACTCTAAGTTGCTTTATATAAAGGTGTCAGATAAATGAATGTAATCGTTTCCTAGGCTTGAGTTAATTGTTTCCTTGTTCTGCCAGCCCTGGCAGTACTAACCCTGATGTAATTAACATGTTCTGCTGTGATTCCTTTGCAATATACCGAGCAGTAGGTGTTTGAGTCCCATAGCCCAGTGTTTCCCAACCTGTTCCTTGGGGAGCCCCAGACAGTCCACATTTTTACTCCCTCGGGAAGGAGCGAAAATTTGGAATGTCTACCAGGGAGTTAGGGAGGAACAAAAACGTGGATTGTCTAGGGTTCCCTGGGGTCCGGGTTGGAAAGCAGTGTTATAGCCTATAGCAGGGGTGGCTAATCTTATCCAGAAAGGGCCGTTGGGCATGCGGGTTTTCACTGCAACTTACGAATTACATTACTAATTAGAGGACTGATTGACTGAAGAGTTCCCACACCAGGGTTTGAATAGCTGACCTAAAGGTTATCTCAAAAACCTGTATACACACCAGCACTTTGCGGATTCGATTCGCCACCCCTGGCCTGTAGTATTAACGCACCAAAGCGCAGCCAGCCTGACGTATAGTGACAGTGAGAAGCCATCCTGACTTTTGCTTTTGTTCTGCAGTTTTTCCTTTGCCATCTTCATCATGCCTGTGCTCTGCTCCTCAGCAAAGGCTCGTAACTCACCAGCGTTTGGCGCAGCCTCTGATGGCATCGGTCTACCCCTAGGTAGACGTGTCATTACGCTTTGGTGCATCGCTCAGCTCGGCGGGCCTTAACGAAACGAGCGGCCTAACGACCGCCTCTGATTTCAAGATAATTGGTCTGCCCATGGCAGTAACATTAAGAACGATGAGCGTCTCTCGGATTGGTTGGAAGTCGCTTCGTGCCGATACACAGTAACGGAAGGTTTCGCTTAAGCTTCTCAACGGCTGCCTCTTGTCTAAGAGATGAGATGGCACTGGGGGACTGTTTATTTTACGGTGCGCCATGCTGTCGCGGAGACTGGCTAATTAAGGTTTATTTATGCGAATGGTATGCAGACGGCCCGCGAGCCGGTTCCTATTAAGCTATCCAATTAGAGCCGGCACGGCAAAGCATGAAATAGGCAGCTGTCGGAAACAAGGTGCTGGGCCAATTCGCCCAAGTGGCTGCGCCGCAGGTACGCCGTCCCAAACGGCCACCGCGGCTCGCAGGGGGAAGCTTCCTCTGTTGCGGGGCCAAGCAGAGTGGACCAATCAGTGGCTACTACACTGCATTAATGTCCCTACCCCAGTTTGACCCTGAGTCAGTTTTTCGTTTCCTAAAAACGCTTCTGTGTATTATTGCGTAATTGAGCTGAGGGTTATGTTTTGTATGAGCATGTGTCCCTATGTTGAGTCTTCATTGCCTGCAAATGCAACCAGAACCAGATGCACTCCTTAAACTGTACCCTAACTGGCTGTCTCTGAGGGTGGGAGCATTTGGAATCTTTATTGCCTTTCACTCTACTTGCATTAAATTGATTCAGTTATTGAAAGGTAATAATACATTTAAACATGTAGGAGATTTAATACAGAGTGCTTCTGCATTTGGGGGCATGAATCTACCTTTTGTCTTCATCGTCAATCATTGGGCTGGAGGTAATGAATCACAGAAATAGATTGTGGGGGTTGGGCGTTACTTTGCCTGCCGCTCCAGGTGCGAGCCTTTGGTGAGCTCAGCCTGAAGGGCTCAGGGGCCAGACTTTAAACCGTTTGCCATAAATGAATGTAGATGCTACGCAGGGCGGTCACTGTTTACCACAATCCCACGGTCTTAGGTGCTCAATTCAGAAGAAACCTCCTCGGACAGCTGAAATGGTTTTGTCTTATGCACAATCAATACTAGCTGTACGCATACTGTGTTGGGAAAAAAAAAAAAACTGAATCTAATTGTGTACGTATCCTAAAGGTTGTGTGTGGGTCCATGTGAGAAATGAGAATCATTAAATTTACCCTTTAGACGAGTGTGTTTCCTTCCCAACGCGATGTGTTTGACCTCTGAAAATATCATTTAATATTCGTGGCATATTCGTGGTGGTATTCAGAGAGTCACCTGATAACAGGATGGTTGACTTAATTAACCCAGGAACTCTGTGTGCTGCCCTTAAAATGTTAACTAATGCTTTAATTTGAATTCTTTTTGTAGCTATTGGTATGAATAATCTTACTTAGTTCATCCTTGCTGTAAATGGGATATAAGAATAGTAACAGTGTTCCCTTTTTCGTGTCCTTGTCTTGGCTTAACCATAGACTTATTTTCACGGTAACTGTTAAAAGTCGGGTCAAAGAGATGTGTGTGGTCTCTTTGCCAAAACTGTGGAAGTTAAAAGCTGGGTAAGATTTATTCCCCATTGACAGGTTTTTATGTAACTTTATAGCTCCATTTAATTTAATTAAAAGGAAGCATTAAACCTGTACGTACGTTAATGGATAGTAGCTTCAGAGAGCAGCCCATCCTGATGCTAATGTGCTTAAAAGCTTCGCCCTGCTCCCCAGTCTGGCACCATGGCCCTGTTTCTGCACGGTAGACCAGTGATGCTGCACCACTCAGGGTCACCAGCTGTCAAGATCTATACTCTTAGTGTTTGCTTTGCATTTTTTGATTTCTGTTTTGGTGCTTTAAATAGGCAACTGACTTCTGTGAAATTTTTCCGTATGGTAGGTCGTTGTACATGTGACAGTCCTTCCATCAATGCTTTATATACTTTGTTAGGCTTTTCATTTCTAAAAACTATTTGTTATGGTATTTTGATTATATAGGACCAGTCAGTATGCCTGGGGAAAGTGAAATTAAGCACTGGATTAGTAATAATAATAATAAATAATAATTGATACTTTTATTAATCCCTGTGGGGAAATTCTCTTTACGCCTCCCCCAGCTTGCTCTCTGTAGGTGAGAGCAATCTGGCCATGAAGGGCAGCCACCCACAGCAGTGGCCAGGGAGCTGGGGGCTAAGGGCCTTGATCAAGGACCCGCAGTTGCGTTGAGGCTGGGCATTATAAAAGAACTGTGCAAAAAAAAATATGAAAAATGGTTTATTCACAGCCCTGTAAAATGTCTTACTTTTGTTCTCTTATCTGATGAATTGATACATACATTTTTTGTGGCACTATTCATAGTCACTGTTATTCTTTGAAAATGTCCTGTAGAAATCTTATAAAAAAGATGCATATTACCGTTACAAATGATCCGATCAGAAAATGAAATAGTCGTCTTTCTCAATCGTTGTTCCTTATGAGAAATTGATGTGCCATTTTGGGAGATTGACTCTTATGCTTGCTTGTTTGGGTAGTATTGAAACTGAATGGTGGGTCATTTACATTATAACGCAGTTCCAGGTTTAAGCAGTAGAGGGCACTCTTGACAAATGCTCACAACACTGAATTTCTTTTGGGGCATTTAAAGAAACTGACTCATTTTTTTCCCTCACATCAAAATCTATATATTGCCACGTGTCATAATAAAAAGGCTTAATACGAAGTATTGGATGTATTTTAGTCACGGTGTGCTCTGCTGCACTATGTTTTTCTATCGCACTATTTTATACTTGGAAAAATGTTTACCCTAATCACATGATCAATAATAATAAACAGGTGCTAGAGCGCAATAAAATTTTGTTTTTGTTTTTTTGCGTTTGCTGGAAACATTAGTATTGCAGGGGGAAAATGTTGTCTTAAGCTATAGTAAAGTGTATGAAAAGCTGGTAGCTGTTTTTCCTCAGTGAAATTGCAGTTGAAGTGATTAGAGACCTTCCCCCGCTGAGTTAGCGTAATGTAGACGCCCTGTCAAGCGATCCGCCGAACAGCGTATTAACCACCAAAGACTGGAAGAGCTGCACCTTTTTTCCTTTCTTCATTTTCCTGGCTGATACTGCTGATTGTAAACTCGCATCCCTGTCTTGATGACCCTTCCCCAACAGAAACGGCAAGGGCAGGGACCCCTCCTAGGTTCATGGATCTCCATGTGATACCCTATGAGATGTTATGTTTCTGCACATGCAAATTATATATGTAAACCGATAAATTATGCATTTATATGATGACATGCCCCACCCCATCCTCTGTAAAGGATATTTCCATGTTGATAAAATGTTCATAACTTTCACTGTTTTCATAGCATTTAATTGCCGCACAGTTTTAACTCACAGCTGGGTATTATTTTTTGCTCACTCATTCTGAGAAGCCCTGAACGTGTCAGCTGACCACGTTAGATCTAATAAGGATGTCTTTAGCTATGGCCACCGGTGCACCAAGCAACGACACACTAGCTATAATATTTAATTTGACTGGAAATTAACTTCCCGTGGAGACCCTCAGCTCATTATGAATTTCGAGCTGCCTTGTGCTTGTCTGCTTAATTTATAAGTGGTTCAAAGTACCTTGGGCTCAATTTTAAATTATCCATTTTCTCATATTGGTAATAAAATAAGTCTGTTATGGGTGATTAGGACTGTAATTTTGCTTAATTCTTCTAATATGGAAACATTTAGTTTTTTGGTATATTGGGCTGTTTGTTATGCTAGAATGGATTTTGATGTTACTCTGTAAATGTTTTGTATATTCTCTGTAAATGACCCTCCACCCCACTGGTGGTTTTAAGTCTCAACGTTACAGTGGTATATCACAGTAGTACATCTACATGACCTCGACTATGACTTAACACACTCAGTGAATATACCAAATCGTAATGCTAGTAGTTAAGGTGAATGATGTCCAGCTAATTGAAACCCTTGTCTTTTGATTAAAGATATGCATGTTGGCCTATGATGAAGGTTGAGGGACAAATTCACTGAGTTGATCTGTTCACACTATATATGTAAACGCAGGGTTAAATTTACACAGTGGGCTCAGTTCTCTGGCTACTTATTTTTCAAGTGTTGGTATGTGGCCTTATCGTGACAAGCGGGGGAGACTTTTATGCTGTTTCTTCATGACAAAGGGAATTGAAAGTCTACCCTTAAGGTCTGGGCAAAATAAGCCCATATATTCAAAATGCCAGCCAATTCTTGTTAAATTCGTTGGACTTAATTAGATTCCTCCCCACCCTCCTCCCGAAGTTGCTGAAATAGTCTAATCATTCTGAGGAGGTGAAAAGCCTGCAAGGCGGAAGGCCGCCATGATTGACACAGCAGTTGTAATGGTTATAAAAAGGAAATACAAATTAGGGCTGTCTTGTAAACGGTCCTGGTGGCTCTCAAGAATAAAGCCGCCAGTTTGCCGTCTTCCGACAGGTGTGAAAAGGGGACCGTCGGTTCCGTAAAGCCTCCCCATGTGGGTTTCCCCAGGCATGGTGTATCTTGCGTGGAGCAAACACCCCATCCCCTTTTTAATTGGAACTTGGTTGAGTTTGAAAGGCTGTGGTGTCCGAGAGGGAAGCTCCCTTTAAGTGGCCGTGGGGGGCGAGCTGTAGGTGGAGTAATGAATGACTAGAGATGAATGCAGACCTGGAGAATCGAGCTACCTGTCTGCAGTGTAAATGGAGCACGTGCATTATGAGGACTGTTCTACAGTAGCCTGTTGCAATTGAAACGAAAGTGTGGAATAATTGTCATGTTTTTTTACTAATGTCTCCACAGTGGGTGCAATAAATGTAGTTCCCCTTTGACTTGTCACATGGTAAAAGTTAGTTAAGAATAAATTACCCCATGTGTCATGTTTATATATGATCTATGTTGGTCTTGGTGTCCATTTTCATTTTTTGCTGCAAATGGGGGAGTTTTGCTAAATTTAATTAGTGCACGATCCCCAGTATATACCCAGTTAGAACCTGAGGGGTTAGTGTTGTGTTAGAGAAGCGTTCTTGGGAAATGCAGTGATATTACACAAATACGCTGCTTTCCAGTGAAAGCCGCTTTGATGTTCCATCAGATGGAGACACCGATTTCTGATAGAGACGTCTTGAAGCATTTTGACCCGCCGTGTGAGTGAGTGTCAGGTGGGCCGAGGGGGGGGTTGTGTGGATGACAGACCCACGCACCTCATTAAATATTCATCTGCCAGATCCGCTTAATGAACAGCGCAAAGGCCCCTGACAGACAGGGTCAGATTGTTTTCGTATTTATGGATATGAGCTCACAAACGTTTCTCTTTTTTTATGCTACATTTCCGCCGACCCCATGTGCTTTACCGCCGGTGCCGGGGCAGGCAGCAGAGGCTGAGAATCTCGGGAAACGGTACTAAATCTAAAACTTTGCCATGACGCCGAGTGCCTCTTTTGGTTGATTACTTTGTCAGTTTGATGTGATATATAGACCCGTTTCAAGTCATGCGCCGAGTGTTAGTTTAGCTGATTTGATGCGCTGTCGCAGTTTGATTTAGCAACGCCGCCTCGTGCTACCTCAGCTGTATCCCATTTAGCCTGTCAGCCGCTTTCATTCATTATGCCCAAAGGAGCGGTTTATGATGTCATGCAGGTCATTACTTATGACAGTGTTTAGTCAGGCCTCTTTTGCAGCAGTGTAAAATTGCCAGTCAAGGCTTCTTGGCCAGGAACACCCCGTCCCATTCTACGCATTTTGTTCATTTGCATCTGTTCCAGGAATCCATTTAATCAGCTGACACCCCCAGCCAAACCTTGATGAAATTGCCCGGTGATTGATCATCCCGACATTTTGCAGCCAATGCTGTTATAAATAAGTACATAGTAAATATCCGCTATGAGGAAAAATCACGACACCTCCATCTTAGAATGTTTGTGGAAAAGCATATGGTGCTGATGCACAGGGCCATTGGTTTCCTAAATGTCCTAACTGCTGGCTTCTGTCATTTAGTCTTATTTTTTTTTAACCACATTGTTTAAATCTTATAAGCATTGAACAGGAAATATGTGAAGGTGTTTGCCTTCTGAAAAGGTCCTCTTATTCAATACCAAGTAAACCTGCCCTTGTTTGCCCATCAGTGCTGTTTTGAAAATTTTGACGTCTCTTTTGTCTGAAGGAGACTTTTCTCATTGTGAGGTCTTGCATGGTTTTTTTTTTTTTTTTTGCATCAAATGGCAGATGTTAAATTGCCTTATTCCAGGTGTCTCATATTCAGACAGTTTCTTCTTATGATTATTTGCCGAGCTGCCAGTCTGACCACTAATCAGAGAGCAAGTCCCTCACAAAAAACATTTGCATGCAAGAATTTAATGAGATTTCATTTAGTCCCTTCTATGTTCCAAGCCTGCTTTGCCCCAAACCAAAATGAGTGGCCAGTCCTTGGAATAAAATAATATCCAATGCTCTCGTTGGGTCTTTCTTGTTTTAACTGATTATTTTATTCATTTTCTTTGTAGACACCTTGAGTCAGTTGTGGCTGTCATGGTTTGGAATGAGCGCATTTTTACGTAGAATAAATAACCCGTATTAAGTTTTCTTTGCTCAGATGACGTGCGGTTCTAGGGCGCACTGTGAATGGTTGTTTTCCCCTTCGCTTTCTGTTTCCTGAGAAACCACGGCAAATCCGTAAAGGTCTGGTCCTTCTACAGGTGAAAGACCATCAGCATCACAGACAACCTTCAGCCAGGAACTGTTTTTGTGTGGTGCTATTTTCATGCTATGCTGTGAAGTTGGTTAGCACCCCTGCAGCTAATCAAGCAATTTAGCCTAGCCTTGTAACATACATACATATATATATATGTATGTGTGTGTGTGTGTGTGTGTGTATATATATATGTATGTATGTGTGTGTATATGTATGTGTATATATATATATATGTATGTATGTGTGTGTATATGTA
>JAAGVU020000041.1:9318993-9331541 GCA_011763525.2 Mormyrus iriodes | reverse complement strand
TGGAGTCGTGCGTGGCCACACAGTCTGAAGTGTAGAGAGAGTACAACAGTGGAGAAAGAACACACCCCTGTGGAGTATTGATAAGGCCTCCTTATTTCTTCTGTGCAGAGTTGATCTAACGCAACAGTGTGCTCCCTTAGTGAGGGGTGTTGCAATAATATAAAATCATCCATCTTCTGTATCCACTTATCCCATTCGGGGTCATGGGGAGTCCGGAGTCTATGGGCGCAAGGCAGGGAACATCCCAGGATGGGGTGCCAAACCATCGCTGGGCGCACACACACACCTTTCGCACATACCTATGGGCAATTTGGCAACGCCAATTAGCCTCGGCATGTTTTTGGACTGTGGGGTGAAACCGGAATACCCAGAGGGAACCCCACAGGGAGAACATGCAAACTCCACACACATGGAACCCGGGCGGAGACGTGAACCCTGATCCCAGAGGTGTGAGGCAACAGTGCTAACCACTGCACCACCGTGCTGCCCTATGATATTATTAAGAAAGTAGTAATTATAAAAATGTATGTAGAATTATTGCTGTCACGCTTTGGGAAATTGTTCTTCTGGACTTCCAACTTCTATCGGTCATTAGAAGAAACTATATAGTTTTAATTTTGAGTAACTACGTGTTAATGCAGCTGGGAACCATAAGATGTATAATCCCTCATAATGACACAAATAAATTCTTTATTGAGCGTTTCATCGCAAATACAAATGCGCCTCATTTTTTTATTCATCTCTGCTGTTCTTCATCCCCTGCCGAAACCTAAAAGACCCTTCTTTAAAAAAACAAAGCTCTGCATTGCTACGCATTGTCAATATGCCAGTGAGATCACTGTCCTTCCACTGATAAGTTGACAATCCATCCAAGGGCCTTGTTTGGCACCCCTGACCTCAGAACGGGGTTCTAACTGACAAGCCGACAGCGGGGCTCAGCCGTGTGTCTTTGATCTCTTCTATTTTGAGATCTCGGAGTATCCCGCGGTGCATTTTAACCACCTCGTGTGTCGACGCGAGGTGGAGCTGTTAACTAAGTCCGGTCTTGTGTTTGTGGAAGGCACTATGTTTTTTTGGTCTTAGTCAGCCATTTCATCATTGCTTGTGGGCTTTAGGTGCAGTATATTCAACATTCTTGAAATGAAAAGGAAAAAAAAATCTGAATGAGCGTAATATATACTATGAATGAATCTGTTGGGTTAATGCTATAAAGGTCAAATGTTCAGATCTTTGGAGTTGCCCTTTAGCTGTGCCATGTGACATGCTTTTTTTTCACTATTCAGTTGAATGCAAACACCTTCCTGATCATACGTTATTTATTCCTGATTGAGTGTGCATGCAGACTATTTAAAATGATAAAGTGTTTATTCAATGGAAAGAAAAGTGTCTAGTGTGATTTTCTTTTGTTTTGTTTTGTTTTTTTTTTTCTCTGGTCCAAGCCATCTTTCCAGCTTGGACAGCGGAGAGTCATTGTGCTCGTTAAAGATGTCCTGTGTTTCATCACATTAGCAGTACAGCTGCTCACCAATAGCTGGCTGATAGCAGCCCAGCTCAATGTAGCAGCTGAGCCTGACGGTGAAGCTTTCCACATTAATGTTCCCTCTCTTCTTAAGGTTCTTGATCCTCAATCCGTGCAGCATCTGTTCGGAACCGTCCTGCCAAAGATGGTGGAGTTGGCCCTGAGCGCAGACAAGCTCTGCACCAAGGTTGGTACGGACTGAAAGGCAGGAATCGGAGCCTGACAAACTGAATAGGAAGCGGGCAGATGGGGCTGGGTCAAGGTCCCTGGCCCAAGTTGTTTCTTATTAAGGCTCTGCAGCCTTGCAGTGCTTCCGAATGAAGGCTGGGGGATAATGAGCACCTGCGGTATGAAAGCTCGTTAGGAGCTGAGGAGCTTTGACTGTTGAGCAGCAAGTCCCCTGTCTTGGGACTTTCTTACTCGGACTCCGTGTGCTCCCTCCAGGCAAGTACAACTGTGGTGTCTGACTGTTTACTTCTTCCTGAACTTTGTGTTTTCCTCCCCTTCAGGTTTATAAGTTTCTCCATGGCCTGATATCCGTCACAAAAGTATCTCTAGTAATTCACTAACCCTATATAGGATTTTGTTTTATAACATAATATTTGTTATTTAAGGTTTTGGGAGTGGCGCGTGCAATGGTCTGCATGTATCATGCGAGCCTGACAGACATTTCTAATGGGGAGGAAGAGATACACGTCTGCCCTCATAAAAACAGATTTCTATCTCTTCTTAAATGGATAGCTTCTAGGGGAATGAATGGCAAGGCAGCTTTTTCAAGCGACAGTGTGGGGCAGAGGAATAACGTTGCATGAATGCCAAATGAAGGTGTTGGAAGAGGGCCTAGTGCATTGGAGTATCGTTTAAGGCATCCCGCTTTAAATGAGGCAGACTTCATCCAGGATGGAGGGATATAGCAAAAGAAGGTCAGGGGACCTTCAGACCCCAAACTGAGCTGACTCATGGCGTATTAAGACAGAAAATTGAACAGCTATGGCAAAATCGATGAATGTGGCATCTTTCATCCTTGGGGTATATTGGAATGTATGACCGAGAGTAATGATGTACCCCATTGAAATCTGCATCTGTTCTACACCTTCCTCCGAGCCTCTTCAGACTTCAGAGCGACTGACTGATTTGTGCATAGAAATGGCTGGAGCCATTTGGCCTGCCGAAACAAAAGAATCCGCATCCAGGCGTCGCTTTATAAAAGTCAAGTGCCGCTCAGGATGCATATTAATGTATTACGAGTCATTTTTTACAGTCTAATAAAGCATGACTTGTTGTCAGTTTCGCTGAACAATGTGTGCAGTGCTGCACTTTCATTCATTACAGTTCTAGGTACGTCTCACTTTACTACCACTGCTATTGTATCCGAACACCAAAGACTGCAGCACATGGTGTTTTGTCTGCGGTTCATTAATGAGAAAATGAAAGATGTGCCAGTTTTCATTAAATTACAGTGTAAAGAACTGACAGCAAGAGCCTGCTCTGTTGTTGGCGGCGCCAATCCGTCCACTAATTTTAGCGATAATTTTAATGCAATTGTGTAGGTGATCAATCTACAGGGTCAAATTCAAGGAGCATCAGGTTAGATGTGGATTGCTGTTGAAGGTATGGTTCTGGCTGACTTAAGAATCTGTGAGGGGACTTAAATTAGTGCTAGTCATTTACTTAATGGGATTTATACTCCTTGTTTGGCAAATTGCTTGCTAAACTAATTATCTCTGCCTTGCCCCTGTTTCGCTCTTTGCCTTTTCAGCCAATACCATTGCTTAAGCAGAAGATGAATCACTCTATCACGATGTCACAGCAACAAATCGCCTGTCTACTGGCCAATGCCTTCTTCTGTACGTTTCCACGACGCAACTCCAGGAAGCTGGAGTACGCAAATTACCCCGACATCCATTTGTTCAGGTACAGGTTTCTCCTCCAAAGCTTTCCGTCGTTAATAATTTTATAATCCATTTTATGACGTTTATTAGGTTTGCCTAGATGCTTATTGTGATATGTTTGCTGCGAATGCAGCGATATGTGCTCTGGAACATGTGGCAGCTCTGATCTGTTGCCTGTAAACTTGGTGTTCATCTTTGCCCGTTTTTGTTTTCCATTCTTAAATACAGGACTGCATTAATAGCATTAGACAGAGAAAAATGCAACTTCCACAGTATCAAGATGTGCGGTTTAATTTTATTCATCAGATGACTGTAAGCATCCTGCTGCAGTTTGAAAACATTCTGGATTATAGTATCAAAAAAGTCATGCAAATAATTTAGCTTTTTGTTTTGTTGCCTTGGCATTAACCGTATAGTGGATGGGTGCGTTCATGCCAGCCAGAGTAGCCCCTTTCACACAGGTGCTGTTAAATTAGACTGCCTTATGGAAATATGAGGATCACATGTCCACCACAGTAGTACACAGAAGCATTGGAGGTGTTTTTAAAAGAACTGTCGTCCAAACTTTAGGCTTGCAGCAGTTGGTCTCTCCTTTCACTCCAGCTGTTGATGTTGCCCTGGCACCTTTTATGAGTCTGTTTCTATGCATACTTGTAAATTTTTTTCGGAACCTTTGACCAATAGCTTTCATTTTCATTGGCTGATCTTCCCTTAAGGAATGCCATTAAACGTCATCTTTTGAAGATCTGGGTTAATTGATTGTTAGAAAACAATGGGTATCTCTGCAAACTGTTTACGGTACCTAAACATGTAAGTAAACAAGTGTGGTCAGTAAGTGCCATGTGAAATGAGTTTTTTGGGATCTATCACAAATAATAAATTATGTCATGCTTCCATTAGGGGGCACTACAGTCTAGAAAACTTATTATAATTTTCATCACTAATATTTTTATAAACTTTCATTTTCTATGCTTCAGTAGCTTTTTCTCTGAAGTGATAAGCAACCCTTACTCTGAATTAGAACGTTTTTCAGTTTTTCTGTAGATCTTTGGTCTTTCTCAGTTACTTGTTGATTACTTGTTCTTAGTTATTAGCTGATGTTTTTTTTCTATGTAATTTAGTAGGTATTATGCAGAGATTTTAGTTTCAGTGATTCTCCTTAGTTGAAATGTGCCGATCTTGGCTATTGTCTGCCATTTTTAGCTGGGTAACCAGCTGTATTTGTAGAATTAATACCAACTACAATTCTTCAGCCTGAATACACCTGTTGGGACCATGTTAATTTTAAACAAGTTAGTAGGTGTCAGGTATAATTTTTTTGTGACCTCAAGCATACTCGCAGCTTTGCATAAGTTATACCTCGTCTTTAACCAAACAATTGTCAGAAGGGTGTAATTCTCTTAGGGTTAAAGTCATCCTTAAAACCATATATTATGGAATTTCACAAATATATTTTTCAAGGAATTCCTGTTTCATAAACAAAATTTTAAAAGCATAAACATAACCTTTTCAATTATTCAAAGCAATATCCTGCAGGATAAATATAACCCAAATATTAAATACATATTAAAAGGCTTCTTGGCAAGTTTTTGATGTTTATGTATATCACATAGTTTCACAAGTAGAAATGTGCTTCTCATACTTTGAAAGCCTTGTCCAGTTTAGGGGGAAATCTACTAGATCTTGAGCTAACTGTCCAGTCTTTCTTTCTGTAGGAAACAGTTTATAGAATCCTTATACAGCAGCTGATTCATTGGATGCAATTCAACCACAGTGAAATGACATTGGTAAAATTCTTGGGGGATCTGAAGCTGTTAATTTACTAGCAAAATTTCTTTAAAACGGGTTTGTATGGTTGCTGTAATACATCTGGATGATCAGGGTTTGCTACAGAGTCTGAATTCATTTTGCCATTTTCCTCTCATGAATTCCTGCTGTTCTTATACATTATTTGTAGCATAATATTTAGATAAAAACAGCTGATTATACTGTCTATATGTAGTGCTATTCTCAAAAGCTGCAATTTATAAACTCATTTTTCAAACCGGATGTTTGTTTTGATTATTACAGAATTACCATACTGTGATAGAGTTCCCACACTATTTCTCATTATTCATTTTTATGTTGTTGTTTAATAGTCTTTTCACTTTAAATTTATCCTTTAAAGACATCAGTGGCAGTTCTAGTTACTGGCATTTAGCAACTTGAAAAGGGTAATGGAACTAGTTGGGACCAATCATCATATTTCCTTTTGTCGACAACAGAATCTTACTGATGATGTGATTGAAATGGATTCAGAATGAAATTAATTTGGCACAAATGTTTTCAGTTGATAACTTTATATGCTGTCATGCAGGCACAGTAAAATGTATTCATTTTCTTTTAAATATAAACAATGCAACATTGTTTCATGAATGAGTAATGTGTAGAAATGTTCTCTCAGCATTTTGTATTTGTGTAAGTCATAAATAGTTCATTGTCTTATAATGCTGTAGTGTATGATAGCAGTTCATTATTAAAAATGGAAATCGCATTATTTTTCATTAACGATACATATTCCGGTAATGGAAGAATCCAAACTGGAAATCTAGATGGCCTTGTAGTCAGCCTATGAACATCCACTGCCTTTGGACAAAAATCACAACGTTCCGCATCCCTGAACACTGTATTTCCTCCTTTCCATGCCTTCTTCCCTTCCTATTTCATTGTAAGCTTATTCCGGACAAGGGATTGACCCATGAACTCTAACCTCTTGGCGCTCAGCTCCCAACAATAAACACAATTGGCCTGTTGCGCTTAAGACCTAGGCGACCCTCACAGAAGACAAATCAAATGCAGATTCTGGCTCCACGGGGTGACATCACCGTCTGTACTGAGCGTGTGCACAGAGAGACGCCTCCCCGCCACTGTCATAATAAAACCTAGCTTTGTCTCTTTTTCAACAACGCTATTCACAGCATCGTGATGTCTTCACATGATATTTGAAATCCCCTCGCCTTTTTATATATATATTAAAGCATCTGCGGTTTTGTACTTCACCGTTACTTGGTTAACAATACCTGTCCCTGTCTACAGTACTAATGTTTCAGATTTTCAACAGCCTGTCCTAAGTTGTGGCAAGTCTTTGAACATATCTCAGACAGCACAGGAACGCCCTGGAAGTCTATTGCAGGGCACTAACACGAACAGAAACGTCTATTAGCCTAAATACGTGTCTTTGGACTGCGGGGTGAAAGTAGAGGACATTTGACAGGGGGACCATAAACCCCTCACGCACAAACGGGAGGCTGATTTCGAACCCTTAACCCCTGAGGTATCAGGCGCCGGTGCTGTACTGCCATCAGTCGCAGTTTTAACACTGAAAGCGTCTTCACATAAGATCTCTTTAACCTGGTGCTGAAAGACAAATGTACGTCCATCCTAAAGTTGTCTCTTGTAGGGTGGTGTTATTACTTTGCATCGTGGTCATTTTGCTTAATGTTTTAGTCGGATTATTAACTGCACATCTTCATGGATTTTTAATTTTTTTTTGCTTGTTACGATATCATTTGCCCTTGGAGTGGTAGAATTTTGCACTTGGTGGGTGTGTGCATATGTGGCCCTCAGCAGGGCCCCCCTCAGATCGGCCTTAAAGGATTAGCGTAACGCAATGGCCAATCTCCTTAAGGGAACCACAGCCCTCCATCGACGAGTGTCCGACGTGACCGGCATGCATCTCTGCTGGCATGAGCTTGTTATTACCTAAATGGAATGAAGAATAAAATTAGCATCGATTCAGATCGGACACTGTGACAACAGGAGGTCAGGCTGGGGGATGCTGGCCGGTACGGTCGTACTCGGCATCAGCATTTAATTCTGCTTCTTGGCCGGTTTTGGTTGAGGGAGGCATTTGTTTCTTGCACTTTAAAGTGAAACGGGCTGCTGATGTATTGCCCCTGCCGGTTCGATGGCACCTAATTGAGTGGAAACTCCACTTTACGTTTATCAGGTTCGCTTATCTTGGAATGTAACGTTGGCGTTTTTTTTACGTAGTCTGACGTTTTGTCAATTAATAAATCTGGAACTCTTTCTTGAAACCCCGACTGACTAAAATGGTCCATGGTGAGGCTTTGCTGTATTAGAATTACCCACAATGCTCCTCATCTAGCACCTTTCTCAGAGCTGTGTGCGCTTATGACATATAATTCCAGAATGGATCGGTGTGTGACTTTGACTCTGAAAACCAAAACTGGTTCATTTGGTCGCCTTTAGAAATCCCCTAGAGAGCTGTTTGTTGTGTTGTTATTTGTTTGACCTTTCATCCTAAAAGGCACCAGAAGCTTCCTGTCACCTTAATGGCCACCTCACTTGAATAACCAGGTCACATGTTGTAGGGTCACTGCTACTGGTTTGGTAAGAAGGCAGGAATCCACTTAAAAAATACCTCTCTTGATGCTTCCCTTGTTTCCCTGAAGGCAATTTATGCATCAGCTTCATTTTATGATTTGTTGCGCTTTTTAGAAAAGAAACGAATAATGATGTTTGACAAGCAAGAGGAAGGAGGAATAGAATTGCGCGTTTAGCTGGAAGACGGTGGCCTACATGGCAGAAGCCGCACTCCATGTCCCCGCTTCTAGTTCCACTCTGTGTATGTGTGGGTTTTTTTGCAACGTCTTCCTTGAAAAGGTCCCATAGTTTGATGAGTGTCCCTCGGGGAAGAATTACCTGGTCTCCCTCCTCTCCCTCTCTGAGTGGCACCCGGGCACGATACTGCAATGCCAGGCCTCCGGGCGACTCGGCTACTCCTTACTAGTCCGATGGATTTTGAGTGTCTTCAAAAGGGGCAAGAGTTTGGACGGAAGCACGGTGCTCCATTTTGGGGGGGGGGAGGGGTGCATTTGCATCGGAGTGAAAAGCCTGCCCGTCACGAACTCAGCCGGGGGTGGGCGTGGGGCTGGGAGTGTGGGGCTATGATTTATACCGCCCTGAGAGTGGTATATTTATACCTGCCTGATGGGGAAAGGCAGAGCACAGGAAGGGCTTTAGCAGGAGGGAGGTGTTTTGTGCCGGGGGAGGGGTTGAGGGGGAGGGAGCAGTTGCGTAAGAAACGGATCATTTTAAAGCAGTAATATTTTTGCCATTGATCTTTTGAGATAGTGTTATAGCTAAAAGCTCTCTGATGAATGGCACGACCCTCCAACAAATACGTTTGCTGGCATGGGGCCCTAATGGAATAATTACTCTTCCGTTTTGCAGAAATTACAACAGTCCACATTATGTGGAAGAGCTGACCTAATCCTCCTCTCTTCATTCATTTAGGTTGTTTGAAGGCTCTTCACCGAAGAAGGTGGAGAAGCTCAAAACGCTCTTTTGCTACTTCAGACGAGTCGCAGAGAAAGGTGAGTTTCCGTAGCTTGATGCTGGTTTCCGTTTGTTTGATCAGCGTCAGTCCTGCCCTGTGATTTCTAAGTTATATATTGACTTACAGAGTTTTTGTTGTGTATATTTGTGTGAATCCATGGTAACATCAACGCTCTCCGACGTGTCCATCAGCACCGACTGGCCTGGTGACGTTTACGAGGCAGTGCGTGACCCGATTTCCGGACTGGGAAAGGTAAATCCGCCACGCTTCCTGTGACCTATCGCGTGGGTTATTGAAGGAAAGGACTCATGCTGTGGTAGGTCATCTGATGTGTTTTCACAAAGACTGATTGGGTGCGGCTCTTTCTCTCGGCTTAGCTCTGCGAAGCCCTTGACGAAGCTGCACATCACGTGTGAAGGCACCATTGAGAATCAGGGCTACGGGATGCTCCAGGTGAGAGGCGCCGCCGCGTCATCCGGCCCATCGAATGGGGTTTTACATTTGCATATTTAGGAAATGCTGTTATCCGAAGCAATGTACAATTGTAAAGGCGGGGTTAGCCAGTCCCTGGAGCGATTGGGTGTTAATGACCATGGTCGAGGAACCAACCATGACATCACTCTGCCAATCATGAGTTTCTTCTGTATTACTTAAAATGGACCTTTTTATGAATGGTGCTTTACTACCGAGTCTTTGCCTTTCGTTGGGAGCTGGAGTGCCTATGTTTTGTCATACCCCCCTCCCCCATCTGTCAGGGTGGCCCCCAGCTCCCTTTCACCTTCTGCCTGCCTCCCAGTTACCGGGCCCTGACAGCTGACGGGTACACATGAACGACTTCGGGCACCCCCGGGCCGCGGGCCCATATCCGGATTGATGGATTCCCTGTGTGGCGGGGGGGAGGCAGGCTTGACAGCCTGTCAGCGGGCTTGAGATGCCCCCCCCCCCACTCCCCCTGACTGTCCCGGTGTTGGGCGGCCGGTTTCCGCGAGAGCCGCCGGCAGGCTGCCTTTCATACCGCCACGTCACCTCAGCCGAGGTGTCGGTGAGCCAAGGCTGACAGCCTATCTCACGCTCGTCGCCATCGTTTGTGTCATTTAGGAGCACAGAGGAAAACTTTATGATGTTTCTTCATTTCACAAACATCCTGTTCCAGGAGACAGACTGAAAATGCCTTTGGAGAAGCTGGAGATGCCATGTCTTATATTTGGGGTTAATTGCCGGTGTGGTCACATTGGTCCGAGTCGTACAGAGTGGTTAAGAGTCCTCATTTCAGGTGGTAACACTCCCCTGATTGGTGTACAGTGATGGACTCCTGTCCACTTGCACACCAGTCATTGATTCATATTCAGATGGTCACTGATTCAGATTTGGATGGACACTGATTCAGATTCAGATGGATCCTCCTAAATTTATTCATATATATTTATATATTTTATATATATATTTTAAATGAACTGGGATACACATGCCGACCCAAAGGCTAAGGTCAGCCCAGTAGAGTCGTGGCTCCTGTGGGAGAGTCCCAGAGCCCATGTGGACCTTTCAGATGCCTGTGAGGTGGACAGACGCCCTATGCTGGCGCACTGCTGTCCCTTTATATACGCCTTACACGCTTCTGATATGTTTATGTTGCCGGCACAGTTGGTTCCTGTTCATGTTTCCAGTGGTACAGCAGCGGGTCCCTCTTGGGACTCTGATTACAATTCAGTCCCCCTAAATCTTGAGCTCTTGCCAACCCTTTGTGGGCCTTTTCGGATAGAAAATGGCACGTCCAACTTCAGCCTCCTGTCTGCCAAAGCTGCCGCCTCCCAGACAGTCTGTGTTTGCCCCTATCATGACGCTGAGCATATCTCGGCATTTCCGTTACGCTTAAAACACCACCTTCCTGCCTGGTGCATGGATCCAGTCTCTCCAAATGGGCTTGTTACCAGGTCTGTCCATTCCTCCATCAGGGCAGCTCAGCCTCACCCAGCCTAGGCCTGTAGGCCCTCCCTCTCCCCTGTTCTCCCCTCCTCTCCCACTACCGATGTAGAATCACACTAATGATTTCTGTCATCTGAGATCTTTGGTTTAAAAGTCGCAACAAAATGGTCCCAGCAAAGCCAGACATCCAGTGTAAGCCACACCTTCAGCCAGCCGGCAGGGTCACTATCGTTTCAGAGAGGAACCCAGCCAGCGCGGTGCGTTTCTGGTTAGGGCACAGCTGAAAATAAGGACACTGTTTGTAGCATCGCACAGCCCCGTGTGGTTTGGCCTCATTGGGTCTGTCAATTCATTCTGCTAATGAGGCTTTTCAGATTAATGCATGTACGACTACTTGATTTAGCAGACACCTTTATCCAAAGCAATGTACAATTGAAAGCCGGGTCGGAGAGTCCCTGTGACTATTGGGGTTGAGAGCCTTGCTCAAGGGGTCAACAGTGGAATCACTTTGCCAGCTGTGGGATTTGAACCAGTGACCTTCCATTCACAGGCACAGCATCCTAACCCGCTGAGCCTCACACCGCCCCCAGTGGGTTTAGCGTGTTTATGATGACCTCCCCCCCCTTAATGGTTTTCTCAATAATTTGGAAATATTTAGGTATCTCCTTTTATTTGATGGTCCCCGCTGGAAACCATGGTCACTGTGGCCCTCCCCTCGGTCAGGTGGTATTGTCTTTCCCGAGCGAGCTCCTGCGGGCTCCTCCCCACCTTCCTCTCAGCATTAATACTTTGGGAGTCTGCTTCAAACCCTGCAGAAGAAGACTGTTTTGAGGCTTATTCTGTGCGCTGTTGAACAGCTGGTGAGCTGTTCGGGAGTTTACCATTTCTCTTGTTATGTCATTGATATTTACAGAGTGGTCAGTGATGATGGCTTTAGTGTTTTAGGTCCACCCATCCATTCTCTGTACCCACTTATCCTATTCAAGGTTACGGGGGGTCCGCCTTCTATCACGGAGGCTACGGGCACAAGGTAGGGTGCTAGCCTTCCGCAGGGCACACTCTCACACACCTTTCACACACACATACACATTTGGTAACTCCAATTAACCTCAGCATGTTTTTGGACTGTGGGGGGAAACCAGAGTACCCACCCCATGACGACACGGGGAGAACATGCAAACTCCACACACCATAAGCCAGGGTGTGGATTTAAACCCTGGTCCCAGAGTTGTGAAGCTGTAGTGTGAACCACTGTGCCACCGTGCCGCCCAATGTTTTACATCATTTAAAATTTTTATTTTACTGTAAGGCTTCTTCCCCAGGCCTACAGCATTTTTCCTCACAGGGATGGGACACCTTAAGTGTGCCTTGGTGTCTATCTTTGTGTGTGGAACAATAGATGATCAGTTATATACTGCCATCAAGGCATATTAACCTACAGGCTACCCTCTAGGTGTTCTCCCCCTGCTTCATGCTCAAAATAATATAAAGATAATCATTTTATATAAAACCAAGCCCAAAGATATCATACATGCTGTGTAAAAATTAAGATTGCCACAGGGTATGTTACACTGACGTACTGGTTTGTTTTAAAGTTGTGAGCAGCGCGAGGCCTCGGTAGATGGCACTGTAACCTTCACATGTTCAAATCCTGCCCCCTACTGTCCATGTGCAGTTTCCTTCTTCTCCCCCACGTTGATTGGGTGTCCTACTGCAGACCAGCAACATGCAGTCGGTCTAAGTGGTGTCTGTAAATTACCCAGAGTGTGGTTTTGTGTGTGGATGTTGCTCTGTGATGGACAGACATCTTGTTTAGAGTGAACCTCTGCCTTGTGCCCTGTGCCGTTGGGCTAGGCTTCAGGCTACATGTGAC
>JAAGVU020000041.1:9296988-9309312 GCA_011763525.2 Mormyrus iriodes | reverse complement strand
CTGTCCATCTGGCCACCAACACTTCCCTACGCCATATAACATTACCATTTCTATTCCCCAGGCCTACTGCGGCTTTGTGCGTCCTGGTGTGAAGAGTGAGAATCTCCCTGCCGTGGCCACAGGAAACTGGGGCTGTGGAGCTTTCGGGGGAGACTGCAGGTTAAAAGGTATGGGGATAAGTGGGTTTGATCACCGTGAAATGTGTGGAGACCCAGGGGTAAAGGGCATGAGGGGCTAGTGGATTTAATCACTGTGGAAACCACAGAGACAGTGGGGTAAAGGGTATGGAGGGTGAGTGGGTTTGATCACCAGGAAAAGCAGGGAGACTCAGGGTTAAAGGCTATGGAAAGTGAGAGGGTTTGATCACCGTGAAAATTTGGTAGACTCAGGGTTAAAGGTTATGGGGATGAGTGGATTTGATCACTGGGAAAAGTGTGGAGATTATGGATTAAAGGGTATGAGGGGTGACTGAATTTGATTACTGTGAAAAGGACCATAATAAATAATGTATTTGTATTACTTATTTACTTTGTTTTTATTTCTGGCTGCCATGGTGATTACAAAGGTTCGTACACTACCAGCAAGGCTGGCTAATGCCGTTAGATTGTAAGATTTGCCAACATCTCCCTCGGTACACTGTGTGACTGTGATTCACCACCCTGCATCCCACTTTGTGAAATGATGAGGTCTGGTGCCCTTTTAGATGTTATTGCTGCCGTCCATGGTCTCCATGATCTCCATTCACACTGAACTTACAAATGTTTACATTCTAAGACTGAATTTTCATTGTTATAGTTTAAAATAAAAGCTGCAATATAGCAGTAATGGAGTTTCATTAGTCTCACCTCTCATTCTCTCATTTACTTAAAGCCTATTTGTCTGCCCTGCTGTTATTGATCAGATGGCAAACTTTTATATTTTCCATTAAAAGTGAAATTGATTGCCTGGTCCGGTCCATCCATCCACTGACAGTGGCCAGCATGGCCTTCGATTGGCCCTGGCCTAGACAATCTGGAGAAGCGGCTTGCTTCACCCCAGCTGTTGAGCAACAAAAACACTTTTTCTTTCCCATTTTGTCATTTTTTTTTTTGTGAGAGGTTTTTAGCCGTTGGCCTGGGTCATTACAGGCCAGACGGCAGGAGAAATAGCCATTTTCGCCTGGCATTTCTGGGGCAGCCCTGGGACATGGCTGTTTATCCCGTTACTACCTAAGTTGTGCTAAGTGCTGTCAAGATCTTCTCACTGTGATGGTAGCATTTGTGATTATGAGGGACAACAAATAAAGGAAAAAAAATCCCAACTCTGCCACGTATATGATGGTGCAGCATTTATTTATTTGTTTATCTGGGTCCCTCTGTTTGCTTGAGTCTGTCCCCTCATCATTAATCAACAGGCCTATTTCCAATCTCGTTAAATATTAAAAGTCTCAGGGGCCGTGCCTTCGCTCTCAGCTGTGACTAAGATTGAGGCAGTAGTGGAAACCCGCACTCGTGTTATTTACCTTTGTAAAGGCGGACTCTCCGGTCAAATGTGAGCTGTAAGTATCAGGAAATCACACAAAGGTAATGTCCAGATTAATCATTTAGTCAATAAGGGTGTAGTATTTCCATGCCAAACCAGTTTTTATATTCTGCTTTTCCAGTTCATCCTGTATGTTTGGAGACTCTAAATGGGGTTCAACATAATGTCAGGAGTCCAGCCTTTTCTCCTTGTGTGACTTGTGGCTGTAAATATCTATCTATAAAGTGATCCCATATGTTAATTACTGGGGGTTTTTTTTTTGCATGATTTTTTCAGCAAAACAAATTTCTGCATGCGTACGTGCTGACTATGCCTTCCAATTTGTTTACCCTTATTCCTGAATGTATTATATCCTAGAAACGGCACAGAAATAACACCCACTCTAATTAAAACTTTAATTGTAATGTCATTTAGTATTATGTATTACGGTGCTTTAAAATATGTATGAATGCATTTTGTTACACGTGAATTTCCAATTACTTTCTGCCAATTGTAATAAATGTTCTCCAGGTAGTCGACGGGTCACTGATTCTCCGATAAATTACATCCTCATATTGGTTTGTTTTTCTGTTGCCTATATCCTATAGGGCACCCACATTAATACATTTTCACAGCTTTTTTGTAGCAGACATATGTTAAATATTTGGTTAAAAGCAGCAAAGGAGCAACACCGGTTCCATGATACCTTTGGGTTGTAGGTTCAGTTCCTTAATTGCCTGCCTGCTAGGCACACTGCACCGCTCGGGTCTCACCAGCGACTGCATGTTTCCTCAGCTTTGCTGCAGATCCTGGTGGCCTCGGAAGTGGGCCGTGACGTGGCCTATTTCACCTTCGGGGACGCCGACCTCATGAGAGACGTCCACAGGATGCATTCCTTCCTCATGCAGAAGAAGGTCACTGTCGGTAAGGCTTGTCTCCTCGCTCTCCGTTTTCGTTTTGAGCACTACTTATTGTGTTGTATTATCTGTATCTGTATTTCATGTTTGTTTTTTGTTTTGTTTGCACTGTTTGCACTTTGTTTATTTCTTATTGTTTATGTGTTGTAACATCAACTGGAGAGCTGCATAGTCAGTTTTATTTAACGATGACCATAAAAGGAGAAAATCCCCATGCAGAGAGCGCTCATATGCCCTGGTAATTTCTGAAGTACATTAGGCAGATCAGCATAATGATTCCAAATGACACAGGCACAACATAAATCAGAGCAGTTAGCTAACCGTTTTATAGTGTGTCGTTCACATGAACGCCAGTGTATTCACTAAGCAGTCATTATTAATGGCTATGAATTAACTGCCTGTTGTGTTGGGCTGCTGTGTTTCTCATGTGCACTCATTTCACTCTTACTTATATGCGTCTCCTGGTTTGATATTGTTGGTTTTAATCACATGGCTTCCCCTTAAGCTACGTGAGTCATTCTAGCTGTTAAAGGTGCAAATTGAATGGAGTCTGATGCGTGATGTAGGTTCTCCCAAAAGAAGGCAGAGAGGAAAAGCCTCCGTTCCTGGACTGTTTCTTAGACAGCCGTTTCACTAATGAGGCTAATTGGTAGCTAATGATCTAGTTTGGTCGGTGACGCATTGTTTAATTTCTGTTTTGTGGTATGTTTGGCTCGTTAACTCCTGGACTGGCTTATGTTTGTTGCACACTAGCTAATGCATTTTTGCTGTAGGAGGAGCATCATGTTAACGTCATGATAGTATAATTTAGGGATATTTTAGTGATTTTTGACGTCTAGGTAGATGTCCCTTTAGAATATTTTTTATTTGAAAAGATCACCATTTCCGAATAGGTAAGTAATCACTTTATTTAAAAAAAACAACAAAAAAAAACACATAACAAAATCCATCAATAAGCTCCTTTGTCTGTTTTCTCTGGACCTCATGTCTAGTTCGTATTTTCGACATAGCTAGCTGACATTTATTGAAAGGCTTTCCAGGAGCTCCTGCAAGCTTTGCAGAGCTGTTCGGAAATAGCCATGGCGTGGTTTGTGATTCGTGGGTATGCGTGAGCACGACGCCCCCCCCCACCGATGTGAAGCTTGCCCTCCCCCGCAGGGACGGTGTGTCGGCTCGTAAAGCGATACTACAGCGCCGTATGCGAAGGCTGCCGCACCCCGAGGCCTGACGTCAGCCTGTACGCTTTCATCTATAAGCGTCTGCGCTCCTCCCCCACATCGCCCCCTGGTGACAGCGCCGCCAGCGGACCCGACGGCCCAACGGATTGTTGACATCGCACACCCGGACACCCGTGCTCTCCCTGTACCGCACGCTCTTGGTATTGAGGACTCCTGCCTTTTTTTTTTTTTTTTAGATTTATTTTTGTACGATTCTTCAACATTCAAACTACACCATATGCCTTCCCTCACTTATGGACAAAAAAAATCAGTCGAATACCAATCAATATGTCAAAGGACTAAAATAAATCATACAAACAGAACATGTTGGCCTCCACCTATGTTTTTTGTCTTAATATTCTAGCAAGTTTGTGTCTTAACGGAATGCTGGTGTTGCACATACTGTGTGTTACTATAAAAGTCTTTGATTTTGATGGGGAGATACATGTTCTCTTGTCTTGTATGTAATTTTTCATGTTTTACATCTTGCCAGGTAGCTGTATTGAATTGCTGAATTGTTATTTGGAAGATTAGTATGTAGAAAGATCCAATATGTCTGGACAAATTTCCTACACACACTAAGCGTTTCACCTTGTTTATGTTGTTCCTCAAGGCCTGAGGATTTTACGTCTGAGTGATTGTTTCCAGTTTGACGTGATGTCACACTGGACCCCAGCAGGTCTTAGCTCTTGCTTGTGTGTATTCCAGGCCTTGTCATTAGACATCCTGTCCTTCATGTACCCTGATATGATTTTCAGATGAGATCATATGGGGGTGGGGTGGTGGGCACAGGATGCAGTGTAACAAGGTAAGCGTCATGCTAACTACAAACGGTTAACTGCAATATGGTTTCTTATATAATGTCTCATGCATGTTTGATCATTTTCCCCCTAAACCTTAATTTTTATGATTTGGAAATACGTGTTTGAGAATTACTGGTATATTTAAACCTTGTCTTTTCTATACAAAACTACATAATTTAATAAATGGTAACCTCTTGTTGTTCAGCAAATTCTGGTTTCTTTCATCGTATACATATATATTAGAGAGAGAGTTTATACAGTTTTTTCCATAGAATTCTGCATATCCATGTAAATTATTCTCTTGTTGATTCTTTAAAAAGTAGAATGATGACTTCTGATTATGGTCGAAACCTCTCAAACCCCCCCACCTTTTTGAAAATGTTCCCGTCATGGTTCTTTGCTGAAGCTGTGATGATACGGTTAAGTGATCTGGCACAGCTCTGCCTTTTATCATTTATCATTGTGCCCTTTCTCTCCCGGTTTAATAAGGTCATTTAAATATAAGGTCACCTTTAAATAAGCCATACATGAAGTCTCATTAAGTGTAGTTGGAGGAGCTCTTTCCGCTTGCCAGGATAGACGTTCCTCCCTCGGACACTATTAGTCTTCTCGTTTTGTGGCATGACACAGAATTTTAAGTGGCCTGGGAATTTCTGCATCATCTATGAGGGTCAAAGTCTCCTGTAAGCCACTGTGACTTTTTACACCTGCCTCATGGTCACTTATTGAGAAGTGATTGCCCCCCCCCCCTAATATTTTAGGTTAAATATTGCTGGTGAATGACTGCACTTAGAGATATGCCCTAGTTGTTTTATTTTCCATGATTTGGTATGAAAAATCTCTTCATTTCCAGCACCAAACCCAGGCTGCTGATAGAATTTGGGGTTAAAGTAGAGACACACTTTTGGTAAGCATGGATCAGAGAGACCTGCTGTGTACTGACATCAAGTCCAGGGTGTCTGCCTACCTTTTCCCCCGCAGCTTGGGGCAGGCTCCCAACCCCTCGCAACCCTGAACTGCATAAGCAGTTGGAAGATGGATGAACTGACACGTCCTCCTGACTCCTGAAGTCATATCAGTTTTTTAATGACGTTATACCTTAAGGACAACTTGGTATCACTATTCTGGTGTTAACAAAGGACACTTCCTGTCAAATAGATGGATGCTAAAATGTCAACAGATATATATGGATGTATACTTATATTTGTTTATTTATGTGTGAAATTAACTATTATTTAACATATCGGAGTGTTGCTTTGTTGTGTAATGTGGGGTTCATAGAACAGATTCAGCTCGTCCGTGAGCAATGGACCGAATGATCTGGTTCAGTCCGCTGCTTTGTATCTCCTGTAAGTATCTAGTAATGTGATTCTGCTAGATTCTAAAAGTTGTGAGTTCAACTGCACCCGAAATACTTCCTGTTTAAAAATCCAAAATGCATAACTCCAAAAATGTTCTTTGCTTGTTACTCTCCGATCCAATGTTTTCGGCATCAACTGATCAGACCAGAATGCTGAATAGTACAAATCCTTTGATTCTGTAGATCCATTGATTTAGTTTTCTCTACACTATTAATGGTCGTGTTAGTCTTTGTTTGTAGTTATCTCGACAGCATTGCATTGCATAGAATTTGACATTACATCACCTTTCTAGGAACCACCTGTAATATGGTAGTTCCTAATCAGTACTTATCTTACTTGTTCACAAGCCTGGGGGTGAGAGTCCCCCTTTACCACCCAGAATATATTTACAATCCTTGTATCCCAACATTAGCTTTGATCTATGGCGTTCATATGTAGGGAGCATTACGCAGAATATCCACTGTGAAAGGGGCAACTTAGGAATTGATTTGTCTTTGTGCTCTTGCATACAAATAACTGTTGTGTGAATGGCAATGTAAGCTTTCTGAAAACAGGACTCCAAACACAAAGCTATAGGAGATGTATCTTGGGGTGCGAAACGTGGCCTCCTGCCTCACAGAAGTTGGGTTTGTCACCTATTCAGTAACTGGTACTGTTTCAGTCCTTGCTAACTGGTCGAGCCCTTCTCTGGAGCTCTTGGGACTACTTGGTCTCCAAACAAGTGCTCGAACAGTTAGCATAACTAGTTAGATTGACAAAGTTTTTTATGATGATATATTATTTTAAAACCTGTTTAAGTATTTAGCCCTAGGGCAATTAGATGTTTTCAGAGTACTCAGTAATATAAAGTGGTACTTTTGGTAAAATTGTTAATTGGAAGTGATTATTGGTGTTCAATAAGGCACTGTATTGAACCAGTCCTCTTAAAAGTATCTATAAAAAAAATTTACATTGTCTGCACTGTCCGAGTCCTCTTTTCATGGTGATGGTTCTGTGCATATGCTGAAACCTTGCAACAAGGTCTTTTATTCCATGCAATTAAACCTGAAATAAAAACCCGTTGCCATGTTGAATGGACCAAACCAATGGCATGGGATGGACATGCTGGATGGAAAAGTTTTACTCCTATTTACTTATCATGAAAAGACATGATCAGTCATAAACATCTCCCTTGCATATGTCTTATTATCGAACCACTTCAGTAAGGGTGATATAAGAAGTAGCTACCTTTTTTTTCTTATCGTGATTAATCCTACTTCATTTTTGCCAGCCAGAAAGTACTATGTGAAAGTGCTATTTAAATGTTGCATATGAAATTTGCTTCTTAAGATATCAACTTGAAAATGAATCTTCTTGCATTACTCTGTCTTATGGACAAATAAATCAATACGTTCTCAACGGACGATAGCATTTGCCATTTCTTGCTGTATGAATGAGCCCTGCAGTTTTGCTTCATCTCTCTGCTAATTCAAAGAATTATTTTAACAAATTCCTAGGTTCAGTTTCAGCAAAAGGGAAAAAATATGCTTTGTAATCTGTCGCCATTATCTATCATGGTTTTAAGATGCAAAATGTACAAATATTTAACAATGTGAACACTGTTTATGTAATTAAATTACCACTGTGATTATACGTTTAGAAGATATTTAATCACTTACCGCTTAAATCGAAAACAGGCTTCTCCTGCAGATTCAGAGCTACTCGGATCTAAGCTGTGGCTTTATATCCCGCCGTTTTCAAAAGGATTTGATAAGAGCCTTCATGAGGGGTGCGCCCCGAGTGAAAGAGGAAGGCCTCAGGATTGTGCTTTGCTCAAGCGACCCCATGCTTGAATCTGACCTTTTAATGACCATCTGTCATGAAACGCACCTATTCAATGTATCTGATTAAATGCCAAGCCCCCCCCCCTACATAAACACACACCTCCATCACATGCCATTTTATTTCTCTATAGTCGTCATATTCATCAAGCATGTTTTGTTGAAGTATGGATGTCTTGTGTGGTATTGGAGAAGGAGAGACCTTGTACTGTAAGACCTGAACGTTTGATGTCTTGGACTTGCTGTGGATTGTAGAGTGTGATGCATTAGATGTTGTGTTTTGCTATTTGGAACCTTGCTTGTGCTGTAATTATCAGGCTGTGTACCAAAGGATGCTGGGATATGGTTCGTCAGTCCAGCAAGAGTTCGGTAAAGAAGTAACCTGATAAAACTTGGCTTTCTCATGATATTTAGTGGGTAATACAGCACAGGGCCTGACACTTTCTCAGATTCGCTTTTCCTCTGAACGCCCCGTATAAGAAGCACTGTGGCGTGGGATTTCTCATAATAGACAGGAATGGGCAGTGCAGCTGAATGGGCTTATTACTTACTAAATACTAAATATTTCAGGTTTTTATTAAAATCTACAGTCACTCAATTCTCCCTTTTGGGTAACAAAATACTGCATGCATTAACGCGATCAATGAAATAATAATGTGTTGTGACTTTATAATTAACGCAGCAGATTAGCATGATACATTTTCCAGCCCTAGTTTAATGTAAATGAATTGACAAAATTTGCTTTCTGCTGTTCTGGGGGGGGCAGAACACCCACTGCTGGCCCTGTACACTGTTTCAAACTTTGTGAAGGTTCTACAGAGATGGCATAGACATGCTAGCAGAATGCTTTCTCATCAATTATTTCAATCCATATCAAGCTGAAATGCGCTTCTTGCGAATATGAAATTTCAAGGAGCAATATGAAGGCGGTGCGATTATTCGCTACGTTACGACTTTTTTTTAGCTTACCAGTACTAAAAATGAAAAGATTAAAGGTATTATTCAAGCAAAACAGGTGGTGGCACTCCCTTCACCTGCTCATTAATAAGGACAACTTTCCGGGGGAGTTATTAAATTTGGGCTTTTCCTGGCAGTCTTTCCCCCGTATTCAGCTCTCGCCGCTGTCTCCTGGGTGCTGTGGTTACAGCTTCTTTGAATTGTCATCGGTGCTCTGTCTGCAAAGTGATGCCAGTGGTTCCCTGAACCGAGGACTCGCTCCATCATGGCAAAAGCCCTACTAGTGTTTCCAGATTGACTTTCCAATGATGATTTACGCTGGTGTAAGACATTTTAATGTGAATGATTTGGACATCCATTTAGCTATGCAGTTTTCCATCTGCTATTGCAGGGTCATGATCAGTCTCTCTCAGGAGGCATAGGGCACGAGACAGCAGACCCTGGGAATTCTGGTGGCATTTATTTTAATTATAAGATTTCTCTGTTCACAGCCATCCCTCCATCCACCCATTTTCTATACCTGCTTATCCTATGCAGGGTCACAGGAGGGTCAGAACCATATCCCGGAACCTACGGGCACAAAGAATAAACTAGGACAGTACTAGCACCAACCCAGGGCGCACACACCATCCACACCTATAGACAAAAACTCTAATTCAATGTAGCTTGTTTTTGGACCTTGAAAGGACGTAGGTGTTAGGCAATAGTGCTGACCACTGTGCCAACGTGCCGCCCATCTTCATAGCATTCAACATAAAAACAATGTTAATGATGGATACATGTCAAGCTGCACATGCAGTATTATGTGTAAACTAGCTGTGCACCTTGTGACCTGTGGTGTTCGTTGCCTTTCCCCCCACCTTCAATAGTTGGGGATGCCCTACTTGCAGGGTGATTAATCTGCCAGCCCCAGGCAGTGTTTTCTTTGGTAGGCACTGAATTTGCTGACTTTGTTTCCAGGACTAAAGGCAGTTCTTCAGCCCCCCCGCCCACGCCCGCTCCCCGCCCCGTGCACATTTCGCAACTCCCAGCCATGGAGAAACTCATTCATTTTCCCTGCATGGTTTGACATCTGAGGTACTGAACTGTCCTCACACCATAGAACACCTCGTCAGGTCAGCCATAGTGCTCGGGGCGGTACAGAAACACATCGCATCTCAGTACATCGATGCCCTGTATTAAACCATAAACTGTGATATTTCCAAATATATTTCACCTTACAGTTTCCATGGAGTCTTTGTCATGTTAACCTACTGAACCAGAATTTTATTGAATGATGTAATTACTTCAGTTGCCTAGTCTTTCCTTTTCTATATAATTCCCGCTGAGCAATCTGCAGGTTTTTTTGTAAATGTGTGTAACTGTTTTTATAGCTTACCTCTTGGGATCAGGCAGCTTTGTTCTGCTGCCTGATGAATGGATAGTTCCTCTTCATATCTTCCCTATTCTTCAACTGTAATGGGGATTTGACTTGACTTTGGCTGTTTGACCATTAACTGCCATGTGATGTCTGTCTGCTCCCTGACTGTGCTGGGCATATGACCCCCCGAATGCTGCACCGAGGTCCACTAAACCCATGTGAGAGTTTAAGAATGTGGTTGAGCTATGTGATATATTATGAATCCTCTATGAAGCTCTCATCTATAATGCGCTAGAAATATCTTCATAATGCATTATGATGGCTTCTACTGATGATTATAATGCATTATATGCATAATAAACATGGCTATAATGTGTTTTTATAAATAGTTTTAGCCATGTTTATAATACAATATGAATGCATTATAAAAGTATCTATAATTAATTATGATGACTGCTTTAAGTAAAGCGTTACCGAAACTATATTTTGTACTTAATTTTTAGTCCTTTGTATTTTCCTGCTCATTAACACTGATCAAGAAAATGCATCTTAACCTTGTTGTGCTGCAGTGCAATGTCAATAAAGTTTTCTACTCTATTGTACACTACTCTACTCTACTCTATTAGTAGTAATTTGTTAATTTAGATTTTAAACGAGCAGGCCATGGGTGAAGGGCTTGGTGTGAATGGCTCACTTCTGTCCTGGGTGAACCTTCTGGGTTGAGGTATCAGAAGGCACATGAAAGGGGTGAAACAAAGATTGATATGAGCTGAGACGTTGTGAATTATTGAACATCTCCACAGCACCCATCAAACGGCTCCCCCCAGTCCCTTGCGAGGCCCCTCCCACCCGCTCCCTCTTAAAAGCCAGGTACAGCCGCTGCCGTCTGGTGGGACCGTCGACAGCTAAAGCAAATCGGGGCTGTGGGTTAGGCATATAATGAGAGAGATGTAAACAGGAAGGGAGGCTGGAGTGCTGGGTCCTGAACGGGAAGCTTCTTTAAAAAGTGTCAGCCCATTGAAGTTAATGATGCTGCAGGACGATGTGGAGGAATGCCTCTAAGAGCAAAGGTGGCGCTCCATCCATGAGGAGCTCTGCCAGTGTTCCTAATTAATAGTCCCTTTGTTTGAAATGTTTAGAAAGTATTTTCAAATCTATTTTGCCTTTCTTTGACAATAGCTGTTGGGTGTCCAATTAACATATAGGCAACACCAAGTACCGAGCATTTTGCTCTTAATACGGCCCTGCATTTTACCGCTTTGCAAATGGCATCCTTTGAAAGATGAAAGTAGCCTTAAATCATTTTAGTTTTGGGCTTCACTTACATCACTTTAAATGAAAATCAGATTGGCACTCATTACTGTACATAACATTTATGGGAAGATAAGTAATCTTAATAGGCTGCTAGCTAGTTTCCAGTGTAGACAAGTGTAGCATATATGTAGCATGGTAAATTAATTAAATACAAAAAAGGAAAACAAATGTGACAGTGCAATATGCACATCATCTGTTACAGCTTGCTATGTAAACATAATGCACATTATTAATCTGAAGCCTCAGATCTTAGCTGTCCAACTAACACTCTCTAGCATATTCATGGCATTTGTTCCTGCAGATGTTTCAACAGTATGTCCACCTTCAGTCTCCATCGCATTTTTTTTTGTGGCCCTTAGTGCATCTATTGTAATTTTTGGCCCTTAGTGCGTCTATTGTAATTTGTGGCCCTTAGTGCGTCTATTGTAATTTGTGGCCCTTAGTGCGTCTATTGTAATTTGTGGCACTTGTCTCCTCTGATGCCTGTTGTGCCAGTGAGCTTGTGCAGCCTACATGGTGGGTATTGTCCGCCCGTCCTTCCGAAATTCAGTAAGAATTTTCCTCTCTGTATTGTGTGTGTGACACCTGTATCCATCCATCCATCAATCCATCCATCTTCTAACCATGTATCCTGGTTGGAGCCTGGAGCCTGTCCCAGGCAGCGTCAGACACAAAGCATCAGAATTATTTTTTTTCATGAAAGTATTAATTTCAGGATTATTTCTCCTTTCTTAAATATCCTCATGTGATTTCTTCATGGTCATGCTCTCCGAGTGCTGTATAATGCAAATAATTTAAATGATTTTTATGGTTAATGTTGTACCTATGATATATGTGCCATGTTCAAGTCTGTATTATTTCATTACATGCCCTGTTCTTCTTTCTGGGCTTCTTCAGGGCTTGATTATCTTAATACATACGCAAGAACAAAGCCTGGACTTGACATAAAACCACTGGAGATTTAACTGTTAATTTGTCCTCTCTGTGTGTGTGTGTGTGCGCGCAATGGTACATCAACCAGTCTTCAGTTTGCTTTCCCTTTTTTTTCTGTTACCTCAACCAGGGGAGGGCGCCG
>JAAGVU020000041.1:9282335-9296888 GCA_011763525.2 Mormyrus iriodes | reverse complement strand
GCGCGCAATGGTACATCAACCAGTCTTCAGTTTGCTTTCCCTTTTTTTTCTGTTACCTCAACCAGGGGAGGGCGCCGTTTATTTTTCTGGCTAGTAATTGCGCACTTGTTGCGACAGCTTCACGACGCAGCACCCAGCACCATCTGTTCCAGAGGCCAAACAAGAACAGTCGTCATTTCGCAGAGGGAAAAATATACTCTTTTCTCTCTGGCACTGATTTCAAAGTACCTCAGACAGATGTTCCCTTCAAATTTCAAAGGAATCATTTTACAAGGTTTGGGCCCTTGATCATTCTGGTGGATAAGCTGAGGTCTTCACACATATGTCAGTGGGAAAAAAAGAAACAACGTCTGAGGGGAGAGATGGCTTTGCAGAAGTTCGGTAGAAGTTCGGCAGTCCATATCTGGGCATTTCTTTATCTCCATAATTAGCCAGCCATCATGCCATCCTGTTCCAGGAAAGCGAGCGGTACCATTGCAAGGGGCCAACTGAGGTTATATATACTTTCACTTTAATAAGACTCCTTACATTCACTCATATATTCAGGAAAAGCTCATAAATAACTTTGTCAAGCTTTGCGACAGGCCTATCTAATGACTGCTCTTCTGGAAACTTTATATATTTTAAGCTGCAGTGACTTGTTTCCAGCAGTGGATTAGAGTCACCATCATCTCGCCACTTTCCGTATCCTCCTCGCTAGTGTTTAGCGGCCTGCTAGCACACGCCTTCTGCATAGGCTGCCATACTGCCCTTGGTTCTCTGTAGATGGCCTTGTGTGGCAAGTGGATTGGGGGAGGGGGGGGTACTGCAAAAGGCTAAATAGCTGTCACATCGCTTCCAGCGGAGAGGGCCTTCAGGCCTTCTGGACTAGACTTGTTATATAGCTGTCACCACTGGTATGGATGTGTTATGCAGCTGTGTCCGTATATGGCTTCTTTGGCATTATTTCCAGGCTGGGGCACCGTGTTCCTCTGATCCATCAGCGTTTCCTGCCCATCCAGCTGGAATTAGCCATTAACGCCCCCCCCCCACCCCTTCAAAAAAATGGATGCATTTTGTAAGAATCCCCACAGTAACTTTGTGTCATGCATGTACACGGCCTGAAAATTACACAGCAAAGAGGTGTCACATGTTGAATGCATTGGTGTCACTGTTAAGTGTTTGACACCATTGGAAAACACATTGATGGGAAATATGTGATGATTATAGAACGTTTATTTGGGGTGAGAATAGAGCTGCTATGGTGGCAACTATATGTAAATGGATAACACTAATGCAGGTCTGCAAGGATGTAACTAAACACAGTGTCGATACGGTGATCTGCGACTCAAAATGATTCACCTCAGGGCTTTGCACCAAATGTAAATTGGATCTTCTCCCTTGAATGTCTTCCAGGCAGTCTGAGATTTTTTCTTTTAATCAAAGTATTTATGAGGCGAGTTAACATGATTGCAGGTTTCTCTGAAACCCTAGGGATTTCGCTCCTTGTAACCGAGACATGTAATGTAAAGATGCTTTAATCTTAAGGGAGTTCTTCACATCTTAATTATCTTATTAAGATCAACTTAATTCATGTACTTGGCCATTTGTAGTGCAAATGAGGGGTCTCCCTCCAGCATGCTGTACAGCCATTAACAGTTGACTTGATAAATTTTGTACATCATTGGGAAACGTTTGGCAGTTTAGCACAATCGTGCAGCTGAATGTATAATGTGTCCTTCTTCAACAACTCTGTGGTAACACTATTATTTTGGCTTAATTAGTCGGTTAGTGGATGCCTTTATCCAAATTGACTCACCCAGATTTATTGTTTTACACGTAATCCATTTTTGTAGTTAGATAGGTATTCTGGAGCCTTCTCAAGGAGTCTCAAAAGACTTACACAATGAATCCGTGAACGTTTAACCGTCAAACTAACACCTAATACTACAGATCCCAACATTATAAATAATAAAAAATGAAATTGTAGCTGTGACATCCCATTAATGGATTTAAATATCTGAAAGTAACTCAGACTTGGAAGGAAATGGAATTATTGCAACCTTCTAGTTTTGAAAGGAACGGGGTGGGAACTTTCCTGTAAGTTAATATGATTAAATAGCTCAATTAAAATATCTGCTCTGGATATAAGCAATGTCATAATGATTTCTTTCAAACTCAGTACTTGTATTATATGTGTAAGAAAATTAAGACAGATCCCAGGTTTGTTCAGGGTTTGAAATCGAACTGGTCTTGAATATGAATTATTTAGAGTTCAGTTTGGAGCTGATGCCAGCCTTGTCCATAATGTTCAAAAGTTCAGAAGCAGGGGGGAACAAGGATGATGATGTCTGCCGGTGAAGTAAAGGCATGCCTGAACAGACGGGTGTAATTGATAAGATCACACGCCAGATTGAAGAGGAAAGAGTGTTAGGGTTAAGTTACAGGCTGAGAAACTTGCTCACACAGTGGGGAATTTACATTATTTCATAACTAATATATAAGTGTATTTTTTGTGTTTAACATTTCATAACCAATTCATGACTGCATGTAAGATGTATGAGAGAGGTTAATGTTTCATAACTGACACCCCATAATGAAAACTTATATTTTCATTTTACTTTACTTTAGGGATCAAGTGTACCAGCCAGGGGAGTAGCTAGACATTCTGGGCCCCCCCAGCCCCCCTTACATTAATATAATTTTGTAATGTATATTAATATACATTCATATAATTTTACATATTCAAGGGCCCTTGTAAGGTGCTGGGGCCCTTGAATCAGGCAGGGTATCCATGCCCCTCCGACACCCCTGGTCCCAGATCTACTACCTTCATTGAACTAAATTGCAGTTTTTTTTTGGCAAATGGTTTGAAAATTTCCTGGATGAAAAGCAGCCTCCAGAGAAAGACTTTGTTTTGGAGGGCAGCGGACAGCAGCTGGCACTGTGAGATGCTCTGCCTTTCCTCTTCTGTTCCTCTTTGCCTCGTCCACACATTGATGTTGACCTTAGCTGACTGTTATCTTGGCTTCATAGCAAATTGCATTCTATTACAATCAACGGTCAAATATGACGGGCAAGAAAATGCAATTAAAGTAATTCCATAGACCGCAGTCAATATTTGTTGTTTTGATGGTTTTGTTAATGTAACCAATTCAAGTATTGATGCATCCATCTTCTACAAATGGTTTATCCATTAAAAGGTTATAGTGAAGCCTTACACCTGTCACAGGAAGCACAGGGCAGGAGACACCCTGAATTGGAAGCCGTTCCATCATAGTGCATACATTCAGATATACAGTTATATATCACTGGCAATTTAGAGGTACCAGTTCACCTTATTTGATGTTTTTTGACACAGGGAAAACATGCAGACTCCATAAAAAGGGCAGCATGCACGTGCAAGGTGGGGAGTGTAGCTGGTGGTGTTCCTGGGTCCCGAATAATTGAAAGTGCCTCCATTTTGATAACTGACAATCACAAAAAAATTATTGAAATCCACTTGCCACACAAGTTTCACCTCAAAAAGGGCAGGGATGAGATTTAAACCCCCAGCCTAGGATGTTTGGGGCAACAGTGTTACCCAATTAAATTGCAACTTTTGTGATGCCTTGTATGATATTTAATATGACGACTCAGTGGTAAGCACCGTTCCATTGAGTTTCCATCAATTGCATGAATGTTTGCCTATAAATTAATTTTATATAGGTGATCTGTTGTTAACATGATCTGTGATATTGCACCCAGCAATCATTCACTGATCTTGTAGGCTCAGTCACAAGAAACATTAGAGTGTCACACCACATCAGATGTCTCCCATGTCATGCATCTGAACCTGTCTTCTATTTTTCTGGACCGCTACCACAAAAAACATGCTTTAATTTGGTGGTATGTCCTTTTATCACAGTACGCCTGGCAGGGTCATCAGTCTTAGACATGCTGGCTCTCAAAGGGCCGCATTCTTCCCATCAACAAACATTGTTCCATCACTTGATGGGAACCTGTTTACACGGCAAAGCTGAAGATTGATGTTGTTCTTGTAAAGCATTTATTACCTACTTGTGACATGCAGAATGTGACATGTGTAGTACATATATCTTCTTAAATCAACTCTGTTGTTCTACTACAGGCCCAGTGCCTTATTCTTGTTTGAATCATCATTGTTTTTGTGCTTCAAATGATCATCATTTATAGCTCATCAGTTTTAGATTAAATAGGATGTGTGAACCATGGTATTATTTCAATTCTTTGTCTTCCTGGATTTCTGTCCAGGGTCAACCAAAGTCTTTCACCTTCTGCTGCTTGGGAAGGGCTCCAGGACCCCTCACGGCCCTGACCAGGATTATCAGTTAGAGGATGGATCAGTCTTATTTCTTAAAATTTAATTTTTTTCCACCTCAAAATTCAGTGAGAACTTTCAACTCTGTGTTCGGTGTGTGACACCTATATCCACCCATCCCTCCATTCATCTATTTTCCAATTGCTTGTGCAATACAGGGTAAATGCTGATAGTTCATTAATCTGCTAGTTTGTATTACTGCCATAACTTATGTCACTACTGTCTGCTAAATTGTATTTTATGAAGGGTTTTGCCTTTAAATGTATAGTTTGAAGAAAGTTTCACTTGCAAAATTGGAAAAATATCTTTGCAGACCCTGATATTTGAAATTTTATTAAGCAGGTCAAAATAATGTAGTTTAATATACTATATGATAAAAAATATAGTTTAACAATGCACTTACTATAGGTGCTGTACAGACGAATATATACACGTGGCCAAAATGGTGGAAACACTTCCAGTTTCTTAGAGATAGTGGAACTGGATTCAGCGGTTGCTCCAGTCACTTATTTAATCATCTTATGTATGATATTTGTAACATTCTTTGATTGTTTATAAACACTACTGCAAATATTTGTGTAGTAATTTTTAAAGCGTGATGCCAAACATGCTAGGCATTTCCACAGTTTTGGTCACTAGTGTAGTTTGGGAAATGGGGCTCTTTTTTATGAATAAAGAAGGTTTTGCCCCGCTATCAGTGATGAAGCTAAAATGAGCAGAGCCTGTGGCCATACAGCCTGACTTTTAGTCTTCTCCTAAAGATGTCACAAATTGAACTTGGCAGTCCCTTTTTGATCTTGTAACAAGTGTTTCCTGCAGTGATGTGAGTCAAAAAGAAGCTCCTGTTTTGATCTGTATAAGGACTTATTAGTGAATTAGCCTGATAAATACAAGTGACATAGCTACAAGGTTTGGGGGATTGAATCCCACCTCTGTCTGTGTGCTGTTTATATGTAATCCCTGTTCTGTGTGGGATTACATATAGGGTATTATTGTGTGCGTAGGTGTGTATATGCCCTGCAGTGGACAGACATCTCATCCAGGCTAGACTTTTTGCCCTGTGCTGCTTGGGATAGGATCCAAGATCCTTGCAATCCTAACCAAGATAAGTGGTTAGAAGAGAAATGGATGGATAAGGAATCTTTTGTACATGCAGGGAAAACCCTGAGCAAAGTGAAGAAGCCTCCTTTCCTTAAAAGTAGGAAGGGGATATTTTGCTGCTCTCTCAGCATCGCATGTTCGTTCTGTTCTCCTTTAGGTCAGGTCCTTGACTTTTCACTTCCAGCTGTTCACATTACCCAAACCCCCGTAATGAGCCAGCAGCTCTCGGGAGGGCAGACACCAGTTGGCTTCTGATGTCCCCCCCGTCCGCAGCAATCACGGCGTGATTTAAAAGAGCCACTGTGTCGTGATGAAGTACCGCCCGGGGGACCACTCCATTATGGAACACCACCGATTCCAGGCTCCAATCAACAACCGGCTAATCACCTTAACAAAGCGACAGCCTCCAACCACAGGGAAAGACCCCCCTCCGACCGCTTTCACAATCCGCTAAGTCACAATAAACAGCTTGCATGTAAACAGATCTTTTCCCTCCAGAATTTGACAGCTTGACTGCTCTTATTGTGGCACCAGCTGCATTCTCTGAGCATCAGTGCTACAAACAGTTTATCATAGAATGGCCCGTTGATTTTTATTTCTGCATCTCCGTTTATATTGTCCTCTCTGTTTATATCTGTTGGTCTCCGGGCCACCTGGAAGTAACCGTTTTTCATAATCAGCTGCTGCGCTTCTCGCTCCCGGCGCTGAGTCACGTTGTTTTGCCGTTGTCTTCTCTCCTACCAGCAGGGGGAGCACTCTCACTTCAGCTTAGATCGTGGATGGCTCAGTATCAGGAAGTGATGTTGGGTTATGGTACGGTGATCTGATAAATGTTCTGGTATTGACAGTGTGTGTAAGATACCGTGACAGGAAAAGCAGAACACTGCGCGCTCTAGTCCATACGCATCTCTCTCCTTTATGATGTCCAGCTACTCTCCACTGCATTCTAGTCTCATTATCCTGTGAAGCCAAGCAGAATTTGCAGGGTCCATGAGTGTCAAAGGAGGGGATACCTGCTCAGCTCAAAAACCGCGTCGTAAAGAGAGCGAGCCTGTGCCCTGCTCCTCATGGGTAAGATTCAGCCACGGACTTCGATGTCTGCTGCGCTGTCTAGGTACATGCAGCATAAGCAGCTCCAGTGAATGGTAATTCTGTCTTCAGTTCTCTCCAAATAAAATGGGAAAAAAGACAAATTGTCCAATTAAATGCTTACTAGGATTAAATATGAACAGCTGAGATGGCATGTGTCATAACTTAAGGCAGGTGACGTTAGATTCTCATAAATGTCCTGCCTGATGAAGGATACATTATTTGAAGGGCCATCTCTCCTTCTGGCATGACACATAACATCTGTCTTTATGTCTTTTGTCTTCCACACCCCATTTACCTACCAAGTGGTGCCATTCTTACACTGCTAAGTTGTGTAATTTTTTTCTCTCCTTGATTTCACTCCATATTTTTCCCCTTAAGTTTCCTACAATAGCTGTAAGAAGATTACGGCCCTCAGGAAGTCTGTCAGTTTCAGAGATGGGCACAAATACATCAAAACATCTTGTTACAAATTACAAATACTTGCTCATTAAATGTAGCAAAATAAAATACAAAATACTGGTATGAGAAAAAGTATTTAATTAAAATGCAACTAATTTGTAATTTGGAAATACAAAATACATGTATAATAGTAAGGCTGCTCGACAAATATGTGTACCTTTGCAGCCCTAGTAATGTATAATATTTACGAAATATACAGATAGCCCTAACTTTAAATAGATAAATTATTTTGTGATTTATATGTGTCATAGAAATAACTGTGAAATGAAAAATGACTTTTGTTACATTAGTAACGTGATGAGAGCTGAACAGGCTTCACCGGCAGCGCTGGGAGGGGGGGAAATATTGCGATATGAGATCATGAACGTCCGTATCGCGGGTTCAGCCTCGGTTTCAGACCTGTTACACCTGTGCTTTATATGCAGTGTTTCCCACTAGTGTGTGTGCACGCACAAGGAGGTAGACCAATCCTTTCTTAAATCATTGTAATGCATGAATTTCTCACTTTGTATTACAGTTTGGTGCTGAACATGTGGAAACTCAAAGAAGAAACTGTTTTTTAGATATATTATCAAAAAAATAGCGGGTGTACCGCATATAATATGCATCGTCAAGTTCCCCAGTCGGTTCTCCGTTTTATAAAAACGTCTACGTTTAGCCGACAGAAATTAATTTTGTCCTTAGGAACAACAGTAGCTAGCCTGATTTATCACTAATGAAGGTTTCCATATATGAAAAACCACAAGATGCCACTGCCTGAGCATGCCTGATGAAATTACCTAGAATGCCACTGCAGGATAGCAAGTTAATACACAAGTTCTAGGGCATAGCACTGCTGTTTGCTAATCGCTCTGTTTTTGTCCTATAATGACATTTAGTGTTCAATATCTGATATTATGTTTTACTGCTTTACCTTAAGGCAATTTGCACCGAGCACCAAAGCAGCTTCTTTCCTTGTATTACTGATCATGGGAAAACGAAGTTCACACTCATCGGAGTTTTACTTACACAAACATTTTCTGAGGGCAGGATGAAAAATGATTAGTTTGGATAAAGAACCAACCAGATTGTACAGGAAGTGAGTCCAAGAAACCAGAGGTGGCAGGATCAACCAATCATATGTCTTCCTCTTCTCCTCCACTATAATCTGATTGGTTAACTAATCATTTTTTGTTCTATCCTTAGAATATGTTTAAGTATAACTCTGGCAACCGGAATTCACAAAAAGAAAGCTGGGTCCAACAGCATCTGTCACGTGATTTATCTGCATCTAGCCAAAGCTGTGATAGGCTATATTTAAGAGTCTGTAAGCCTGGAGATAAAGGTTGTTAAAATGACAGAAAGAAATAAACAAAATGACACATTTAATCAAGTATTTTCAGTATTTTAAATACATAAAATACAATCTCTTGAAGTATTTTGTTACAAATTACATCAGATTTTTTTGCTGTACAGCAAAATACAAATTACAAAATACTCAAATGTAATTAAATACATATTTTAAATACATTTTAATTGAAATACTGCCCATCTCTGGTCAGTTTAATGTTAGGTTAATTATGCTGAGCCTCATAATCACTATTGAAATAAATACTCCAAAACAACAGTTAAAGCTAAAACTTAAAAGAAAAAGTTAAAACTTCAAGCTTCATTCTAGGTAATTTCATCAGGCATGCTCAGGCAGTGGCATCTTGTGGTTTTTCATATATGGAAACCTTCATTAGTGATAAATCAGGCTAGCTACTGTTGTTCCTAAGGACAAAATTAATTTCTGTCGGCTAAACGTAAACGTTTTTATAAAACGGAGAACCGACTGGGGAACTTGACGATGCATATTATATGTGTTACACCCGTTTAAAACTTAAAGTTAAAACTCTTAAATGCTACAATCTATCTCCACGTTTCTTAATGAGTAACGGTCTGAGACGTTGCTTAGCTTGAAGTGTACACTTTGTGATCAATACTGCAGATTTCACCGAGTAGTGCCAGGAAACCATCGGCTTGGATTCGTCTCGAAATGGGCAACATCAAACAGTGCACAGGTTTGCTCACTTCCCAGCTGAACATCCCAAGGTTTGACATATTGGTGTGTCTCTGTCTAGTAGACCCGCTCGTTACTTAGAGAGTTAATGGCTTGTAGTAATTGGCCCAGGCGTTTGTGCGCGACAGTGCACTTCACCGCCATTCTGCAGGGCTGATTTATGGGACCTCTGGCAGCTGTGGCACAGAGGAGACGCTGTTTGTCCCATGCCCCGGATGCTCTGCCTGCCTGAGGAGCTCCTGGGGGACACCTTGGAACAAACGGGCCAAACTGGAACAGCGCCCCCAATTATCTGCCCGTGTTTGAACACATTTGCCGTGATTGCTATTTAATTGCTACTCCATCATGACGCACCCATTTGCCGCGCCTTACCGAAAACATAAAACGCCGTCACGGCGATCATTTCGTTTTGTGATTTACTTGACACAGCCAACACCCCCGTGACTGAAATGGTGAAGTCTGAGTAGGGAGATTCTGCCTTTAAGAAATATAGATAGTCCCACTCCTTAGGTAGATGTGGGTGGGAAAAATGTATTTTCTTTCTTTCAAAATGATCTTCTCTGACTTTGACTTGATTTTCCCCCTGTCAGCACGGATACTGTACTCTCACTCTGATGCAGCCAGCTCTTTTAACCTGGCCCTGCAGGAGATCCACCACCAGGCACATCATTAACGTGATCCTTAAGCGATTTTAAATGACTGTCCCGTTGCGCTCAGTTGGATGGTTGGTCTCCAACTTCTAGGGATGGCCTAACAGAAGCTGTTACATCCCAAGTGAGTCTTGCCTTTGCTGAGTCCTGATTGCGAACATGTTTTTGGCAGCGGTGTGTGGCTCAGCGGGTTAGGGCCCTGTGCCTGTGATCGGTTCAGTTAAAATCCCAGGGGTGATTTTACTGTTGGGCCCGTGAGTAAGGCCCTTAATCCCCAGTTGCTCCAGTGATTCTTTAGCCCTGCTTTTTCAAAAAAATAAACGTGTCTTCAAAAAAATAATCAAATGCTCACCCCTAGAATCCCTTCTCCTTGACCTGCAGCCTGGCTGATTGCAGTGTGTTCCCGAGGACTGTCTTCTCATTGGCTGTCACATTGACAACCTCTCCTTGAGCTATGCCTTGCCCTCTCCACTCTGCCCATATGACGAAAAAGTGCATGGTTTATATAAGGCTATAAAACATTTTGCTTATTTCAGTTATATATGACAATGCATGATGTTTCTAATAAATTTCACTACAAGTCAGTGTTTCTTGTATGATTATGGCCACATTCTTACTAAAAACACACTTGACATGTAAGCCACTCAAGGGAAAAGCCTACAGGAAATATATAAACTTTTACATGAACTTTACATTTTACTATACGTGATATATATGGCTTTAGTAGGAAATACGTGTTTATTACTAGTTGTTTCTTAATAAAAATGTATATTGCTTTTATAATATTCTAAATGAAAGATGTGTGATCTCTCCACATTCAGTTGGTTTAATTTAACATGAGAAAATTCATTTTATGTTCTCAGAGCACAAAGTGAATACATTCATTTAATATGCATTCTACATCAATGTAGATCTTATTAGTTTGAGAAAACATTAATATGCATTTTACATGAATAAAGGACATGTATTACTAATGACACTTTTTAATATGGACTGTACATAAATGTAGGACTTATATGTTTGATGTTACATTAATTTCATATGTATTTTACATCAATAAAGGACATACATGTCTAATGACACATTAAGTTAGTATGCATGATATTTCTTTCAAGTGGCATATAAAGATCTTATATGACTTAAGTGAAATGCATAACAGCTGTACTTTTTTTTTTTTAATACTTTTGCATATGGGTGGACCTGGTGTCCTCAGGCACAGCTTGCCTGACTTTGGCCTGCATCACCCTAACGATTAAAAAGGGGCAAAGTCACCATGGGGATGTTGGGCAGGACCACTGTTCTGAGCTGTTACCTCTGTCAGAATTGTGTTTTGTGCCACCCCGTGTCTTTATTCAATGTTTTATATCCAATGGCCTTCATTACCAGTAACATATTTTTAATAGAAAAAAAAATATTTCTGATTGTACCACTAAAACACAATGATTACTTGTTTGGCTGTATAGATGACAAAAAAGTACAATTTATCCATATTGCCCAATCAATCAATGTGATTATAAAACACTGTATTACTACAAGACTTAAATCAAGGTTAATCTGTACACATATTCTACAACTTGGACCCAAGATAAATGCATAAATGTAAATACATAGTGTATAATCCTCATATCTGACAGTGTGAACATGCTCTGTACATTACAGCATACAAGCTGAAAAAACATAAATCTCAACAGTACATTTATCACACCTGACAGCTACAGTATTGGATCAAGATAAGGAAGGTCAGCAGGTGTATAAATCTGTCAGTTTTTGCTCTTTGACATGAGTACATGAGGGAATCTATATGGAGTAAACATGACATCCTTACTGCCACAAACCAAGCACACACGGATGAAAATGATAATTAGTGGTAAGTAGGGAATAAGCCTGCTGTATTAGTGGAATATAAATCACGTTTTTATCCAATCCACAATAGACTAACAAGTCATGCCTTCAAAATGCAGTGATCTTGAGCAAAACTGCTCAGAAGCACCGAGGATCACACTTCCGATTCTCATTTCCTCCTCTGTCTGGTGTTAGAGCGTGTGACAAAATCAGGCAAAGGGCCGCCGAAACGTGACCTTCAAAGGAAGCTGTGCTGATCGGCTCCTGTGTGGCACATGCAGAGAGGAAACATCACCAGCAGTGGTTTGAAAAAAATGCCTTCAATTACAGAAAATAAGCGGCAAAAGAGAGATGCTTGGTGTAGCGTGAAAGACTGGCCCCTCAGGATGCTGCCTTTGTGTTGACAGGTACTATTAAAAAAAAACAAGGAGATTAAAGACTTTTGAAATCCTTTATTTTCATAGCTCAGTGAATGGTCTCCTCTTGTCTGTTTGCACAATAATCAGCACCCCCACCCCCCCCATCCCATGCTTGACCAAGACACATCTCACCGCTGTCCCAGAATGACCTGTGTCAGCTTGTCAGGGGATGCAGCTCTTCAACATGTGCATTTCCATTCATTCATTTAGACTTAACTAGGCCTGCTGTTTAAATAGCACGTGACTGGTTTGTGATTAATCAGAGCTCTCTGTACACAATTACAATTGGTTTTGAGGGTGTTTCCCTTCTCAGATAATAATAGCTTGTTTTAGTACTTTCTTGTTGAGATCAGTTGCTAAATGAGTTATTTGAGCTAACTGCAAGATAATTACTATTGTATGAGGCAGTTCCCAGGTTACGAATGAGTCTGTCTTCAAGTCGAATTTGTAGGCAACCTGTAAAAATAATAATAACAATAATGATTATTATTATTATGCAGTAATAAAAAAAGTAACTATATAAGGTACTGTACCGAGACAAACTACTGGAGCTGCACAATGTTTTCATGAGCGTCACAAAGCAGTGTGCAATTGTTATTAAGAACCATTGTATTTAATCCAAATTCTTTACATTACAGGTTTTATGGTAGTCCGTTCATATGTATGAATTCATTCTACACCTGGGGTCTGCCTGTATTCCAGAAGCAGAAAACACAGTTTATTTTGTATTACTTTACCTACATTAAGTGGAATATATACTACCGTGAGTTAAAGATTTCTTATTCTTGATTTTTTTTTATTAATTTACTTTTATTTAGACACAATTTTTCCACTGTGCATAGTTAAAAAAAAAATTTTTTAGCAAGGGAGACACATTGACTGTGAAAAATTTTGGCTTCATGCTTACAACATGAAAACAAATTTCTTCTTCACCTCTGAGACAGCAGGGCTACGCCGACCACTTGGCTGGAATCACTAGGTTTAGATTTTATGAATATATTTTATTTTAAATAGCTCACACTGTATTTTATATGTTGATAGAAAAAGACGTTTTTCGCAGGGAACGTTTGGAAGACTCTAAAACAAAATCCCTGATGCCAAAACCAAGAACATGGCATTTCTGTAGTGAAAACACACAGACAATTTAGCCTTTCTTTGAAGCCTGTGTTTAATGTGTGCTTTCCTTGGCACCACATTAGGACTAGCAGTAAGAGCAGTGTCATCATATTAGCCGCCCGGTTCACAAAAGAGCCATTTACTTGGCCCTTGGACATGTGACGTCAGTACATGGCACCACATGTGTCTTTCTCTTTCCCACTTTGCATACAACACACCACTTGGTTATTATTTTGAAATGCCATTACCGCTCCGCTCGTTTAAAAGCATCATTACGGGTATTTTCATTTACTCCTCCTCTGGGAGCATGGCAGACGGGGTGCGAAGTTGGATTGCGGCCAGATGTGTAACACCTGCCAGTTAGATGCAGGTATTACGGGGACAGATTGTGTTACGATCCAGAGAGCCAGAAAGAAACTGAAATGGAACTTCAGCAATGAAAACAATGAAAACCTCTCTGGCAGAACTTACCAGTCCAGCAATCATGATGAAAAGAAGCAGTAATGGCCTGAATAAGTAATATATTTTTCCTTTCTTTGCATATTGTACACTTAATACATGTATTACACAGTGAGCAGAAATTTCAACTTAAACAGGCAATATCCTGAGTTAAAAGGTCACATGGTCAATTTTATTTTTTTCCGGTTACTGTATTATAAAACTAACAGTGACGTGTCAAAAGTCTGTATCACTTTTTCCTTGGAAAGTGTCTCAGGGAACACAAGCGGTGAGAGATGAGGTCAGGTGTATAATTTCATGGAGGGCAGCTATTAAAATGACATTTATCACAAGTGATGATAGCCAAGATATTTTCCTGGTAGCTTTATCGGCTATGACTGTGCTGCCAGGGCAAATCAAGCTAATTGCCGTGTAGTGGATCTTCCAGTCAAAGTGAAACATCGCTTTGAATATTGAGAACTGGGAAGTGCTTTGCAATAGTGTTATAGAGTTATATATTTCTTGCTGCTTTATGGTGATCTGTAATACTCTGATATATTTTAATATATATATATTTATATTATATATATAGGGTAACACGACAAGCCTTCGGAAAGATTGAAAAATGATGATAATCTAACATAAAGTGTGGTTTCCTGTTTGAATGGAGCCCTGAACAAACTAGATTTTCGAACCCCAACCCTAGTTTCAGCTCGCGAACCCTAATTTGGGACCTTAGGGTGACATACCAGGTAGTTGGAAAGTATGAAAAATGCTATGAAACTAAGCTAAACTGTGGTTTCCTGTTTGAATGGAGCCCTGAACAATCAGAAAAACACAAATTAAATGTCTGAGAGTCTCACAGATTTTCGAACCCTAACCCTAATTTCAGCTCGCGAACCCTGATTTGGGACCTTAGGGTGACATACAACGTAGTTGGAAAGTATGACAAATGCTATGAAACTAAACTAAACCGTGGTTTCCTACTCGAATGGAGCCCCGAACAATCAGAAAAACAGACGTTGATGTCTGAGAAACTCACAGATTTTCAAACCCTAACCCGAGGCACAGTTTGCT
>JAAGVU020000041.1:9255609-9269598 GCA_011763525.2 Mormyrus iriodes | reverse complement strand
TTAGAACTAGGGTTAGGTGCACTAAATAGTGTGTACTTTGTAGTGAGCACTTCATAGCGTACACTGTGCAACTCTCAGGGAAATCCTAACCCTAGCTTGAACCCTTATGGCTACTCTAACCCTAACCCTACCCCTAGCTCTAAGCCTTATAGCAGCTCAAACTCTAGTTATACCTCCAATGGGAATCCTGACCCTGTGGATTTGACAATGGCATATACAGTGGTTAGGATTAACATGTTTTATATATGGGAACTGTCATTTTACATCTCATCACAGAGAATAACTCTGTTTTGTTACTCTTCATACAATCATGTGTAAATCTACTACATTTAGATAGTTAAAGCAAAAGTTTGCATTGGTTACATAATAAAAGAACAACAAAGCTAGCGGCGGCTAACAAGTAAAGTTAGAAATATCAGTGACCTGTTCAGACAGATCTAGCTGCACCAATCAATTGTTCTGATATCCCACAGTGGCTCTTGAACCAGCTGACAGATTCAATTAATTGCAATTTATTTACACCTCAGCATCTCATCAGAGATGGACTCATACAGAGAGGATTGATCACTTCTGATCACTTCTGTAAGGCTTCTTCCTTTGCCCATTCATTATGGTGTATTTTAGGAAGGCTGAGGTGTAAGTTTCCAGTGGAACCATGGGGAGGCTGTCTACTTTTATACACTGGGTTGTAGAGCTATGGTATAAACCCAATAGAAATTTGAATTTTTTTTCTTTCCATCAGTGAACAGCCACCCATATCAATCAATATAGAATGGTTACGGTTTCTGTATCATTTTTAGGAATGTTTCTCACCTGGTTTTTACAAGCCACTATGATGTGCTCTGGCTCAGGTATGACACTGCTCGTCTGAGTGACAACGGTGTCCTTCTTCAGTCCAGGGAGGCGGTAGGTGGTGAAAAGTCGATAGTATTGCTCCATGCAGAGCCGAGTGCCAGCTAGCTGGCCCCGAGCATAGTCCACAGGCAAGGACCGCCTGGAAAGCCGAAAGCACATCAAGTGACATGGCCGAAAGGGTATTCCAAACAGACGAGTACTACACAAATGCATACAGAAAGTACAATGTGTGGGAACCTACCCATCAAGTAGACTCTTATAGTTTAAAACTCCAGATATTAGACGAGCAGCAAATCTGAAACAAATAAAAACACAATGAAACTGAAGCAAAATGGCTGATTTTTATTTAGGATCGGGAAAATATATAAACAATGTACTAAGCCTTTCTACCTGTCCAGCTTGCTGAAAGACCGCTTTATTGACTTAGCAGACCCTTTGATCCAAGGTGAGATATGTCTTTTTGAGAAAACAAGGTTCGACTATACCTGGACTGTCACTCTACCAACCACAGGAATTGAACCTGCGACCTTGTAATCACAAGCATGGCATTCTAATCAACTGAACCACATACAACTCCACACTCTAGGGTATATCCAATACAGAGAATTACAAATTACCCAACCCACCACCCTTCCTCCAATAACCTTAAAAACCTTACAGCCTCCTGTTCTCATCCACAGTCCTGGAAAATGTTGTTCAGACATCAATAAAGCTGCCATTATGGACAGAGGTGCAGGGATAAATCTTAAATGGCCAGAGTTCTATGACATCACCTGCATGGAATGGCGCTATCTGGTCTATATTTATAGATTTTTTTTTGTGTATAGTGCTGTCGTCACCCCCCAGTTCTCAACACCCCTGACTGCAGTCATAAACATCATTGTATCAAGGCCCATGACATGAAAATTGGACTTCCTGCATACTCATTTTACGCCACAGTTATTTACTGTACAGTAAAATAAACAGTCTCCATGTCACATGAGCCTGTGCCTATTTGGACTTGCCACAGTGAGCTGCAGCCTATGCTCTTCTTCACCCTTCAGCCTCTCAAAATTGTCTGCGTAATTTAATTTGATGGGCTAGATTACAGGGGCGTAGTGAGGTTTGCTGTGTGTGATACAGAGGCAGAGTGTGTTTCGTTACAGAAAAAAAACAGACCTCATGTCTTATCTAATTCATCTGGTTGTAGCACACAAAGCCAGATCAATATAAATAGAGGCTTGACCACACCAATCACAGGACATTAAACGAGTTTCCCGACTCATAAGGGTGCTCAGTCCTATGCCTCTTAATCTCATAATGATGTCTGTCACTATATTTAGTATTACTGTCTCTGATGTGGAAGTGTTTGGTTAATACTCCATAAAAACACAAAAGATAGGAAAGCATTATTTTTTTTTTCACGGTCCAGCTGGTGACACAGTATATTAGTCCACGCCACGTTGAATAATAACAAAGATTTGCAGCACAGATGAGTCTGGCACGGTAAATCCTCACTGCTCATCCGAACAATAAGAAGGGCATACCAATTAGGAACGGAGCATGTCATAAATTTGAACGTATGATGCGTTGTGGATGATTTTTGGCAGATGTGTAGAGCGTCGATATAAGGAAACGTTCCTTTTGGAAATCATGTACGGCACCATTCCAGACAGAGATAGAAAGTTCAGGTCCAGAAAATAAAAATCCAGACCAAGATTTTGTTTCAACTATCCATATTGAGTACTCTGTGAATGTGACTCTTTATACTCAATTGAACAATATCTTGGTCTGGAATTGTACTTTCTGAACCTGAACTTTCCACCTTTGTGCGCTGGCATATTATCAAGAAAGCTGAGAACATGTAATGAGGTTTTTTTCAAGTGCCCCTACAGCAAAAAAGAAATAATGAAGTCATATTTCTTAAATGAATTGTAATGCTAATAGAACAATAAGATTAAAAAAGGCTATGTATGCTTAATTCCTTACAAACCAGCCATAAGAAAATTTGTGGGTAAAACAAATGATAAATTAACTAGGATTGCGCAATTGAAACGCTTGATATGAGGCAGCCACACAAATAGCACAACAAGTGTTTTAACGAAAACAGCTATGTATAAGGGTTATGAAAACAAAAATGCCAATCGGTGTAGGTTAGCCGCTTTGTTCTAGCCTTTATATTAGACAGAAAATGTCTAAAGGTATAACTGATTCTCTCTGTCACTTTTTTTTTTTTTACCTGAGTGAGTCACTACGATCTTTGAAAGCTTGTTTTGGGAAAACCATGGCAGGGCTGGAGTTGACAGGTAGGGCCAGCCGGTTATTTAGGTACATGTCATCAAGCCAGTAGTTGTACACCTGAAATATATATAAGAAAAGAGTTCAAGCATTTCCTCTATATCTGACCCTTATGCTGCTAAATGTTCCACATGGGGCATCTGCTGTGTGTTCTGCTCCATTCTGCGGCCTTCAGCTGCGTTCGGCCAAATTGGATTTGAGCTTATGACTATGCTTATAATAAAGATGGGTGGAAATCTCCCGTTTGAGGAGTGGCCTTGTGGGCGATTGAATAACAGAAATCCATCAACACTGAAAGATCAGCACGTCTTTGTGAGTGAAAAGGAGAATAACTGCTTTGGAAACAAGGGGATTTGATGGAGTTTATAGCAGCTGATTAATCTTACGCTGACTGGTTACACTTACCCTGCTGATGGATTCTGGCTCCTGGAGATGATAACAAATGTAATAGGTCTGTTCTAACTCTAACCCTCTTCTTTTATAATGGTTTACAAGCATCGTGCCATCCCCAGAGAGCTGCACGCTCAATCACACTCAAGATAATTTACGGATGAATTGTAAACCTGCCACTTGATGTTCATTAACCGATTGAGTGGATACATGCGTCCTGGTTTCTGGTTTAGCCTCATTTCTGAATAGATAAGGGCTTTTGTTGAAATAGTCAAATAGCTTAGACCAGTGCAGGTAGAAATGAAGATTTCGAAGAGCTGGTTTCATTTTTTAGACTAGAAATGGCTCAGCCCTAATCAGATTTGTTGCTTTTATGTTTCCGGAAATGGAGTGTTTACCCAGTTGTCCGTTTTCTCTCTTTTCTCCATTAGTTTTTCCTGAAGGAGCTGCCCTTGGCCCCCTGCTGCTCCAAATTTCTCCACAATGGCTTTGGTCTTCTTAAATTGCTCTGGTGTGACCAAATGCTCCACACACTTTAGGTACATGTCCAGAGTCTGGTGCAAACTTGGGATGGGCAGCTTGGGCAAGGCCTGACCAAACAAAAGATAATTACAATGAAATATACTGACAGTCACAATGAAATACGGAATAAGCAATTCACAGCACTGTACAGAAGCCTGCAGAGAACAGCCATCTACTCTAACAGTCGTTCCCAATCTGGTCCTCAGGGACCCACAGATAGCCTATGTTTTTGCTCCCTACCGGGAGCTGGGAGGTAGCGAAAATATGGACTGTCTGGTAGGGAGCTCAGAGGGAGCAAAAACGTGGACCAGCTGTGGGTCCCTGAGGACCGGACTGGGAAACACTGCACTATTTTAATTAATCCCTAAATTCAGTCTCCTGCCTCAGCTGCTCAGTTATTTTTTTTTCAAACCTGAATTTTTGGGGCAGTGCTGAATAATTTATTAAAGTTGCTTGAAGACGAATGAAGAATGAATTTCAATGCTAATCAGGAAAAAATACTTCCCTTGCACTTGAAAAAAAAATGCAGATTGATGCAAATAATTCATAATTGAATCAAGTGATTCACTCACCATATACACTAACCTGTGAATATTCAATTTGCATTTGTTTTGCGGATATTCCATGAACATTCTTTGTAATGCAAAACCATAATTTAAATTGTGATTTTTTTTCATAGTTTCAATCATTTTAAATGAATTCATCATGATAGCAACAATATATCATTTCTAATCTTTGAAATCAGATGAATACCAATAACATAATGCCAATAACACAGATGTCACACAACCCATGTTTGGCTTCAGTACAGATGTGAACAACTGTTGCTCAACACGCAGACCCTTCTACTAATAATGCAAAGTTCATGGCTTCAAAGCCTAGGATGCACATGTAAACTGTAATCCTTCCCTCTACTATAAGTTACCTTGATAAAAATGTCAAATAAATGTGTAAAATGAACATGTTGTCCACAAACCAAAGTAATTCAATGACTTGTAATTCTATAACAGATTTTGGGTTCTCAATTAAATCAATTAGAAACTAATTGGGTTGAATTTGCAGGTTGGGGTGACTGTCATATTAAGAATAACTGATACAGATGGAGAAATATTGCACTACCAAATGCATGACTAGGACACAGTTTGTGTTGTTCTGTGTATGTCAATAAGGATGGCACTGCAGATTCACAACCCCAGAGTCAGGGGTTCGAATCCTGAGGGGTTTACATACTTCCCTCAAATGAGGTTGGTTTCCACTAATTGGTGTCTACAATTTGAAATAATGTCCTGTGTGATGAACTGGCATCCTGTCCAGGGGGAACCCAACTCCTACAGTTTGGAGAAGGTTCCAGGCCCCTTCCAGGTTCCCTTCCTAGGAACAGTAGTTGGAAGATGATTGGAAAAATAGCTTGTCAGTTTACACTATACTGCTCTTTCAGTAGTAATTTGCCCTGCAAAGGATTATGGGAAAACTCACATAATAGAAAGGGATAATATGTTAACTTAGAGCACAGACATCACGAATGTGGCTGTTCTCTTACCTCTAGTTATAGTAACATGAAAAATCAAACAGTCTGGTCCGATAACAGTAGTTTGCACATAAAAATAGCAAATTCCACATGAATGTCATCACTTAACAGCTATGGTAAAATACATTCCTGAATGTTATGAAATCTTTCAGGATCCCAATCATTTCTGGCTGGAGGAAAGAGCCACAAACACAACTTAAATCATCTTCATTAAACCTAATTTTTAAATTAGACACTATTCTCCGATTGTAAAATAAGTGCTTGCATATACTTTGTTGACTGGCTGCATGTTTGGGAAGCCATTTTGGATTTGACTGTAGATATTTTCAGAAGTCGAAAAAATGTTTAAAATCAAACTCAAATTTTGAAACGTGATAATAATAACAAAAAGCCAATTACCACTGTAAAGCACCAAGCTGTAAAATGAACCATAAAATGATCTTGTAAATTGTAAGCTTCCATACTGAATTACTAATGTGATCTGCCATTTTTTAATGAACAAGCTCATTAAATTGTCACATGTTGAAATTAAGCAGTTTTTTTTATTCGTTTATCATTATATTGCAACATTCCCAATTTCTGTTGGTTTTTGTAGTTGCATTTTTCTAATAAATAGCATCACTGAGTCGGCCAAATGTGTCAGCAGGACCACATCTAAAAATCCCTGCCCTTTACCTAACATTTTACTGTCCTCTGAGTGACCTGATATGGGAAAACCATCAGTAAGAGATATATTTCCAATTCTCATTCAAGAACAAAGTATTATTAAACTTTAAATATGCATTTAATCCTGTTTTATAACTCAAACTTCTGACTTTTTCTGACTTTTTAAATGAAGAACATTTAAAAAGTGATTAAAAAATGGAAAACAGCCTCAAATGAAAGTGGTTAGAATATAAGGTTGTATTTACATGGTCGTCCCCTTCACCTTTGGGTGGTTCTTTTTCTAGAATGGGCATGCCGGATCCAGAAATGTCCAGTCAGCCAGAAGAACCCCCAGAGCCTGTGAGCGGATGATTGTGCTCCGAATGACTGTCCCACAGAGAAAGAAAACAAACAAACAAACAAACAAACAAACAGCCTAAGTAAATAATAGATACCACTCATACTCTAATTGACAAATCTCCCTGGTCAAATAGCTTTTTCTGATAAAACAGTTTTATTGTTGAACTGATGAAAATGACAAATTCTAAAAACAAATACTGTGTTTTTTTCCCCCCTAAATAATATGCTTAGTAGATCTTAAAAAGTTCTGCGATCAAAAAGCACCGACAGTTTTTGTGAACACGAATTCACATGCAATGACGAGTGTTTCGTCTATAAGTATTTTCTCACGGCGCTCACGGTAGTGCAGGTGCATATATGCGTGCATGCCAGCTGAACGCAGTGCCAGTTATACAACTTCATATTAGACATATTTGGAATATAATCTTAGAAATGCCTGCTTACCTGAGTAACAGATGTTTGGTCTACTCTTCAGAAAGTCCAGAAATTGGGCTAGATTGCATAGTCGGTAATGCCCATGCTTACAAGCAAGAATCCCTGGGTCAAGCTGCAAGCGACTTGGACGAGTTTTCTTCTCACTGGCATCCCCGGCATTCTCCTTCCAGACTCATTGGTGACTAGGAGGCCTTACAGTGAGCTCAACAGATATGCGTGTAGGTGCTTCTCCCTACCTAACCCTGCAAGCGGCAGACTCCTCCCACCGCGACTCATTCGCGGAGCGCAGTTTCAGACCGCTTGCTCTTACCGCTCACGTCAGACGAAAAGTATAAAAATAGTCTGAAAGCTATTAATATTACACATAGTTAGAGGACTGTTTTTTTATCAAAAGCAGAAAAAAACATTGGAAAGTTCTTACAACCAAATGTGTTAATATATAAACTGATTCGTTAAGAATTGTAAGGAAAATATAATCATCTATACACTAGTTATGGTTGAATTAATCACTGTAACGCGTGACTGAATTAAGCATCTAATAACTACTCCTTGGCGGCACAGCCTGTTGGGCATGTGCATGTATGCGCCAGGGAATTCGCCGTTCGCTTCGGATGTCGGCTGCTGAAAATGATTAGGGTACCTGTTTGTTGAATTTTTTTACTGATTTGTGTCAGACATGTAAATATGAGGCACAGATCGAAAAGCTGTACAATTTTTGCATAACGTTGCATAAGTTTGTTATAGTAATTACGATTTCCCATGGCATGCGCTTATCTTTTGACATCCAAGAAAACCAACGAGACTCTTTTTCCACTAGATCCGATAGTGTGTGTTAATAAGGAAGATCCATCATATTCAATGTCTTTAAGATTAATCATTTCTGATGAGTATTAATGCGACTTTGACAGTTTTATGTCACTCTCACCGTACGGCTCATAAACGTTAAATATATTTTGCGGTGAGACTTGATTTTAAAGTGCGCTGTATATAAATATATATGCATATTTAACTTTTCGCTGTAATTTGCATTTCTGGTTCTGTTGAGCGTCAGGTCCTCACAAGATATTTGAACACAATTTTAGATAGGTTTTTGAGAATGTACCTTTAAAACAAATAATTTAATTAAAAGAATTTTCGTTAGTAGATGTATTAACTTTATAATCAACAAGCAAATTAGCTCCTTAGCATATTCACTAAATTTAATTAAACGAATCTAAATCAAATAAAATTACTTTCTTTAAATTGGGAATTTAGCGAGGACAACCCATTGTGATTTATGCTTATATATGCTCACTTACAGTTTTCACATTGCACCCTTAAATAGCTTGTAAACCTTTAAAATAAAACAGATATAAAAGATGCCAGAACTCCGTTTTAATGCAAGGCTTTTTAATGACACATTGCATGTTGACAATACCAGCAAATAAGTTATATTGTTACATAGCATATAATGTAAAGAAAAATACAACTAATCCCTGCATACGAAAACAGTCACCTCAAACAGCCTCAGTTATTTATTTAGGCGGGATTCCCTGATTATGCAAATATAATTTTTTAAATACATTTATGTATTTACCTTTTTACATGTCTATACAATAGTTATTGATACAGTTTTCAATAACCGATAACCGTTCACAATACTTATATACATATATACGATTAAACATTTGACTCTAAATTTGTTCAGATACAACAAAATCAATAAAAATTTAACTGCCTAAAATAATTTCCAAAACTGAAAAAAAAACTGGTTACACAATCATGATTAGGTGGTAAGGTATATTGCACATTAGTACGTTACATGGCAAGTGTGCCTATTTTTGTATTTTATGTATACTCCAGTCACCAAAGAGAACATATGCTGAATCATTTAGTGTTACTTTTAACTGTATTCAGGGCCTGAGAATTCCTCCTCAGAATATGACCGTGTCTGTCCCGCAAAATCGTCAATGCCATTTTCATCTGCAGCCATGTAGTTACCAGATGTACTATAGCCCTTTCTCTTGCATTTGCGCTCTTCCATCTTTATGGTATCATACAGTCCCTGTGGTCCTTCTTCAAGAAGAACATTTCTCTCTGAATATGAGGGTTTCATTTGGCACACGTTTCTGAGGAGGAGGAGAGCGGGCGCGTATAACACATTGACGAGGCCCATGCCCAAGTTAAGTTGGACAAACCCCAGGTAATGGACGATCTGACCGGCGACAATGGGACCCATGGCGTACGCAACGGAATAGGAGATATCGGCGATGGCGTACACGCTGCCATACACGGAGACGTGCCGCACGTCAACCAGAAACGCCAGCGTGGGCAGAAGAGCCGTGTCCACCAAAGCAATGCCAAAGCAGATGCCGCACAGCGGGGCGATTAACTCTCCGAAGTTTTTGCAAGCCGGCACAGTGCAGGAGCTCGCGCCGATTATAACCATACCGACAGCGCCGTAAAACCACTGCAAATTAGGATACTGAGCAGCCAGTTTCACAGTAATGTATACACCAAGAACATGGGGGAAAAATGCTGGCAACCACGTTAGTCCCATCTCCCACTGTGAGGCATTCATGGTGGTCTCCATCCAGTTGGCTATGGTGGGTTCCAAAAAGGCCAGAGGGATGTTACACACTGTCAAAGCCCCGGCAACAACGGCTATATAGGGATCAATCATGAGTCTGTAAATAGGGGTGCCCACCGGCATGTTCTCTCTAGTCCTATTAGAAAAGGGTTTTATTACAGTTAAGAGCAGGATACCGTCGGCTAAGCAAACGCACGCAAGCACAATAAATGGCACGCGTTTACCCGCAAATTCGTACAGGACACCGCCGAAAGGAGGCGCCACCAGGCTACCGAAGGAGATGAACGCCAGCGCGATGCCAAGGGCTCTGCTCCGCTCAGCCTCCTCCGTGTACTTGTCTGCGATCATGGCAATCCCCGAAGTATCTGCGAAGGCTGATCCTAGACCCTGAAGGCTACGCGCTACGAACAGGGTGGCGTAATTTTCGGCAAACGCAAATATGCAAGTGGAGAAGAACATGACAATGAGTCCGATCAAAAGTGGGATGTCGTATCCAACTCTGTCAATGAAGGTTCCCGACAAAGGGTTAACTAACAGCTGCAGGATAGCTTTCGATGCAAAAAGAACTCCTATTTGTATGTCTAAGTTGTCTTTGGAGACTTGGGTTGTAGCGTTGATTGAAGAATTGGGGCGCACATGTGCATGGGCTTGTTTTGACTTTTCACGTTGTAGTTCAGCAAGGTAGTCTGGTATAATCGGCACAATAACCATATACAGCATGTTATCTAACAAAAGAGCCACGCATACAATTACTAAAATAATCCTTCTTTGTCGATTGGGGTCTTGCATAGCCGTGCCTAGCTGTTTAGTTCTTTCGCTCATCTCTGATAATTTCACGGCTGCAGATTTAGCCAGCCCGGCGGGTTCTTCTGAAGCCATGTTTCCTTGTACTTAAAGCAAACTTTCTTCTTCACGGCAACAGAAAAAAAAAATCACTTTTCACCTATGTTGTAAAACTAGGCGCACTTTGTAAACATTTACGTGTCGTTTTTCTTCAGTTAACTTACTCTTTGCGCGAGACTCAAGACGTCGGTAATTTGTCCTTTTATACGTTTGTACAGTAATTCTTCATAACCACTGCACTTTTCTCCGTCTGCACTTCAGATCGTCTCATTCTTGGTATCCTCCGCTACTTCATTGTTTTTTTAATTATTTGGACGCGGCTTTGTGCACTTCGAGTTATGGCTTCTCTTCCTTGTCCTCCATATCAACTTGCTATTGAGCACTTCTTCTTACCATTTTATAGAGCTTCGGATGAGACGGCTTTCTTCCTCCAAGATGCATGCCGTCTGCCACCTGTAATACCGGCCGGTATGTTCGCATCTCAGCTGAGCAGCGCTTTTGTTGCCATTGGCACGGATTGACTCGCACGTTAGTCCACCCTTTGCTTCTGTTTTCGCGTTTTTTGCCAGGCTAGTGACGCACTACCAGCTTGCCCCCAAGTGGTTCCTTTGCCGGTTGCGTCTTTTATGCTAATTTTACACATGGACAATCCTTAACCAATAAGGAAAAAACAGTATATCACTCAACAACCAGATGGGTTAGCCCTAGAGAGAGGAGACTTGTTCTTGCGGACTGACCAGTTCACATATTCAAAGATTCTGAAAAATCCATTTGTGTCTCATTTATTAAGTACTGTGCTAATTATATGTATTTATATTCTTATGAAAGACATACACCTGTTTAAATCTGTGGTTTGTCTGTAATCTTCTAATTAATTTATTGGACGTTAGACAGTGTTATTGGGATTGAATTAAATTAGTCGCTTTTTGTAGTGAGTCGTCTTATGATTCATTATTAAATACTTCAGGAACAATTTAGGAAAAAGGACTTTGAAAAACATTATTCATGTTAGTGTGTCGCAGTTATATGCAGGAACTGTTCATCTTTTTTTTTTGGCGCCAGTGATCGATGCTTTAGGTATTGCCTTCGCAGTTTCTCCTTGAACGCACTGCGAAAGATACCAAACAACAAAATAGTGGCAATATTGAAATTATCGATGAATCAAAATCCCTTGGGTTACATATGCAGAACGTAAAGAATCCTTAAGCACTCACATTTTGTAAATCGAAAGAACTAGAAATATCTCCCTCAAGAGAGGACGGAGTAAGCACGTTTTTTGCGTATTTAGTAACCATTCTTTAGACTTTCAGAGCTGCATGTAATTCCACAGTAGGTACGTGTTAACAATGATTAGGCCTAATAAATGGTATCATGCAATCAAACGAAACTTAATTAGAATGAATAGATTTATACGAACTTATGTAGGATATTTTACAAACACTCTCGGGTCCCAGAAAAACATCTAGATTTTAATTCATATATATCAGAGTTGATACGTGCTATAGGAAAAATCAGAGAAATTAAAGCCGTTTTCACGCGTATATCAAGCAGGGATTTGTCGGTTGTTTTTAGAAAACAGTTTCCATCAAGAAAAAGAATTTGAGCAATAAACGATTGACCTAAACTGAGAACTAGTTGTAAGAATGCATGACGACATACATCACACTTGAACGACATAGTAACGCACTTTATATGTGTGATGCCTAATCGTCATGACTAAAACTACCTTAATTTTAGCTATTCAGTCGACTGCTGCGCGCTTATTAATCCAGCACCACAAACAATTGGATAGCGCAAAAAAAATCAACGCAATGGCGGCACAGCTGGTGAAATAGAATATCGCAATTCAAAATATTTGGTGTTAGGTGAAACTAAATCTAGTAAAATAAATGAACAATATAAAAACAGCGCTGCGAAAAGATTGTAAAAGGGAAAAAATAAATATTTGTGTCCCCATTTATGCATTGTTTGTACTGCTAGAAATATTGTTCCGCTTCCGTTTTTCATCAGTCTGAACAGTATTTTACAATAATTATATTCCACGTTTTTCAAAGACTGACTTACATAGTACATAGTGTTCAACCCGACACCGTGTAAGGTGAAGTACAACAGCGACATCTAGTGGAGAAATTATACATTGCTGTAAATTAAATTCACACTTTGTTCAAACTGAGACTAAAACCAGAATCAGACTATTTGTTAGAATCACTTTTCCATTGATTGTGTGCATGTGTGTATACTCTGCATACCCTCCTCCTTAACTGGAACATACATTTTCTGCTTTTGTCAAAAATAAGAATATGTTGGAATACAACAAGATTAAAGCTGAGTTAGACATTTAGACAATCAAGAAAAGCTTAATCTACTTTCACAATGTTCACTGGAAAAGCTCCACTCTCAGTGCTGCTGCAGAATTTAAAGAAATAGTGGTTCAAGTCAATCCATTTACATTTACAATACGTCTTAGAAGAGCTCAAAAGAACTCTGTACATCCATGCACTGTCCTTGGGATCCAAACAGTCAGGTAGATAACATAAAAACTGAGAAAAAAAAGAATCGAACGCAAGGTGCAACATAAATAGGAAACCTAACTACGTACATGTGTACACACTTTTTCCAAATTAGGCAAACAACTAGTTAGCGTGAACTGGAGCGAGAAATTCCGAAGTCGTACTCGTCTCCCTCTGGTGGCCAGATTGAGACATGACACTAAATTTTTTGACATTTTACTAATTCAGCAAGCGCTTGCATCCAAAGTGAGGCCACATTTTTGTCAGACAGAACCCGGACCAACTGGGGGTTAGAACCATGCTTATAGAATCAATGGTGAAATCATTGCTGACTACAGGATTTATACCAGTGACCTTTTTATCACAGGTATAGTGACACACACACCACCCACCAAATTCTAATACAATGCTGAAAACCTATGGCTGGCTATTGCAGGTCCTGGAACCCATTACGTTGGTCGTTGTTCTTTTTACAACTGACCTCATAATAAACTGAACAAGGTTTCTACCATTATGACACAAATAAAGTACACTTCAGAAAATCTACATCCATTTGGGTGGAATTGTTTCACCTCCTATTTGCTGTTGCAGCTTTGCTGTGTGTCCATGGAATTGCCATTCTACAGTCCCTGTCCACTTTCCCATTGAATAAGAAAACAAGTGATTCATCATATGTCAATTTCTTACACCAGGGAGTCAGTAACTGGGCCAATTACCATCATCGGCACCAGTCACCATTTCGGTAAACAAGTTGCTAGCAGTGAGTGAGTTTCAAACAATTGATTTGTCCCCCTACGGTTTTCCATTTATTGTCAGGCTGAATATACCAGGCAGTATCTGACTGTGCATAGATGACAGATCTTTGAAAACCTAATAGCAAAGGGAATAGGCAACTACTCCTTCTGATCAACATAAATTCAGAGTAAAATACAGTTTTGCAAAGCATCATATTTACTTTTCCTGTCCATGCCAAGTGAAATAAGAACATAAGAACATAAGAAATTTACAAACGAGAGGAGGCCATTCGGCCCATCAAGCTCATTTGGGGAGAACTT
>JAAGVU020000041.1:9236466-9247349 GCA_011763525.2 Mormyrus iriodes | reverse complement strand
ATTGGTTGATTAGATAATTGCATTAATGAGAAATTGAACAGGTGTTCCTAATAATCCTTTAGGTGAGTGTATATGTGCCCTGTAATGGACAGACATCCCATCCAAGGTGGATCGCAGCCTTGCATCGTATCATGCCTAGGATAAGCTCCAGGTGCCCCTGTGACCCTAACCAGGATAAGCAATTGGAAGATGGATGGATATTGTATCCCTACACATTTATTCTCATTACAATTGCAATTCAAGTCAAAGGAAAACAGCTTATGACTCTCAAATGTCCCATTGGGAAAGGGGCATTTAAGGTCAAATTTTAGAATCAAGAGTTTAGTTGGGGGATTTTAACAACAATGGTTACACTGTTTGGAGAGTAAACCTTTTGCTTGAGATTATGAGCTTGGGTAAAAATAAAACAGGTTACGAGCCTATGGTCATATCATTAAATGGGGCCATTCATGCTTCTAACACATATAGAGGTGCATCTATATCTACACTGGCCCCTGAAGCCCGCCATACTGACAGCAGCTGTGCCTGCCATGAGATCTGGAAAATTAGGAAATGGAGTTCCTTAGGGATTCCTTAAACTACAAAACAATGTTTCAAGTTCAAATAAAACAGCTAAAATACATAGTCTTATTGTAGCAGCCAATAACGTAATAATTCTTTAATACTTTAATGGTAGTTATTATATTATTGCCTGCTACACCGACCACTAAAGTAATAACCTGCCTATAATGTAATAATGTGTTACATAACACACAAAAGTTTTCACTTTTGATTCAGAAATGTTATTGCATCATTTGTAAGTAATTACATTATCGACTTATTTCATCAAGAATGGAAAAATTATTACGTTATTGGCAGTTATTACAAGATTGGCTGCTATATTTTAATATGAAATAGTTATTTACAAATTAACAACATATTAACAACATATGTCCAGGGAACATGATATTGAGAACCCCATAAACTAGGGTGAAAGATTTGTAAGAAAACGTGACCCTTCCTGAAGAAAAATTAGATGTATTATTATATGTCAGTTAACATCTTAACCTTACGTTAGAAAATTACCTTTTGGGGTCAGATGTAGACATTTTGTATAGTAAGGTTGTCAAATATCCATATTCATGAGGGAATCTACATACTGTTTTTAAAAACATTTGTTTTACTTTAAAACAAACACTTACTGAAATTCTATAAATTTGAATTGTTTTTCATGATGCCATAATAATAATTATAATTAGTAATTATATCATATTCACTATTTTTCAAAAATAAGTGAAAAATCTTACTGAATTACCGAACACTTTACTTGAAGGTGTATTTTTAGTGATATAAAAATTAATAAAGCACTACAGCATCTTCTGCTGACAGTGATTATAATGACAGGCACTATGGTGTTGATAATAATACATCATAAACTCCAATGAGGCTCTCATATATAATGATATAAATACCTTCATAATGCACTGTAATGTTTGGTGTACGAATTAAGGATGCTTTGTATTGCATCATTTACTGTAGGTATCGATAGTGCACTATAGACGAGAGCTTCATAAAGCACTCATAATGCATAATAAACGAATACAATATGTTTTTCTAAATATTTATAGCAATGTTGATAATGCTTTATGACTGCATTATACAGTAATGCATTTTGAATATGTTCAGACTCATAAGCTTGACATTCATAAAAAGTGTTACCAAATACTGCTCCAATGAAACATTCAGGAGCTGTTTCTACACACATAAACATGGGCCTGAAAGCAGCCTATTGGATTCTGGGAAGCATATAAGCATACAGATGAAAATAACCCAAGTCCTTTCGCTAATCCCTGTCTATCCCTTTTATCTGGGGATTCAGAGAGGTCAGATCAGTATGGACAGGGGACGACAGGATGACGTGGCGTTCCTGATGTCCTGAAAAGCTAGACTGCAGTCCTTTGTTATTCTGTAGAATAGCAACGTAGCCAAGAAGAAAGATGCATTGGAGGATTAGTGCTTTTCTTGGCTTGGCCTTAGTTTGCCTTCCACTGGTATGGAGTTCATGTCCATCTCAGTGTAGCTGCTTTTTCCATAAACTAAGCGATGGGTCAAAGGCCAGGTAAGTCATCTCCCACGTTAATCAGTACTCAAGTTACTGCATGCTTTTTTCTCCGTAAAAGTAAAGCTACGACAGTTTTATTCAATCCCATTGGTGTTTTCTGAGGTTTTCTGTCAATGTAGGATTAATTTGGTGATTCTCTATAATCTCTCCATTGTTACTAATGGACATTACTTTACAAAACATTGGTGGAAAGCAAGATTTCCTGCAGAAATTAGACATTTTATAACTTACTTGTTTGTAAGTAGACAAGTTGCAATGCTTGTATTCTAATTATTATTTTTCATTATTTTTCACAAAACTAAAACAAGTACAAGCAAAAACATTTGCCTGTTTTTTTAATTTATTTGTTTATGGTGATAAACTTCTTTTTCATTTACAGGAGTGTCATTTGCAATGATCCAGAAATCTCAGTGGTCCCTGCAAATTTTCCATTGGATACTTCCAAACTCCGAATTGAAAAGACAGGAATCAAGAAGATAGCAAGTGAGACTTTCCATTATCTCAACAATTTGGAATTCTTGTGGATGTCTTTTAATGCACTATCCTCGTTATATTCGGACAGTTTCCGTGGTTTATCCGGCCTTGACGAGCTGCGTCTGGACGGAAACGCCCTTACGTCCTTTCCTTGGGAATCACTCTCTGACATGCCCATTCTTCGACTTCTTGACATACACAACAACAGAATCACCTCAGTGCCAGCGGAGGCAGCTACTTACATTAAAAATCTGACATATCTGGATCTGTCCAGCAACAACTTGGTAACTGTACCCTCAGAAGTTCTGTCAATGTGGTTAACTGTAAGACCCATTCAAGATGCAGAAAATTCCAGAATGATCCTAGGTAAGGGGTTTATATACGTATGAAGAAGTTACTTCCAGTTTTGACTTTTTTGACTGTCATTTGTTTGTTTCCATTTTACTGCTATACCCCTAAAATGAAAGGATCAATACAATTAGAATAATAATAACTAAACATGCTATCAAACTGCAAGATGCAATTCCTGTTTTACATACATTTCCTGTATGTTGTCCCTTTCTCATCCTGTAGGTCTTCATGATAATCCCTGGGTTTGTGACTGCCGGCTGTATGACCTGGTCCAGTTCCAGAAGTCCCCATCTCCACCTGTGGCCTTCATAGACACCAGGCTGAGGTGTGCTGCGCCTGAGAGCTTCTCGGGGGTGCTGTTCAGCGATGCTGAACTTAGGCGCTGCCAGGAGCCCAGGGTGCACACCGCTGTGGCCCGTGTTAAGAGTGCTGTAGGCAATAATGTCCTGCTGCGCTGTGGCACCGTCGGCGTGCCCATACCAGACCTGTCCTGGAGTAGGACTGACGGCAAGCAAGTGAATGGGACGGGTGAGTATACTGATCCTTGGTGTTCCAGAACAGAACTGAGTATTACAGAATTTAGTGTTACATGTGTGATAGAAGGGGAGGCTTGGTAGCAGTTTGCCTATATCCTACCTCTTTGTGCTCTGTGTGTGTGGGGCTTGCATGGTTTTCCCCCGTCAAGCAGTACTTATTTAGGCTAAACAGCATCTCTTAAGTGCCTATAATGTGGGTAGTGTGGGTGCCTGTATGTACCCTATGATGGACTGGCATTCCATTCACACAAGCAGTGCGCCCAGTTCTCCCCAGGATAGGTTATAGGCCTTTTGACCAGGATAAGCATTTAGAAAATATTAGGGCGCTTTTCCATTGTACCAGGTACCGTACTTAGAGATAAACATATAGCACAAATTGCAATACTTGCTAAGTTTTGTTTCCTATGACAGAGTAAAAATGTTTTAGTGAAACTTAAATCCCCTGTGCTATAATGTTTGTACAGTATGAAAATATGAAATAGCCTGATCTCAACCAAGTTATCGCCGTCCTTTGTGATGTGAGAATTGCATGTGCGTTACATGCAATGTTGGTATTAACACTGCACATCGCCCGGCCCTATAATATACTGTAGCCATTTTTCTAATTCAGTACAAAACACCCTGCCTCACGTTGTGATGTCATTTGGTGGTGGTACCAGTTTTTACGGTAGTGGAAAACCAATACTAAGTACTTTTGTTAAAAAAAGTCTGGTACCTGGTGTAGTGGAAAAGCACCATAACAGAGCCCTGTAACCTTATACCTGATGAGGAGCTGGAAGATGGATGGATGTGTAAGCGAAGTGTTACATGATACGTATGCATCTACCAAGAATTTTTTTTTTGGGTTTTGGCTACTATTTTGTTGCAACCTTGTTGGAAATGAGGAATAGTTCATCTAAATTGATTTATATTGGTCATTCTTCTTATGCTGGTTTTCTCTTGCCTACAGTTCAACAAGAGGTTTCAAAGGAGGGCATTATCTGGTCCATTTTAAGTGTTCCTGCTGTTTCATACCGTGACTCTGGGAAATACATTTGTAAAGCAACAAACTTCATCGGAAGTGCGGATGCGGTTATCTCACTGATCATTGCAGATGCCATGAAGTTGGACAATGAAACAAGCAGTGCAAAACGGTCAAGGGGGAAAAGACCAGGTGGGATGGGAAAACCTGCTTTCCAGGAAAAACTCGTGGCAAGGGTCTCAGGCCCAACAGCTGCAAATAAGGGCCCTAGCATGGAATCATACAGCTTCACTGGACCATACCCAAACATTGAGAGCCTCTCAGACAGCAACACAGAGGAACAGATGCTTGGAACAACCAACATGGAGAAGCTGCTGGATGCAGAGAAGACCCTGCTGAGCAACCTGACTGCAAATGCCTCATCACAGCAGCAAGACCCAGACAAGAGAGTGGTCAGATCAGTAAAGGTGATCGGGGACACTGACCACACAGTATCCCTGAACTGGAGGGCCCCCACAGCCAAAAACACCACAGCGTTCAGCGTTCTCTATGCTGTTTTCGGAGAGCGGGACATGCGGCGGATTAACGTCAGCCCAGGAAAGAACAGGATCACTATTGAGGGACTGAAGCCAAAGACAAAGTACATTGCCTGTGTGTGTGTCAAAGGCCTGATTCCGAAAAAGGAGCAGTGTGTAATCTTCTCAACAGATGAGGCAGCCAGTGCCAGTGGGACTCAAAAGCTCATTAATGTAGTTGTGATCACAGTTGCCTGTGTGATAGCTGTTCCACTGACTTTGATCGTCTGTTGCGGGGCGCTGAAGAGACGCCTACAGAAACTGTTTGGGAGAAACTCAAAAGAGATCCAGGACTCATATGTCACTTTTGAGACTATGTCCCCGGCAACAAAGGCAAAGAGCCTGGAGGGCGAGTACCTGACGAGGCTGAACGTTGACGAGTCCAACAGACTCCTCTCAGCCAGGTCAAGTGTGGACTCAGAGACAACTGCCAGGGCCGAGGGACAGCCAAATGAATACTTCTGCTGATGACCACCAGCAGCACCTCACATTTTCAAGAAGAGCAGTTTAGGTGCTAAGTGCAGTTTCATTGTTGATCTGTAGGGGGCAGTCATGATGCAGCGATTGAGTTGTATTACATTGATCCTGCATATGGAATGTTCAAGAGGATGCTTTTATAATTAGAATTTTGCTGTTGGTGGAAGTATTTATGTTCTTGCTGGCAATGTTGGCATAAACTCTGTCTCTAATTCTGCTGTATATGGCCTACTGGAGGCACAGGCTACCAAAGGCCCTCAGCTGAAGGCATAAAAGAAAAAAGAGAAAATTTTCATTGTAAATACGACAGATGTTTTTACATAACTGTAAAACAGTACTGCATTTTACATACTTAGTTACATACTCATACAGATATATCTACACAAGCTCCCAAGCACAAATTTTTGTGTGTCTGTTAATTCTTACACTAAAATAAGCATTTTGATTTGCTCATTAAGGCATTTTTCAAAGGAGCATCAGCTGTCACTGTGGAGTTTGCTGGGAAGACTGTTTCGCTGGATACAGAATAAAACCTGACAGATTTGTACATGTAGGATTGTGATCAGTTTGTAATGTTGTACACAGAAGTTAACGTGCCAGGTATTACACCTTCTCATTTAACCTTAACTGCACTGACTTTATAACTCAGCAAAGCACTGTATATATGTATGCATTTAATTTACTATATGTTTAATTGTTTAAATATATCGAAAGTATTCTTTTACACTCTTTAATTGAGTGGTTGATCTTGTTTCAGTTTTGACATACTATACAGATAAATCAAATACTGCACATGTGGTACAGTAAACTTATTTCTGAGATGTGTGTTTTTTTTTAATTTATGAAAAACATTTTGATAAATTGGTTCTGTAAAACACATAATAATTGCTTTTCAGTACTTGACCTGGTATTTCACCACATTATTTGCCAAAAAAGTAGTCAGAGTAAGGTAGCCGTCATTCTTAGACACAGAATGTTCTTTAGCATAATAAATCCTAAAGTAGTTACTTCCAAGAAAGAGAACTCTGAGTAAAAGTACCTTTCCTAGAAACTACTCAAGTAAGAGTAACATTAGCTTGTTTAAAAAGTATCCGAAGTAGTGAGTATTTTTGCATTGTACTTTTCCACCAATAACAAATAAGCTTGAGGGTAGATAATGGTGAAATGTTCAACAAAGCCATGCAAAGTGAACTATATATGGGTCAATGACATTATGCCTGATTTTTTTAAAGTGATAAAATAGGTTTAAAAGTTTAACATATTTACACTTTATTTAAAAGATACAGAATGTTAAGTGTTTATGGCTCATTTTAGAACTTTGTACTCAAATAATACGTCACAGTTGGAACACGGCATTAATGGAGATGAGGTTACTGCAGCCAAGATGAAATCACATGATTTTCATGGTGCCCCCCTAGCCTAGTTGGCGCCTGCTTTGCAAACCTAGCCCCACCCTTTGCTAACTTGAAAGTGTTTGATTAGTAGATGCCCCCCTTCCCTATTTGGAGGCCCTCACTGCTAACTTGGCGGCACCCCCCCCTTGTCTAGTTGGGGCGCCCTTGCTAACCCGGCACCCCCTTGCCCACTTTCACTCCCCTTGCCCAGTTGCACCCCCTTGCCTAGTTGGTGCCTGCCTTGTTAAATTGGTGCCACCAATTGCTAACTCATTGCTAACTTGGTGCTCCCTTGCCTAGTTGGCGCTCCCCTTACTAACCTGGTGCCATCACTTGCCCAGTTGCACTCCCTTGCCCAGCATGTCCTCTTTAAAATAGTCTTGTCTCATTCATGCAGCCACGATGCATGGTTTTGACGGTTATTACATAATTTTCTTGAGATCACAAAATAACAAAAGTTCTCTCTGGAAAACAAGAGTTGTAATTCCAGGGTTGCTAACTTTAGAAGGCTTGCTGGAGTGAGATTTTCAATTTCAGACAAGTCTATACATACATGCACACTCATCTACATGTTCATAACAGTTTTATTACCTTGTAAATAGTCTGTAGGATTTGCAAACTACCCCAATGCTATTGATGTAGTTAATTTCAGGTTTATAACAGGATAATAGATTCGCCATGAGATTTCTTGCCTGAGTCACGCCAGATGCGTGAGAGTTGGCAACCCTGTAATTAGACATGCAAACTGAAAAATGTGAAACCCGCACTCACATACTACAGCTGAGAATGGCTCTGCTTGCAATCAATTCTTTTATGCAATTCTATGTAGATAATATAAATATCGCAACAGATATACCGTTCTCAGCTTCTATAGTAGGTGTATAATATCAGTGACGTATATTTATTAGACCTGCTATCCTGATTCAGTGATCAGGGGCATAGCACTACATTTGGGGACCCGGACACAGTAGTGTGAGGATTTTACACTTCTCTGGGTAATGATCTAAAAACAGTCTGTTACATTAATGCAGCGCCCCTATGTACACTGATGATTATGAGGGAGCTACCCTGAGTTCTTTTCCCTTTCTGTATTTTATATGTCTGAGGTTCCTAATTAAGTACTTTTATCTAATTGTTTAAAGCTTTATCTAAAAGTCTGTAAATTTGGTCCCCAGCAGAATGATACATATATATACACACCCGTACCTGTATAACACTTTAAACAAACTGAAACTTACACTGTCAATCAATTATGATAAACAGCCGTATTCACGGAATTACATTAACTTGCCACGTTAGGATTTATGACCAAATGCAGTTCAGAACAGTTAACACAGTACGAACAAGGATGAATTAAAACGTCCCTGTTATATATTTTGTACGACTATAACGCAATGTTCCACTACACTAACCAAGTAAATTTGTGTATAACCTTTGGACATAACAGGACGTGACCAATGCAATACACAGTATAAAGATGCAAACTATTTACTCATTTATCAAACGTACATATGGACAAAGGTAATTCAACCTGAAAGGTACCTGCAATTGTTTGTAACAAAACCCCTTTAACTGAAAGCCGAAAAAGTGTTTTATACATTTTTTTAAATAAAATTAAATAAGCACAAACCTATATAACTTAAGGAATAAGGTAACCCAAACGGTGCAGGCCTGTATCGAGGCTCGGGCGGTGTAGCCTAAACTACGCGGCTGCTTCGCTCTTGGGAGCAAAATGCAAAAGGTAAAAAAAACGAGTTATAACCTCACGCGGTCCCGTAATGGCGAGGCCCCCCTCACTCCTGGCCGATACTGGGGTTGGGGGGTTGTGAAGCCCAGGGGGTCTTTCAAGACTCGATATGATCGGGTCTGGCTGTTGGGCGTTTTCCTCACAGACCAGGCTAAATAACCGTTGGTCTAAACACTTTTTGCCGTGTCCCGTGGCCGGCTATCGCTGCAGCTATCCACCAGCAGGATAATTTAACTTAACGGGACCATTGAACTCCGGGCCGAAGTTCAAGCTTTAGACAATTACTTTATCCACCATACAGTTCCGCTCGTCATCTTACCAACGACTCACTACTGTGATAGTGGCAAAATTACAATACACGTGTTACATATTTTATAATTGTTCCCCGACACTCAAACTACTGCTTTCACCCGTCTTCTCGCTCGCTTTTCCCGCCTCGATCTCCCTTTCTCAATATCCCGCCCTCCATGACGACTGGACCACAAAATACATACATTATAATATTTTCCTTTACGATAATATAAAATACAATACGATGAACATTCAACACTGACATAATTATTTACAATTAAAAAAGTAATAATACCTGGTAACCGGGTTACACCCTCGCCCCTTCTAAATGTCTGCATGTCCCCATCAGACATATTGCTACTGAACTTAGGTTTATTATGGATGTTGGAGCCTACTTATTCTAATGATCCCCTATCTTAATGATAATACCTCCATGTTCTATAGTTAAGGGCTGATCTCTGGATCACCCTGGTTCATCATAAGTGTGTTTAATGGTTGGGTTTGGTGTTCTCTGTGGGTGGGTGTCTGATCTGATCATCACTTTTTTGTCTGGGTGGCATAACGGTATCTAACTCTTTGTCAGGTTCCTCCTCAGGATCACTACTGGTAACAGGATCTACTTCCTGATCTGAGTCATTTTCATTCAAACTATAGGGCTCAGCTTCAGAGTCCTTGGCTGAGATGGTCATGGCTCCCCATGGCTCCATGGCTCCCAACTGTGTACTGAAGAATATCACTTCCCTTTGGGATACTACCTATAGGCATTCCACTGCCCTCACTACAAGGAGGATTCTTCTTACGACAAGTTGTATGACGTATGTGGTATTCAAGGTCAGAGGATGTATCGGGAAGCTCCTGTATATCAGCATGAACAGCTGAAATCTCAGGTAAGTCTTTGCTCTGCTTCTGGCAAATATTAGCTCTGGTTCTTAGCCGGACAGGTGGTTCTTCCTCAACATCTGTGGTCGGAACCCTCACATTCTTTCTTACAGACAAAAGATGATCTCGATGTATTGTCTTTGACACCACTTCACCCATCCTCATGTTTGATCTTGAAGATTGGAAGGTTGAGCATCTTTCCTACAACAACATAGGGAGCAGGATTCCAACGGTCTTGCAGCTTGTGTTTTCCTTTTATCCCCAAATTTCTGAGCAACACTTGGTCTCCAATCTCTAACCTCTGAAATGCAACTTTCTGGTCATAGAATTTCTTATTTCTCTGGTGTCTCTTGCCTGCAGCTTCAGAAGCAAGCTTATAAGCTTCTTTCAAGTCCTCCTTCAACTTACTTACATAGTGGGAATGACAACCATTCTCTATGCCATCTGGAGAGGTTCCGAAGCACAAGTGTACTGGGAGTCTTGCTTCTCAGCTGAACATTAAAAAAAATGGCGAGTACCCTGTTTCATCATACTTTGTACTGTTAGAAGCATGAACCAGGTATCCCACATGTTAACTCCAGTGATGTTTCTTCTCCTGACCCAGAGTACTGAGAATTGAGAGCAAGGTTCGATTGAACCTTTCTGGCTGCAGGTCTCCCTGCTATCTCGATGTGGGCCCTTGTTTTGGTTATTTTTCAAAAACGAATGTCCAGTGATTTCTAAATCATATCCCAGACATAAACTACACCCCAAATTCCGGAAAAATTGGGACGTTTGTTACAACACCCCCACTTTTGCCGAAACACGATTCCATCCCCCCCAATTTTGTCAGTATTGTCAATACTAAAATACGTACTGCTACGAGTACAAGAGCAAACTGAACCGTAGCCCCAATCTGGGAGAAAAAAAATACATGCGCAGACTTAGACCACACACATAGATCTGTTAGTTTGATTGACGGACCATTCAGCCAGTCACAGCAAAGGTATCAGTTGTCGTCAGTGACGAGGGAACAAGAGATGCTCCTCTTCAAAGTGAGTAAGTTGGCAACGTACTGACCTGTTGGATTTGGGGAGAACAATTTAGAGGTAGAACAA
>JAAGVU020000041.1:9211767-9232667 GCA_011763525.2 Mormyrus iriodes | reverse complement strand
TTGTTCAATTTATGACATTAAAAGTAACTATGCATCAATGTTTGCTGAAAATATTGTGCATTTTTTCCATTTCCTAGTTAGACTGTGTTTACATTTTTTCAATTAAAAAATAACCAAAATATGTTATTTATCGAGGGGTGGCCAAACTTTTGCATAAGACTGTACTAATATAATATGAATTATTTCAGGGTAAAGTCTAGGATTTCAAGATAAAACTTTAAAACTTAAAAAGCAGTCAATATTTAATTTATTAAACAGTATTGTAATGCAAATTAACATCTGTCTTCTGGAGAGGAGCACGGAAAAAAGCCACAGAAATAAATTACTGTTTTGAAAGTCTGCCTGTCCCTTGCTATTATTGCCTAATAAAGTCTTAAATTAACAGGAGTGTAAACGTTGACATATATATTGGAATAAAGGAAAAAAATTGCAAAAAATACTATAAACTAGATGTAAAAACATTTCACAGTTCTGAGTAATAGCCTGCATTTGAACATAGGTTAAGTATTTTTGAATATAACGCAAAGCTGATAATTAGCTACAGTTTAAAAGCGCTTAGCTTGTTTGTCTTTCATTGTCAAGAATGAGCTGTGAGTCTTTCTAAAATGATATGATTTATTTACGAAAATAAGAGATACAAAGACAATACAGAAATATACATATGGTTCACATGTAGATCACATTAGATTCAATCTGCTTCATGATTCTTTCATAAAACAGTATCAATGGCATCACATTCAGTACAATGCTGCACCTGTGCTTGTGAGGATCAACTACCAAACAAGGACAATGACTTGCTGCTAGAATGTCAATATTAATACTTATGCATTTTGATACAAAACTGATTATGCAATGTATCTGATCTCATTCATTAATTCACTTTATTATACTTTCAGTTCAAATAAATGTTTACTTTCAATTCAAAAACTGCTATGGTGCAGTACAATATAAGTCTTAAAACTCAATAAATAAAATTCAAATACAAAGTACAGAATATTTATAATTTTTATTTTTGCAGGCAGAGTAACCTTCATCCTAGAGTAAATGTGAACACATTATATTGTATGATTGCAAAATCATCACTTTAATATCATACAGGCTTATAATATGTAAATGATGCCCACTTAAATTTTGGTGAGATTGCATTTATAGAAAACCTTTGAGGCTGAATATGAACTTACATCAGTTAGTGACATGACTCATGTGCTGGACAACTCTTGGGTTCCCTGTAGCAAAGTGGAAATAATCAATCAGCGATTCAAAAACAATCAACAAGTGCCAGCCTTGACAGGCTGTGTGGCACTCTTAAGGAGAATTTACAGTTTTTGTATCAATAAAATGCATGCTAAGATAACCTTTATTCAGCGTACTGGTGATACAAAGGCCTTGGCAGCCTCTTGCATAACAGAGGGAGCAACACTAATAGGTATTATGACAAAGTATTTTATGCAACATGTTAAACATGCTGTGATGCATTTTGGGAAAGTATTCATATGGGTTAGTATTCAAGTAAACCACAAATACTGATTTAGAATAATGTTTAACAGCAGTGATTGATACATAACACAAACATCATAATGCATTTCAATGTTAACTTCTGGTAAAGAGATGGCCATAACCTTCAGCTTCTAGAAATGTTGTTTCTGTACAGAATTATAATACAAAGTAGTTGGCATGGCAGACACAAATGCCTGTGTCACGTTCTGAAATATCAATCTCTTAATCTATGGAATGTCCAGTTTGCACTTATTTAAGCAACTGGTTCCGCAAAATTAGTAAACACATGGTCTTATGAAAAGCTCCACAACTAGTTAAGAAATTCAATTCAATTTTTACTAGTTATAACTGACTATATCTGACAATAGTATCTACAGCCAACATTAATGGAAGTTGACAATTCATTTCGTTAACCGAAACATTTTTAGCTAGATAAAAACCTTCTATGGTAATCATTATATAAAACTGAGCATTAAAGCATCATAAAGAAACACACAGAATTATATAGTAGAAGAAAACATATGGAATTCCACTCCCTTGTTTTTCTTCCTTAATTTCCCAGTAAGAATTAGGTCCTATAATCCAGAAGATGGCAGTACAGTGAATGATCTGATCATCAAGTCGCTTAGCAATGACTTTCTCTTTCCCCAACTGCGAAATGATTAAACGCATCCAACAAACAAACAAACAAACAAATAAAAATACACAAAAACTACTTCTGCAACTTTTGACTGGACGTTCATCAGCCTACATTTTAGGTTCACTAGTCCCTATTAAACACAAAGTGTTAAGAAGCCTTGACAGCTCAGCTATATCCCAAACCTGAACAGACATCCTTGATCATCAGCATCAATCAAGTCATTCTATGGGTGGTCAGTTTTAATCTCAAACAAATTCAATTATTTTCAAAGCTTTTTTCAACTCAATAGACTGTTGATGACTTTTCAGACGCTCCCTTAAAATGTTGGAGCTATGCATTTTTTAAAAAGCTATCCTGCTGAACAAGAGCTGGTCTGTCCTTCTCGTTCTGGTGTTTTTCATGAAGCCATGGGCTCTCTCGCAGGATTAGCGGTACTTTATATATTATGTTTCGTGTGGATTTGGTGATTCCCCTGTCGCCACAACAGAAAAGGGGTCAGTAGTAAGTCTGCTGGCTCTCCAGCATTTTTTGCTCCAACCTCATCTTGAGCTCAGAGACCAGCGCCGAGCTGACTTCATCCCTGTTCCGACGCACCTTTTGGTTGGCTTTAGATGCCACTTCCCCAGAGACGGTGGGTACTGCCTGTTGCCACTCGCTGTGTCTGACACTGGAACGAGGTGGCAAGGGTGTAGCGAGGGCACAAGGAGGAGGAGGTGGGGGACAACGCACGTTGTTGTTTCCATTGTCATTGTCCCCACTGCCCCCAAAGCCACGAACCAGAAACTTTTCAGAGGGGTTTCCCCGAGTCTTGAAAGCCAACTTGGAAGTCCATGGCTGGTAGTCTTTGGGACGTCTCCTGATAACTCGCCGGATGGGCATTATTCTATTAGACTTTGTATTGCGCATGTATATAGCCGTTGAGATCAGGACCGTCACAACTACCATAGAACCAATGACACCTGCGACCACACCTAAGGCTTTCAATGGATTGTCCCTACTTTGCATTAAAAAGGCAGCCATGGGCCCCTTGAGCTGAGTCTGTAAAAGAGCACAAAGAGAATACTTTTAATCAAGTCTGTAGGATTAGACGTGTTTTATTTTTTTGTTCAAGCCATGCAAGCAAAAGGCATGCTTCAGCAGAGCAATCGCAGAGCATTGCAGACAATCTGTGGAGACCAAACAGGCGATAATCCCCAAGTACACTTTCAAAACACCCCAATGATCTCATCCTGGTCTGGGTGAATTCATGCAAAGAGCTTTTGTATTTCACACCACGTTTTGACGGATAGGGCCTGGCAGAGAAACATGTTTGGTGTGCTGTTTCTCTTGCGGCCTGGCAGTGTGAGTCTCAATTCTAAACTGCATGTGATTCATGATATGATCAATATTATACTGCTGCAGGGTTTCAATCACACATCCAGACAAGATCTTTAGGGTTGACAGGAGCAGCTGGGGCGACAGTAAGCAGCATAACTTAGGCATGTCGATAGCTCCGACGTGTGACTGACTTCCTGTGTCTCACACTAACACAGGACATGTAGTTTGCTGCAATGTTTTACATGAGCTCTGTATCCGATCTTAGGGCCTTCTTATTAAGAATATGAGTACTAATGGTACATTATATTTGTTGTGTTAACTTAGGAGAAACTGATACGCCACGTTACCTTAGTTATTCAACAAATAGTTAATAAAAATGTTATTCACTCTGTTAAATGCACTTAAAAAAAACAAAAGTAATGTTCAATGTAATTTTAAGAAGGCTTTGGCAATGCCTCTGCTCTGCCAAAATGAAATACGATTAATTATTTAATTTTAAAATATAAATATAATCCCAAAAGTATTTGGAACTGCCATGTAGCTAAAAGGTTTCAATGAATATTCATTTACTTTCTAAACTGTGCTCTAGTACTCTTTTACAGACAAAAACAAAATCCTCTAAACTGTGTTTCAAGTGTCCGAGGAATGTGATAATTTGCCTGTTGGTTGTCATGGAAACTGTCTCCGCATAATCTTTATGATCCTGCCCTGGGGTCCAACTCGAGATTTTTTAACAGCTTTACAATATATGAGTGAAGAAATGAGGACAGTTAATGAAATGGCACAGATTATAATGCTGAGGCAAATTTGAAAAACAGTCCAAGGGTGGTTTCTGAGACCCAAGAAGTACGAAACCATTCTGGCTCGGATCTGAAAACGCAACACAAAGAAAACTGTCTGTGTACCAGACTCAAGGCAAGCCATGATCATTACATCAAAATCACTGGAACTAGCTGAGTGCGCCAAAAGCAAAGCAACAGAAGCAAAAGATAATTAAATAGAACACAGCCAATATTTTTCATGCAATAAGACTAGATTTCAGATTTTATTTTTTTATTTCATAGGTAAACCAAATTTTCATAATGTCCATTCATGCACATTGTTCTTGCCTGTTATAGAATGAAATTAAGTTTGAGATTGTTATATTGGGTTTTTATTAATTCCAACACCACACTCACCGTGGATTAATTAATAATTCCTGCTTTTTGTTAGGTTTAAGGCAAGAATCAAGAGATTTCACTGAACCATTAGTCAAAAAAGTTAAGCCATTGACTAAGTAACAACTTCCATTCATTTTAAGTGAAGGTAGATATTTATTGCTCAGTAAAATTATAAATTATTGAACTGTAGAGTTCAAAAATAATAGTAAGTCATGTTTTTCTGCTCCTCTTACCGCTTCTGTGAGGTCAATCTTCACTACTGCCGTGGTGCTGAAGGACGGTGAGCCTCTGTCTCTGGCCTGGACCACCAGCGACCATGTGCAGTCCTTATGCTTGGTAATGTTCTGCACGATGTCCATGGACTTGATATATGACTTCAGCATGATCTCTCCCGTGTCCACGTTGATGTCGAAAATGTCACCAGGGTCAGCTTTCATGATGGAGTACTCAATGACATTGTTGGGTTCTTCTGCGTCGTCATCTATGGCCTGAAACACACACAGCTCACACACGGCCCTTTTCATGATTTTCGTATACAGGCAATCTCCAGGTTAAGAACGTTCAACTAATGGACAATTTGTACTTACAAAAGGGCTGCCATAAAGCCTATTATATAAAAAATTTGTGTTGTTAAGAACGTTCCACCGGCAACTAGAACTTACGGACGGGCTTCCATAAGGTTTATTATATTAAAAATTATTTAAAAGTCATATATATAAATGAATATAAAAAATATCCATCCATCCATTTTCTGTAACCGCTTATCCCATATGGGGGTCACGGGGGGTCCGGAGCCTATCCCAGATGCTGCAGGCACAAGGCAGGGAACAACCCAAGATGGGGCGCCAACCCATCGCTGGGCACACTCACACACCATTCACTCACACACACACACACACACACACACACACAATTTAGCAACTCCAATCGGCCTCAGCATACTTTCGGACTGCGGGGGGAAACTGGAGTACCTGGAGGAAACCCCACAACGACACAGGGAGAGCATGCAAACTCCACACACATGGAACCAGGGCAGAGATGTGAACCCTGAGCCCAGAGATGTGAGGCAACAGCGCTACCCACCGTGCCACCCCAATATAAAAAATATTCAAAAGTTAAATACAATGCTTCATAATAACGAACGCACACACTACTTTGTGACGCTCGTGAAAACATCATGCGGCTTCAGTTGTCCATTGGTTCAAGATAAGGATGTAGTTACTTTTATTATTACTGTTAAAAAGTAACTATTAATTGTTATTATTATGGACTGTTTTATTTTTATTATTATTATTATTATTATTATTATTATTATTATTATTATTATTATTCCATCTTACCTACCAATTTGATTTAAAGACAGTTAGGGAAGAGATCTCCTTCATGACCTGAGGACTGCCTGTATATATTTATGTGACCTTGAGTTCTAAAGTGGACAAACCTCTATTTTAACAGGGGCCCCAATAACCATGGTCTTTTCAAAAAAGTTGTCATCAAACTCCGGTTGGTGATCGTTCTGATCCAGAACTGTGACAAAAACCTCCGCCAGGCTGTACTTTCCTTCCGTGTCCTCTGCCTTCACATAGAAGTTATATTTCGACTTCACCTCAGCATCAAGGGCTGCCCAGGGCTGTGTGTAGATAATGCCTGATGTGGAGTGAATGATAAATCTGAAATACAAAAAGGGTAAATAATGCTGTGTAATGCAGCCTGGAGTTATTCCAGTCAAATGAGTGTGAAAGACCATTCATAAAGAAAGCTATTCATGTAATGGACATTTGCTGGGATAAAAACAAGACAAGATGCCCAATTGTGTCCCAGTTACATGCAATGCTGGGTCAATAATTTGACTGAAGTTCATACCGAGCCCAAAATAGAGCTTCTGTCGCATATTAGATTGGCACCTTCATCGGCAGCGTATTCATGCATTTTCTACATTTTAACAACTTTTATCTTGTGAAAATTAACACTTTGTTTTGTATCTGTGAGTTTTCTCACTTTCATAATTGGACTCCCGCTTTGAGGTGAGATCTGAGCCTCGATTTCCATATCAATATATGTTGCCTTGGTTGCAAAAAACCTAGAATCCTCCTAACCCCCCTCCACCGCCCCCAGCTGTCACAGAGCACGGTTAATTGGCCCTGGTGCCTGAGACAGCCCTTGTGGTCTATTTTTTCCTCTAATCCAATTAGGAGATCTGCCGGCCCCGTCTTTAAGTAAGCTGTTTGTGCAGCACAGAGCCAAGTGAGCAGTGAGCGGCCCTGCTCCACAGCAGACTACCTTCAAACAATAGACCTTTACGTTACCGGGGAAACGGGCAGCAAAACTCTTCAACACCCTTTTGTACCACTTTGAAAGTGGGCAGTGCAGCAAAACATCAAGCACACCCTCAGTAGTTACAGATACTGAGAAGCCAGAAGACTGGGATGCATAGAAGACAGATGTGTTGCCCATCGTCATTCCCACACACACACACACACACACAAATCAGTGCCAGGACTGTAGAATATGAATAAGTTATGACTATTTTTACAGTATAGGCATGGAAAAGGATACACTGAAGAAGCCAGGAAACAATCGCCAAATTATTCAGCATCTCTCATATCATTCAGGACCATTATATATAATCATCTTTAATGGGCTCATGGTATTTCTTTTTTCCTCTCAGATATACAATTAGAGTATTAAAACTGCTGATTTTGCACAAGTAATTATTTCTGCAGGATTTATCCCGATGCACTGGCACGACACTTGCTGGGATCACTGTAATCACTGGTATTGCCTGAAAAGCAAAATTCGACTTACAAGTCAGCTCCCGATCCATGAATGGTGTATTTTACCTCACCCCACGGACCAGAGTCTGGATCAGTTGCCTGGAAATTAGAAAGAGAGTTGATCACATGGGGAAAACGCTGCTGCAGATCCCACACACACGAAGGGTGGGTCCCTGCAGAAAGATGTACTCCACAATGTAAACAGAAGGCAATATATAGCACTTTAATTCATCCACGGACCAAGGTCACGTTTGCTGTTCATTTCGCAGATTGTAGCAATCATTACCATTTCTTACAACATATGTGTAGGTTTTGGCTCTGAAAAGAGGATTTCTTGTGGTTTTTACCCTCTTTATTGCCAATGCAATTATTCTCTCTTAAGCTACACTGATGGCTTGACTTATTTTTTGGTTTAAAGCAAACTTGAAAGAGTTTTTTTTCCAATTATAAATATATATATATATATATATATATATGCTACTGAAAATGCTTTATTACTACATTCATTACCATTTCAAAGGTTCTGCAGCTTGAATCCTTTTATAGTACTCTAATTAATACTAGTTTGAATGCTTTTATAATACTCTAAAGAACAGAGTGTATATTTTCATAGTTAATATGATTTTGCACATTTAGGTTTTTTTAAATCATGTTTGATTCTTGATTGATATAAACAATAATAATGTTTTTTTTTCAAATTATTTTTTGCCAATTTTCTTTAATGTGATTGCCTTTTGTTTTGTTGCATAAGTGGAATGGAATGGATCCAGCATTACGCACTGTTACGGATGCGACTGTTGAACCACCAGGGGAATTCTCAGGGATCCTGGCGATGTAGAATTCAGAGGAGAACTTCGGAATGTTATCGTTGGTGTCCAGCAGGTGAATGATGATGTCAGCGGTTGCACTGAATCTCTCAGGGGTGTCAATCTCAACAGCAAGGAGCTACGGGTAGATATTCCGGACATATAAAATGGCGTGATGAACAACACAAGCAAGAGAAGTGTAGAGGAGCGATCAGCAATTCTAAGCCTTGATCTTGAGGTCTCCATCAAGCACTTGTTAATTAGTGTCAGTTGTGCTGCTCCCTGAATTCATTTCCAGATTCAAATCAGATAAATCTGTTTAAATGAATCTCTATAAATTTTAATATATTTTCATGCAGATCTATATGCTTTTATAATACAATGGTTAAATGAGAGCTCTAAGCTGCTAAAAAGTTCATGTAGTTGAAGTCAAGTTGAGTGGAGCTTTATTGTCACAGTAACCATATTCAGTACACTGCATACAGTGATACGAAATAATGTTCCCAGAATTGCAGTGCTACATAAAGGTCTATACATAAAGTGGGTGTTGGAATGGGGCACACTAAAAACAATGACATATAATGTAAAAGTAAACAATGACGGAATGCACAGAATGCAATGATGGAAGTAGCAGCGTGGTATGTAGGAGTAATAATGAACAAATATATATCAGTGATAAACAACAAGTAGCTGTAACACTGCAATTAACATAACAAATGGCAGAGAAGTTCCAGTGGACGGCAGAGTTACTTTCGATGAAAATTTAGAAAGGGATTTTAAAATTTTGTTCTGAATAAAATTAAAGGACAAAAAGAAATTTTCTTAGAACACCACACCTTTTTTCCCTTTTACACGGATTCTACAGCCAAGTGTTATAACAAGACCTAGTAACAGAATGAAGGCCAGATGATATACCGAGGCTGGCAAATTCATTCAATCAACAGATAATAAAGGTCTAATTCAGGAGGCGCTCTCTGGGACCCAGGCTAGCAGAGCCGCCGGAGCCTTGGAATCGCCTAACCCTGCTCCAGGACATCTGCTTCAAGGGCGTATGCACCCCCACCGCATGTTAACCACATACTGATTTACCATCAGTTAACCTACTGGGTAAAAATACCAAAAAGCACAAAGCATCAGGCAGAACTGGAATGACATCAACAAAGAACATTTATAGCGAAATTAAAACATTCTGATATTTTCTGGACAAAGAGAAGCTTCCAAACTACTGAATTAGTAGTTGGAAGATGAAATATGATATAACAATGAAGTGAAAAATCCATCTATATTAATAAATCAACTAAATATTTTTATGTATTAATAAGGCCACAAACATAGTAGTTCAATCTAATATTCCAAAAGAACACTTTGTCAGGGTTGCCAACTTTGGTCAGCTTGCTGTAGTGAGATTTTCAAATCCAGACAAGTCTGCACATACAAGCATACACATTTACATGTATCTAAGAGTTTTATTACCTTGTAAATAGTCTGTAGGATGTGCAAACTATACCAATGCTTTTGATGTAGCTGATTTTAGGTTTATACTATAGATTTGCCGTAAGATAATATAGATTTGCCGTAAGATTTCTTGCGTGAGCGTGACAGTCTGAAAGTGTGAGAGTCACACCAGATGTGTGAGAGTTGACAACCCAGCCTTGTACCAGACAAAACGGGGAACATCTGATCTTGATGGACGCCCACTGCAATTCACAGCTGGGAGTGAGTCTATTTTTAGAGCGGCATTTGTACCTTGAATGTCAGAGAGTGGTGTCTTTCGTAGTCGATGGCAGCGGAGTTCTCCACTATCACGGTGACCTGCGCCTCATTGAGCACGGTCTGTGGGACCACCCGCAGCACGTGACTCGGTCCCACCAGCCTCAAGTTAAATTTGGCATTTGCACCCTGCCGGAGAAGCCATGTTTACACAGGGACACATAATGACGCTTAAGACACATTTGTAATTCCTCTGAAATTATGCATAAATACATACTGACCTCAATTTACTAAAGTCTAAGGATTATTATACAGCTCAAAAAGCAAAAAAGCAAGCAAAAATTTAATACTAAATGGTACGTTTTTATTTGTCACTTTAACGAAAAATGTTGTATTTCTCTTGAGCTATGTTTTTCTATGCTGTTTCAGCTGTCCTCTTCCTAATTTTTGTAAAATAGGAAAATGCAGTAATTCCTGCAATGATGGCCCCTGTGCAGTCATCTGGGAATGCAGAAGGAAATCTGCTTATGGTTGCTTATTTCTTTATTTATTTTGTTATTGAGAAAATAAACAGCTCACTCGTGGGGTTTGGGGCTTACAGTGAAAATTATGCAATTTATTGTCATTTTGTAATCATAATGTGAAGTGATCAGAGCAAACTGGAAGCACAGGAACAGCGATTTACATAACTTAGAATGTTTAACTTCACCCCCATAGTATATCATTTACATTATGAATAGAAAACTACTTTAAACTGTGTTTCTTACCACTGGGGTCACAACACCCTCTCTCACTGGAAACTATTTCAATAATTAAGTATTTTCCAAAGAACGAGAAACCTGTTTGATAAGATGAGGTCCAACCTCTAACAAGCATAAAGATGCCACTAGATTAAATTATGATGCAAATGTAATGACAGTCTGTAGTGAAGGCTGCAGAATTGCTTGCAGACTCTTTTGTCCTCAGGCCATTGAATGCATTAGCCCATTGACTCACTATAACAGCACTTACGTGAAGATTTAATGTAAAAGCATGCAGGGAAGTTGTACTTTTTATCTACAGCCAACTATATATCCATTTTCTATACCCAGTTGTCATATGCAGGGTCATGGTGGTCTAAAGCCTATACCAGACGCAATGGGCACTAGGCAGGGAATAACCCACAATGGGGCACCAACCCATAACAGGGCTAATTCGGCAACTCCAACTCACCTTGGCATGTTATTGGACTATGGAGGGACCAGAGAACATGCAGACTCCACACACACAAAGCTAGGGCGGGGACTAAAACCCCCCTTGACCCTTTGAGAAGCAGCGTCTACCTGATCGGAGTCATTGACGGTTATCTTCAAGCCCCTCAGAATCTCGCCTTCCGGTGGGTGCTCGTACATTGTCAGCTCGAACTGGCTCTGCGGCCCATTCTCCCCGTAGAAAGTGGGAGGGTGGTTGTTCAGGTCCTCCACTCGGATTGTCAGTGTGGCAGTAGCATGGTCCAACAGCTCCCCACCTTCACCCAACTCTGATGCCTGCCGTGCTCATTTTGACACTAATATATTAGCACTGCAATCAGCCATAAGGAGCACTAAAGCTGATCTAAAGTCTTCTGTAGAGTACATTAGACGTCAGTCATTCATTAACAATGATACTTTGGCAAAAGGCCTCTATAAAACATACGGGGCCCCAACACAGCCACAGTAATCTATTAAAAGCAGTTCTAACCATTACTAATCAACCCTGCTGTATATAACCAACCATAACTTAACTCCATGTATGTTGAACAACTATAATTTTGTTGTTTTAAAGTTTTTTTTTTTTAACTTATACAAAGCAGTCAATAAAACATGTTATTTCAGGAATTCAGTCTAAATACATGTGCTGATTTATTAAACTGTTTCTAAAGGGTTAATATAGCCTAAATGTTCTGGAAAAATCTGGAAATGTTGAAGCTGCAATTATTCTTCTGCACATAATACTGTACAAGCTGGATATCGACAATTTCAACATGCAGCATATTCAGTTTGCATATGTAATTTTGTTATTTTCCATTAACCACCAGACTCATATCTTGCACTAGCACTGATATGCATCTGTGCATATTAAATCAGCATTAAAATGAATTGTTTCCACAGTGTCTGGCCTGAGATAACATGAGCAGTGGGTCAATGTTTAAAAGAGCATCGTATAATGATGTTTAGCAGCACAGACCTACCTTTATTTTCAGTTCAAAAAATTCTTTCTTAAGATACACAGGATAAGTAAGTAGACTGACACATCCAGTTGTGCTGTTTATGGTGAAAACACCATCGCTTCCTGTGCGAGACGAAAGAGAAAGGGACTAAATGAGAAAACAATGAAAAAATTCTGTAATAAAATACAACAAAAATAATTTCCCTAACACGCAAAAATCAGTCAGGATCAAAAAAAATGCTTTTAAGCGATGCTTGTCAATACTAAATGACCGTACAATATATTTTGAAATATAATTTGGTTTGCAAATTTTTAATTGCATTTAAAAAAATGTAGCTTTATGACTGAATGATGTTAAATATTCTGTTTTTCGAGCACATGACTCTTTAAAAGAAAAATTGCAGTAATATTGAAAGAGTGTATAAATGTTACCAGGCCCAAAAAGTAAAACATGCTCACTGTAAATCTTATTCCTGTGCTGTAGAACCTGAGGTACTGTGCTGTGAAAATGTGAACAAATTTGGAATAATGGAATTTACAACCTTTTTTGTTACTTACCATTGATAATTGAATAATGAATAAGATTAGGGTTACCCTGGTCTCCATCTTTAGCATAAACAGTGAATATTTCAGAACCCTGAAACACACACATTTAAAACAGATGCAGATTAATATTTAAATATTTACTGCAAGAATTACAAGTTTTATTTACAATTTCACTTGAATCTTGTGACCCGTACAAGATAAGTAATTAAAAGATGGATTGATTTTTTTTTATGTAATTCAGTTAATCGCTAGTGGAATAATCACTTCAGTTAAAGAGCACTGATTGCTTTTTATTATTTAAATTTTAGGTAATATGGCTACATAAATTGTACATGATACCCATCATATCACTTATTAAATGTTGCATATGGGGAGAATTTCATTCACATTGCTGTTTGGTCTTTACGTCATTCCCGCCAGATACTTACGGGAATTGAGACTTCATAGACATATCCAAAATATGGCGTGCCAACAAACGTGGGTGGGGTGTCTTGGGTATCGATTACATTGACTGTCACTGTAGCTGCTGATGACCTCACTAGGTACTTTCCGTTGTATTTTCCACCACCATCCTTAAGAATAGAAAGAGTTCTTGTTGCAAACTGAATACGGAACCATGCATTCCAGTGCTCTATACCTTTTATACACAGTCAATAACCAGATGAGCCACAAAGAAAGAATATGGAGTCTCCCCCTTTGAGTCTGGTTCCGCCCAAGGTTTCTTCCTTCTAGGGATTTCTACCTTGCCACTGTCCCCTCTGGCTTACTCACTGGGGGCTTTGGGCGGGGATAATGTAAAGCGCTTTGAGACCATGTAATGTTGGTAAAATGCATTTCACAAATAAAATTGAATTGAATTGAACTGAATAACTTTTGTTTTAATTGCATATAAGCATATTTATATTGTATATTCCTATAGACACCCCCTTTTGAAAAGCTATCAACAATGAAAGTCATGTAGGGAAAGGCTTTACATATTGTGGTTATTGTAAATTCTGTTAACGATAAAGAAGAGTTCAATCATCAATCCATCGATCAATCAACCAATCAATCAGTTGTTCAGTTAAGTTAAAGGTGTTCATATACTATATATAACAGATACACTTTCTGCAATGGACTGGTATCCAATCCAGGGTGTACCCTAATTTTGTGTTCAGTGCTGCCTGGGATAGGCTCCAGCCCAACCACCCCCACCATGAATGTAGCCTCGGTGACTAGTTAGAAGATGGATGAATATCTATGTATATCTGCAGCCCTTGCATAATATTACTGTCCTGTTTATTGATGGCACAGTTTTTACTCTATTGTTTTTTGCATTGTGCCAAGAATACCAGAATTATGCTCCCTGTAAAAATGCCTAAGTCCACTCACTTTGGTAAGCACCATGACGATGTGGGTTCTGCAGGCCTCATAGTCGAGAGTCTCACCAGGTTTTATTCGAAGGACCCCACTGTGCCCATCTATGGTGAACTTGTTCATAGGATTACTCTGAGAAATGAAAGAGATTCATTACAATGAAATAACAAGTACACTTTACAATTATGCATTTATACAGACATTCAAAGATCTGCAAACTTGTACAAAGAGCCACAGGGGACATTTTGGTGTCCAAGTGGGTTTCAACAAAGGAGGATAGATGAGAAAGGGGTTGGATTGACCAAAGAGTTTTACTACTGCGGGGCTGTGTCATGCATTTCTCATCTATCAGAGGTACTGAAGTTTAACTAGAAATTTTGATTACTTGGAAAACAAACAGGCGCTTGGCATTTATTCAAGTTCATTTTATCTACACGATGTATCCCAGTCCGGGGGTTGATCTTAAATATTAAATAGCACTGGGGCTCGATTTCTTGTGCTTCATGTTCCACTGCCAACCCTGCATGTATATGCGTGCAGCCCAAGGCCTCTCCCAAAATCTGTCATTCTGTCTGAATGGTACTTTTTGGATTCCTAGGACCCAGCACACCAGCATGGTTACAATTCTGTGGCAAATATCAGGTTAAGGGTCTGAATAATCATTCAGCGAGACTCTCACAGAGTCACAGAGTCAGTGCTCAGGGTTAGTCCCCTATCTACACTGTGCCAGCATCACAAATGCCAGGGGCAAAGTGCCAACTGATATTCAGAATCGGTTACAAGCAAACCCAAGCTGCCGCTAAGCCCTCAGAACTGCATCCAAATGTAATTGAAATTTAATCCCACACCACACAAGTATGTTTCAGACTGTTCTTTTTGGCAGAAATTAAATGTACTTGCCGCAAACTGTATTTAAATTTCCTGTACACAGAGATGAGTTTTTTTAACCCCCAGTGTTACACTAATTTCCTGCCAAAAGCAGTGGTACACCCCACCAACCCCCCAGACTGTGGAGAATCCCAGAGACTCGCATTATAAACTCTTACTTGAAGGTAATAGGTCACACTGCCACCAGATCCCATGTCTCTGTCCAGCGCCAGGACTTTGTAAATACTGCTACCAGGAGCTGTGTCCTGAGAACAACATACACACATCAGGGTAACTGCTCCTTGTGAAGCTACTAACCAATGTTCCATTCAACATATATAATTATGCTTACACGCACTCTTAAAATTGACCTAGTCAGAAAAAGAATGTGGCTAAGATTAACCCAATAAGGCATTTACATCTGTTATACAGCATGAATTCCAGTTTATTTGCCTCCGTTTAAAAACACGTCTAAAATAAAAAACATTCTTTGAAGTATACATACCTCTGGGACATTTACTACGAAGGGTAGATTTTGAAACTCTGGTTCCTCATCATTGGCATCAGTGACAAATATTCTCACTTTTTCAACCACCTACAGCAAAGGCCAGGAACAAAAAGACATTTGTTACAGGGGAACATCTGTACATCTCATCTATCGTAAACTGTCAACAAAAAGTATTGAATTTGTCATCAGGCTTACTTTGTTACGTCCATCTGTAATACTGACAAGGACCTCAATTTCATCTTGTTTCTAACAAAGCCAAAGAAAATGTAACATTAACCAAAAGTGATCCAAGCGCTGATTACAGACATCTTTTGAGGTATATTAAATTCTGGCTTACTTCTCTGTCCAACTCCTCAATGAGGGTGACATTCCCAGTCTTAGGATCCACTTCAAAGTATTCCTTGGACCCTTTATCAAAGGTCAACCCAAACCTCACTGGATCATTTTCCGGGTCAGTTCCATTGAGGGTGTATATGTGTGATCCTAAGTGATGATGGATGGAATTGATAGGCATTGAAAAACATACATAGGGTAGAGATGGACCGAATATCATACTGGCTATTACTGAATGCACCTACCACAAGGAAACACAAAAGGAGAGGATGCAATGCAGGAGATATGTAAATCATTTGTAAAGGACACACAAAAAGAATGCCAGTACATTCATATAATATCCCTATGCTGTCCGGCTTTTTATTAGACAATTGGAAATGTAATCATTCCTTTTCGTTCCTGTTTGCAGTGTATCTACAACCCAGCTGTTAGGTAAGCAAAACCACCCCTGAGCTTCCGAAGGGCATTAGTTAGTCTATAAGCCTATAATTAGCTGAGTGAGTTGTGAAAGACATGCACTTTCAATTTCCATTAAACTAACAGCAGTTTGTGCTGCTCAGTGTACAAGTAGTCAGTGTTCCTTAATCAGTATTCCTCCTAATTTGACTACCCTGTGCAGATGGCCCTTTTTGATTTAGGACTTACCAATGGGAGTATCTTCTGGAAGGCTGAACAAAGCCATGTTCCCACTATGGCTGCCTGGTCCATTATCGAAAAAATAAGGGGCATAGTCGGCTTGTGCTATTCACAGGGAATTAATCGAGATAAATTCAACTGAGATTAATAAGAATCAGTAATCATTTCTTCATGATCTAGAGTTACAATGTTGAAAATCTAAATCCAGAAGACGCTACAGTATTATTATGTCAAGTATATCAAATTATGTGCTACACGTGAAGAACATATTATTCACTCTTTTATCATTTATTGCATTATAAAAAATACTTTTCAATTCACCTGCTACAATCAATTAATGAAATGTAACCAGTCACAATAACACAACAGATGCTTTAAAAGCTAAAACAAATACTACTCACTTGCTAGCGATGTAACTGATGAGAAGACAGAGAGAAGAATACAGAGATATGACATGTGTGCGTGAACAGTGGTGCGTTTCCTAGACCTAGCCAAAGTGTGGCAAGGCTGCAGGTGAAGGGGAGCCTTCATGACAACACAAACTGCAAAGCACTGAAACTCACCACAGCAGACGTGGACCACGGTGAGAAACAGGAAAACGGGTGCTGTCATTCCATCCTTCATTTTAAAAGAGGAAAATCACAGGCTGGATCATGCAGACGGCCGGCCGAGGACAGAGCACCCAGCGTCCTTCTCCAGGTGTCACTGGCTGACTGGAAGAAGCTGAAACAGCAGCTCAGATGCTAATCCAATGACGCGTCTATATTCTGCAGACATCTTAGGCGCGCCCGCCACTTACTCCCCAATTACAACAATTAATTTCCCATGAGGATCCCAAGGGGGAGTAGAAAAACTAAAGAGCTCAGGTGCGAGGAGATTGCGTCCAATGCAGAGTCTGCTCAGTAGCACTAGAATGACTCAATGAAGGGCTGAAATATTTCAATTTGATTGGGTCCAATTCTGATTAAATGATTCTTCTGAACACAGCTACAGAAAGAAAATGACATTAGTTGATTAATCATAGCAGGCAAGTTTGTTATGTATTTCTTGCCAATAAATTCTCTCAACAATATATTCTCTTATGGTTAAAGACACAATTAACATATGTGCTATTATATATTTTAAAATGTCAATTCTCATCTACTTCTAAAAAATATTAATATGTGGGAATATGTAATCAAAGGGATTTATCATCTACATTTTTAAGGCAGAAATGAGCAATGAAAATGTCTCAGAAAATAAATTATATAATAAAATATGAATGTACAAAATAAGTCAATAGGACACAAATGAATATAAATCCAGTATTTTTTGTAAAAAAAAAATGTACTTCAGGACATTTGTTTGTGATACATGATACATGTTCACTGTTGCATGTGTCACTTACTGCAGCACTTTCCAGTGTAGCAGAATCCTCCATGTTGCTTCCTGCCTAGAGACATTCACTTTCAGGGTGCTGACTTACTGCACGTGATACCAGCATCAACCAATCGAGCAGAGCAGCTGGCAGAGCAGCCCTTAAATAGAAACGTGAACCTCAACAACGTACCCTTGACTCTCAATACAGATATAATGGCCAAATTAGCTTACTTTGGCTTACATCACATTGCTACAGGCAAATTGTTAAATTTGATTTTTTGAAACAAAACTCTAAATGAAGTATGTAATCTGGGTTATATTTTTAACCTATCGTAAATTTCAGAAGAATCATTTTCTAGATGACAGTTTTCTTGGTGACAAATGACCTAGACTTGTCCCCAAATATTAGAAGCCCTGTTGTTGCTGTACCTGTACAAGAAAAAAAAAATTGACCATATAGATACATTTATTTAGTTGTAAGCAATTAGCAGCCCCGATTAGCATTAGCATCCCAAAATCAAATGAATGTGATTTTGCGCACCCATCATGAGCCACCGTCACATGTTAAGGAGCAGGTGTCACTGGGCAAAACGACTATCTCCAGGTACTCAGAGGTGCTAAGATATTCTCATCTGGAGTGACGCAAGCATTGTGTGTCTTTCTCACATTCACGGGTTTAAAAATACTCACTTATATATTGTGACGTGCTTACAGAGTGCACATGCACAGTCTGTTCTTAATATAAAACACTGCTACATGATAAGAAAAAGTGCAACCAGGGGTGTCGGAGGGGCATGGAGATTCTGGTAGATTCAGGAGGCCCAGCGCTTCACAGGGGCCAAGGAACACACAAAGTATATAAAACTGGGTAGGTTTCTAGGTACACCCTTGAATGCAGTACCACCCCCTCCCCCAGTCACTTAATTAATTGCAATTAATTGGCAAGACCAGCGATATGTTCTATGCTGGCACTTTGCACCTTTACAAAAGTGATTTGTAGATAAGCAAAATAATGGTCATGTGTGCATCAGATACATGCATTAACATGAGGTAAGCAAGATGCGTTTTCTTTTTTCACCCCCAAGTACAAATTCTGCTTATGTGTGCATCAGAGCATATAATGAAGGTAAATTCATTTTAGACTCAAGAGAATATTCTCACAAGCCTCATATTCCAATTACAATTACAATTACAATTACTAGCCTGAATTAAAAAAATGACTTTAGTTTATGACAAATTCACAAATGCTTTACATTCTGTACACCTAAACAAACATTTCCTCCATAGCTCTGGCATTAACATTTGCTCTTTCTAACTAAATCTGTATTTCTGTGTGGCCTATCCGAGCCATGGGTTAACACTGACATATTCTCCTTGGTCTCATGTCTGCTGAAAAATGCATAAACTGTTTCACCCCCACACTCATTTCCTGGCACCTCCTTTTTAATATGCTGATGGGGAGCATTACCAGCCCTTTAAGGACAGAAGTGTTTTATTTAGCTTCAAACAGAAAAAACTCATTATGATATGACGCTGTGGGGCTTTAAACCTAAACCCTTAGCATGTTTGCGACAACAGATGTACGAAAGATTATCAAAAAACATTACTGAGGGGTTCTTCGAATAGTGGAACAGCACGGCTGCCTTTCAATGGCTACGGCTTATACAAACAAACATGCTCATGCATCAGTCTTTCACCAAGATTTCATGCATTTTCTTTTTTCATCACTACTGAGTAGTTACTACTGAGTAACTGTATAACTGTGCGGTGATATATGTACTGGCAGCTGCCGAATTAAGACTGCAGTTCTGCTTAGTAGATGTGTCACAGTTTGAAGAACTGTCCATTTTGCACTGGATTTGATTGGGTCCAACACAGCCCATTAACTTTTTGACACCCCTGATTTTAAGTAGGCCTACAAATAGAATTTTACATATTTACCTTTAATGGCACAACTTATAACTTAAGACATTTACTGTATATTAGGCAGTTTATCACATATTTGATTTACATTGTTATCCCTCATCAGACTCATTTCGATCGAAGTTGTGAAGGGAAGGTGATAATGAAATTCTTTTCTTGCCTCCCCCATCTTTCTATGTCACACATATGCACTATATTGCCAAAAGTATTGGGACGCCTGCCTTCACACACACATGAACTTTAATGACATCCAAATCTTAATACATGGGCTTTAATATAGAGTTGGCCCACCTTTGCAGCTATAACAGCTTCAACTCTCCTGGGAAGGCTTTCCACAAGGCTTAGGAGTCTGTTTATGGGAAATTTTGACCATTATTTCAGGAGAGCATTTGTCAGGTCAGGCACTGATGTTGGACGAGAAGGCCTGGCTCGCAGTCTCCGCTCTAATTCATCCGGGTTGCGGTCAGGGCACTTTGCAGGCCAGTCAAGTTCCTCCACACCACACTTGCTCATCCATGTCTTTATAGACCTTGCTTTGTGCACTGCTGCGCAGTCATATTGGAGTAGGGAGGGGCTATCCCCAAACTGTTCCCACAAAGTTGGGAGCATGAAATTGTCCAAAATGGCTTCGTATGCTTAGGCATTAAGAATTCCTTTCACTGGAACTAAGGGGCCAAGCCCAACCCCTGAAAAACAACCCCACACCATAATCCCCCCTCCACCAAAGTTTACACTTGGCATAATGCAGTCAGGTAAGTATCGCTCTCCAGGCAACCACCAAACCCAGACTCGTCCATTGGATCGTCAGATATTGAAGCGTGATTCGTCACTCTAGAGAACACGTCTCCACTGCTCTAGAGTCCAGTGGCGGTGTGCTTTACACCACTGCATCCGACGCTTTGCCTTGCACTTGGTGATGTAAGGCTTGGATGCAGGTATTCAGCCATGAAAACCCATTCCATGAAGCTATCTATGCACTGTTCTTGAGCTAATCTGAAGGCCACATGAAGTATGGAGGTCTGTAGCTATTGACTCTGCACACTGTATGCCTCAGCATGCGTTGTCCCTGCTCTGTGATTTTACATGGCCTACCACTTCATGGCTGAGTTGCTGTTGTTCCCCATTGCTTCCACTTTGTTATAATACCACTAACAGTTGATCATGGAATATTTAGTAACGAGGAAATTTCATGGAAGGTGGCAGTACTGTGCAAAAGTCTTAGGCAGTGAAAAGAAATGTTTAAAGCCATTTATCTGGATAGTAAATGTATATTTGCTCAGA
>JAAGVU020000041.1:9183587-9210118 GCA_011763525.2 Mormyrus iriodes | reverse complement strand
GGGCTAGTGGTCAAGTCAAAAAACACAGGTGTATTGGATGGTTGCTGGAAATAAGGGGGTGATTTTAGCAGAGGTTTAGAAATGACTAAGCTAACACACTTTGACAGGCATAACAGCATAGTTTTACACCAACATAAAGATCATTTAAACATCATCTTCTCTGGCTGCCTAAGACTTTTGCACAGTACTGTGGCATCCTATCACAGTGACACCCTTGAATTCACTGAACACCTGAGAGCGACCGATTCTTTCACAAATGTTTGTAGAAGCAGTCTGCACGCCATGGAAGTGATTGGAACACCTGAATTCAATGATTTGGAGGGGTGTCCCAATTCTTTTGGCAATATAGTGTAGGTGAGAAGAAGCTTGACAGGGAAGGATAGTCACCTGCAGCAGCACCCAAGGAGCTGGGGATTAAGGGCCTCGCTCAAGGGCCCACAGCCATGACTATTCTGCTGAGGCCAGGCTCTGCCCTGAAAGGTGTTTAAAGATATTTCCAGGGAACTTCTAATTTAAATGTATTCGCAAGCTTGAATGAGATGTATCCTTAATGTTTTAGATGAACACCAGACATCAGATATAAACCACATTTAGTGTTCCACTGTTCTGGAGAGATGTGTCAAGGAAACTGTAAAAGCAATGTTAACTCCCTCTAGTGGTGAATGTTGGCATTAGGTTTACTGCCTTGCGTGAAGCAGAGAGTTAACCTAGATGGCAACTTTTTTTTTTTACTTTTGTACTTTTTTCAGGATTAACTTGTTTTTTTTTGCTATTGAAGAGACAGAGAATGAAACATTAAATTTTATATGTATCTGTTTTTAATAAGGTCGGGGCTAATTTACAGTGCCCTGGTTTTGGAATTAATCCTGGTGGAGCTGGCAGATGGTGGAAAAGAGGCTTAGTCCACTAATGCTTCTTCATCTAGTGGAATACGGGGTCAGCCCGCTGGGAAACACAAGATAAAGCATGTCCACCCTCATTTGCTGCTTTGGGCTACAGAGATATTGCACATTTGACAAGAGCATTGGAATTGTATTGCAATTGTACACTAGTACTTATGGGTTTCTTTGATGTTTTAAAACAGGTTTCTGTCTGAAACCTGTGTCAAATTCCCTTAAAACCTTAATGGAATATCTGAAAGACATTAACACATGGATGTCACAAAATTTTCTTAATTTAAATGACAAAAAAATAGAAATAGTGTCCTTTGTCCCTCTGACCTTACCTGTGCCCCTGCAAGTAACTTTGGCCCTCCAATAGCCTACCGCACATCATGTGTCTCCTCTCTGCTAGACTATTCCAATTCATTATACACTAAAATCAATAAGTTGTCCCTTGCTCATCTATATTAGTCCAGAACGTTGTAGCCAAGCTCCTGACAGATACATGGAAACCATTGTACCACACCACTCTTAGCCTCTCTTCACTGGCCTCCTGCTTGCTACAGAATCAATTGTAAAATTGTAGTTTTTAAGCCTCTGAACAGTTTAGCTCCTTCATTTCTTGCTGACCACTTACACCCTTGTTCTTCCTCCCCATCGCTTAGGTCTTCTGACCATACGTTGCTGGTCTTGGCAAGGTCTAGACTTAAGCTCTGAGGTGACCATTCCTTCACAGTAGCTACCCCCAAGGTTTGGAATATCATATTAGGTCTGCAGCAATTTTGGTCACATTAAAATCCAGGTTAAAACTATGGAAACCCAAATCCTTTGCCCTTGGCTTTGTGGACTAACATGAGTGGTTGTCTTATTTATGCAATTATTTGTTTGCTTTTAAAAATTCTGTTTATGTATGTATTTTGGTCAGCTGTTGTTTTAAATGCATTTTATAAATTAAATTAGCTTGACTTGATTATAAAATACCATGTGGTCAATCATATAGCCCCCCACCCCCGGATGAAGTGGCATTCTGGTCAGTGTCTACCACTGCCTTGTGTGATCAGGGATCAGCTCCCTCTGCCACAATATGACCCTCCCCAGGATAAGCAGATAGAATGATGTATCACACTCTCACCACTTCAGTCAAGGCTCTTTCCAGAATGATTTAATTTGACCCGTGATCCAGAATGAATTAATTTCAAGATTATTCCATAAGAAAGTATTCTTTTTAATCTTGCATTCAAAGTGAGCAAGAAAACAGCAGGAACATCAACTCTCACAAGAGAATTGCAAAAAAAAAAATCAGTGTAAGAAATGCAGGAACAGCATTAAACTGGTAACCAGTGATGCTAAAATTGACTTGTTGGTATGCATGCAAACACCAAGCCATGCTAACATCAGCCTTCCCTACACGGAAACGATTAAAAAATAAAACAAGCAGAAGGGTATTCCCTTGTATTATATGTATGTATATAGCCAAAGTGTAAAAAAAAAAAAAAAAAAAAAACGCTACGTCCTCACAGTTTTATTTAAGAAGAAATGACAACGGTAATATAGACTGGAATATATAAGCAAGTAAGTACCCACGGGACTCGCTGTGAAACAAGGCTAATGGCTGCAAAAGTCAATTCATATTCAGGATCACTTGGTTGGCAGGGGAATTCCTCCGGCTTGATATCCTTTTGTCATTTTGCATTTCTTGCAAAGACGCTGAAGATTTTGAGTTTCATATTTACCTGTACAAGAAAAGATCTGAGAATCCTACTGCACAACCACCTAAAACATTTTAGCCCGTGCAATAATGTAGACTAGAACTTTAATCTACGCCCTTGTTTTCGACGAGCATGCAGAGATCCGTGCCCTTATTGTATTACCTTCCAGCTGCTTCAGATCTTTTGTGCTGCAGCACTTCAAGCGATTCTTCAATTTCTTTCCTAAGTATTGAGGAAAAAAATTGAGGAAAAATTGACCATTGTACCAATGTACCAATTACTAAACATACCATACAGATACAAAGATACACCTACCAAAGTTCAAATGTTATTGGGACACAATGACTTTTAGGGATCTATTCAAAGTACTACAATAAGAAAAAACTATTTATACAAGTAGACTACGCTTAAATATTTAATTACATAAACATAAAGCATTGAGAAATTCACAAAGGGTTAGACATTTTTTCCCCATACAATCCAAAGAAACTAAAATTTCCTGCATCTTCTATTTCTTTGTGGATCTCTGGATGACAGCCGATGCGTTGCAAACACCCATAGCAAGGCGAAACTGGGATACAATTGCCCGAAACAAGGAAACCACTACAACCATACCATCATGTACTAATAGCAGTACAAGAGTGATCGTAGCATGTAATAATTAGCGATCTTCCATAAGCATGCCAATTCCATCAGAAAATCAGTCGCCAGTATAAACTCCAAACTGCATGACTGGAAGAGGGCTGGACTCTCTTACCCTTGGTGGACACTGCATCCACACAAAGCAGAATCAGCAGGGCCAAAACCAGCAGAGTTTGTCTCTTCATCTCACTGCTTTTACAGTCCTGGGACAAATGAGCATCTAGGGTATTTTACCGCTCCTTTGACTTATGACTAGCCAGGTGTGCACCACGGCCCAACCCAGAAAGAAAAGAAAGGGGAAGGAAGAAAAAAAATACAAAAACACGTCCTGCCAGTTATTAAACTAGGATCCTCCAGGACATCCATGATAAAGCCAGATATGACTTAAACACACAACTGCCATTTCAGTGTTGCCATTGCATTCTTTCAATAAAGGATATCTATTAGCCTAGAGAAAAGAATAAGGTGGGAAAATAATACATCTGTGATATGCCAGGGCATGTCAAGCAGAGGCGGGTGCAGCCAGAAAAGCACAAAAGGGAGCGACGTTTTTAAAACTTTTTATTCAATTTTCAGAAATACAGACTAATAGAACTTTGATAAAGACATCGCGTTCACCCCTTGAGGAGATGCAGAGCTACTTGTAAATTTCCCATGTTGACGTCTATGTAACATTGCGAATCTTATTTTTTTGGGGTACTTTGTAGGCTGCCTTTAAGAAAAAAAAAAACGTATAGTAAGTCTCAATATGCTTTTTTTTTTCGCAATGCAGTGAATATCATGCTAGAACTTTGCAGATTCGATAGACAAACCAGTGAAAATACACTGAAATAAGATTTATATGCATAATATATTGTTAGATATTTTCCATCTTAAAATCAAATTTGCTACTTATGTTAAGTCATTGTTGGTGCTATACAAAATAGCTTAGTAATGCACAGGTGTGTGGAGCAGGTGGGATTATAGACAAATTCTTTATCACAATGGACTCCAACTGTTTAAATAAGGAACTAAAACATTTCCCAGATATATAAGACATTACAGGAAAGACTGCAGAATCCCAAAATTAACATCTTGGACATTTTGTATTGGAGTTTCTGAAGTGAAAAATGCTTAAGACATTTATCTGAAAGCACTACAGAACTAAGAAAACAGCTGGTTATAGTCATGCTGCAGAACTAGTATTTCTACAGTGCCACATCAATTAAATGAAAAGCTTGGTTTAAAAGGGTATGGAGGCTTTTAAATTTTCAATCTAAGCATTTGCCCAAATCAAGAATATTCATCTAGCATGATATATTAAATTTTTAAAAAGAAAATGGTGCATCCAAGCAGAATTGAAAAGCACTGCTTTAAAGTTACTGTTGAAATAGGATTTACAGGAACATAGTTAATGCTTAAGCTAACAGGGGATCTGTTATAGCTTGCAATAATAAGGTTTTACTGAGCACATTTGTTATTTGATTTTCCAGTTCATGCCACAGCTTTTAATAGGAACTTAATAATTTACCAATAATAATGCCAAACCAAAAGTCATTGTAATATCCTGTTATTTCACCATAGGCATGTTTCTGTTCTAACGGAAGCTCGTTTAAAAAAACAAAACACACACACACACATAATGGTTGCATTCTTCTTCCACCAAGGTCAAATGACTGTCTTTGTACATTTATAGTAAGCTCTTTGTCCTCACAACGGCACACCTTAAAATGTGAGAAAATGGAATACCTAGCAACTCAAATATATAAAATAAAAACCCCACAAACTTATGGAATTTAGAATTCCTTTATGTTTTAATTATACACCCTCAGATTTCTGCACATAATTAGCGATATTTTGCACTATTGTGAAACTTGAACATTTAACATACTGTACAGATAATATTACTCCCACGGGCTAAAGCTGAATGTTGGGTAAAGTCCGCTATTCCAACATTCCAGTGAGCCTCAAGCCCACCTGCCAGCATGCAGCTTCTCACTTCCTCCTGCTTCCACCACCACTGGCCAGAATCATCACAATCCGTGTGAAGATATTCAGTGTATCCATGTAAATCTGTAGGCATCTAAGCACAAAGCAAACAAAGTGTAAGTTTATTCGTAATGTTAGGTTGTATTTATCCGTGTTTTAGACACGCAGCCATACAAAATCATTGTGCGTAATCAGCATTGCAGCCTTACTGACAAACCAAAAGACAATATTTCATCCAAAAGATATACACAGAGAGATGGGCTCTCAGCACGGCCATGTCAGCTTAAGCCAAATTTTCAACACCTTTCTGCTCACCAGATCAATACTTTTATACTTACGAGTTAATGGGGTCGTATCTGGCAACCCCGTACAAGGGATAGCTTTCAGCACGCTTGATCACTTTCTGCGTGTCGTATAGCAGGAACATGCTGAAGAGGATGAGCCCTCCGTAAACTGCCACCGAATACAGGCCAGCTCCCAGAGTTGAAGTGGGTGGCAGGAACATTGATCCTGCAAACGGGAGAAGGGTCAATTTTAAACCAAATGCCCATCGAACACTCAGCAAGTTTGGAAAAGGAGAAAAAAAAACACATTGGCCAGAAATCAAACAGAAAAGCCAGATTTGTACACCAATGGGATTACATTTCACACGGCTTTGATATTAACACTAGAGGTCCTTGCCCTTGTGTGCTGCTTCTCAGCTGCTGGCCTAAACCTGAGAAGGTAAGAAAATACTGGGAGTAACAAGTCCCAGGCTGCTGGGGCTGTACTTGCGTAAATAAGAGTTTGGATGTTCTGGAGAAATACATTACTAAGGCTTTTTAGATGAATGTGGTCTCGTCAGACTCACCAATGGAAGAAGCGAACACGGCGCCGAAGCCGACAGCCAGCGGGCCCCCCATAGAAAGGAACTTCTCACTGGGGGCACACACGGCTACTGTGGAGAGGCCCCCCACAATGCCTGCCGTGTACCACACAGCCCTCAACACTAGGGGGCCACCTAACAGGGTCAGGGGGGCCACCACTGCTCCCATGACACCTAGCAGTAGGGAATAAAAGGCTCAGATTCAGGAGGAAGTAAAAACAGCACTTCACTCCAACGACACCAAATTTAGAAACAAGCTCAATTCTTAGAGGACAAAAAGACACAGAATCTCACAAAACCTGTATTTGGAGAACTGTTTGCTTACTTATACTTGTAATTAAAATATACTGCAGTACATTTTAAAATTTTCAAAGAAAAAAAAAAAAAGCTTCACAGGCGCATATTGTTTAGACATGTAAACACTTACCAAGACATGTTTATCAAAAGTTTCTCTCATTTATACATAGACACGCATTTGATTTGATCGACTTGTTTGCCATTTGAAGGTATATTTGCAATTTTGATTAGCATATATTTAGAGTTGCCCAGTGCTTTTTTTGTCTTTTACATTACTGCCCCCTAGTGTTATGTAAAATTAATAAATATTATTTCCAAGTATGACTGAGCTATAGGAGGAAAATTTACAAACAAATATTTGTGTTAAATAACAGCTTCACAGACTTCATTTCCCATAACACCATGGACACAACAATCGCTCCTTCCTTGAGCTGCAATAAACTGACCTGCGTGTAGCATCCAGGCAAGATGTTTAGGAATGGGACTATTCTCATAAGAAATTGATCTGACCAGCATACCAGCACCCAACATGGCAGCAAACGTGACACCGATGGCCTGAACAGATGCAGAAAATGCAGTGTTGTGAAAAGTATCAAAAAACGGTGAGACATGTATACCAGCTCACTGCAATGCTGATCATTATCTACTGGCCAGTAGGCAGGATGACATACACTCTACCATCAATTTTTTTTTTTTTTTAACTTCCTTGGTGATGGCAGGGAAAGTTTCTTTCAGGACTGCTGACCAACAAGAATAATCTTATCAGAGCCGGGAGGGACACTCACCAGCCAGGATCCTCTCATCATCAGACCCATGACAGCCGGAGTCCTGCTCACTGCTACAGCGGACAGGGCCGTCAGACCCACACTGCCAGCAAAGTACATATAGGTGGAGTGAATCCTGTCTTTCACATACTGGGGCCAGATCCTACCAAAAGAGGGGCAGAACCACATGTGAAATTATGATGTGCAAAAATGCAGGTAGAAATTTTGCTGTTAGGCAGACAGAATTTGTTGGCAGAAATGATGTAAAAGTAAATTAGCTACAGTAAGTAATGTAATTTCAAAGAAAAATAAAATCAAATTTACTGTTGCCATTTGATATTAAACCGCTGCTAATCTAGATGAAGTGTCTTACTGGATATCTCACAAGATCACGCCTGAAAACAGCTTGAGGGTATGCATGCTGCTCGCAACTGGCTAAGCATGAAAAGCAAAGCTTTTTAATCATGTCAGAGTAAAGATTATCAGTGCAATTCCGCAGTGCCCAAAAATGAAATTTATAATCCAAGCAACATTAAGCAAATCCTGAGACATTTTAGAAGACATAATTTATATCTGACATTTACATAAACAGATTTTAAACGTTCACTGTTAAGACTTACTCTAGACACAAAAAACAAAGGAATGATCAAACTGAATTTTGCTGTGGATACACTTACGCAGCTTTTTCAATGGCTCCAATTTCATTCGACATCCCAAGTCCATAGTAGCACAAAGCTCCAAGACCGACCGCAGCCCCTCCGGCAAGGATCATCCTTCCCATGCGGTCAACTTAACACAAGACAATCCTACATGTTCAAATGCAACTAACGATTTACAAACACTGACAGAAAACGGATGTTTGTCAGATAGCCTGAAAACTTAATATACTGATGCAAAGTTTGTTAAAACAATACCACAGTGATATTTAGCATATTCAGAAATCAAAGAAATGGTACACTTCCTGCTGTTTGATTATTACATAATTGATAGTCATTACTAACTTAAACAACACATTAAATCTAGACAATTTCTTTTTCATAGTATCTTATTATACAATTCTTACTTTGCTGAAAAAATTACTAGATTTCCCAAGTACTTAGTATAGAATAAAAACAAAGTGAACTTGGGAAACCAGAAATATTGATAAATGAATTACATGTTTTATCTGTACAAAAGCTGTAAGGAATATGATCAAAGTAAACAGACATGGGAAGTGTACAAATGTAAACATCCAACAATGTTTTGACAGAATAAGTGATAATTCACTTTCAGGATACAGAAATTCATCAAGCAGAGTGCTAGACAAATATGCACACAGAAGAGTACAGATTCACTGCGACAAAGAGTGAATGAGGCTTGACAGCTACTCTGCAGGTGTTTATGTATAATTCACATCCCACAGGATGAAAATGACCCCAACAGATAAATAACTAGACAGTTTTTAATGTTTCTGTAAGATTAAGAACTGGTGGCCAGAAGAATCAAGATTAACTCCATCCTTGTGCTATTCAAACTAGCAAGAAGAAATATTTATAGTAGCAGGCGGCATACAGGTTATCCTAAAGGGATTTCCCAAGCAAGATCAATAAAGCATATCCATCCATCCATCCATCCTTCTATCTAAAGCCTACCATTTGAAGCTCCAAAAGGGGCTGTAGAGTGGAAGCACTGTGACCAGGGGCCACACACTGCGCACTACAGGTCTACCGGAAATAACTCATCGTTAAAAACCTGGCACGTGCCCGAGAGGAGACATTTACTGATGCAACCTGGCAGAGTTGCTTGGGCCACCCACAGAAAGAGGCCAAACGCATGGCAGAGCATGGCTCTTCAGACTATCACCCTCTTCCATGCCCAAAGTCCTAGCCTGGCCTAGTCCACAAGCAGACATTATAGTCATTATGCCAAAATCAATCACGCTAGACTAACACCCAGTATTTACAATACAGACAATGTATCACTTGAATGGCATAACTTATTGGCACTTGCATCACCTATTTATGCATTGTTACCATGGTAGTAAGCATATTAATGGATATCAACCTATTTTTAACAAACAGTAAACATATGAGGGAACACAAAACTATATACATATATCCTCTGTATTGTATGTAATAACCTTTTGTGGCTGTGTCAGTTGCTGGCTCGAAAGCTGCTTCTTTCAGCTGGTCTCTAGCAGTTTTGCCACGTCTGAGAGCAAACCGAGCTTTGGTGGAATATTCCTGAGTTTAAAAAATAAGTTACATTCATTAGTACAGTCCTGTCGGCAAGCTTATCCATTATAATAGCAATAACAAGGACCATAATAGGGGAGAGAGCACTTCTATAATACTATAGGGAGAAAAACGGGGCTGGACAGTCAGATTAGAAAGGGCGGCGGGAGGCGTTCGAAGCTGATGAGCTCACCTGATAAGGCTTCACCACGGGCTGAGTGACCTTAAGCTGAAGGCACCTCAGAGGCCTGGGGCCCTGGGTGAGGGCCGAGCGCAGCCCGGCAGCCGTTAGACTGCGCAGACACGTGAGTCTGGCTAGCAGCATGGTGGGCGATCCCGGAGCTTCACAGCTTCAGAAAGCGGTCTGCCACCAACACGCCGAGACCTAAAGCGGACAGTCAACATGCGTCAGGGTTCTGACCCCCGACTCTTTTAAAAGTATACCTATAAAACATGAATCAGAATTTATGAAATATAAATGTCAATAAAGCCCACAATATGGTGTTATTAAAAACGACGCAGATACCCAAAAATGTACACAAGCGCAATGAAGCCGGGGCATTGCAACAGACAGCCGGATGATGACACTTCATGCTATAACTTAGACAATAACAGTGAGGCTAATGTCGACTTTATAAAAGTATGTCATATGTTTAGCATATACCCAATTTATAAAACCACAAAACCATAAATTTAGGCTACCTATTAACCACAGATAAATTTCAATTTGTGACCCAGCTAGCAAGTGTCTACAGTTTAAGGCTAACCTTTAGATTTTTCATTACATTAACTTAGCTAACAAACCCGCGATTTAGCTACATATATACGTACAATGTTTGTTATACTGGATAACCAATAACTAGTGAAACACCTATTTTATTACAGGATTCCTAATGTTGTCAGTAAACAACAATTTATACGGAATACGTAAAGACATTTATTAAAGGCACAAGATCCACAATACAAGCGATATAACAATATGTGGTTGTTTTTAAATTCCGTGAGTAAACGGCTAACAGGTTTTCTAACAATGTTTCTAAACTTGGCAGCCAAGGTTAGCCAAATGACCTCAAAAAGCAGTGATAATGAAAAATAAGCTGCTATAAACCACACAGCTCGAACGTACTCATAAAAAGAAAAACCCTTACTTTGTTATTATCTATAAAAGAAACCGCTGCTAGTCCACGTTCCAAAGCGCACTTCACTATCAAACCGATAACCCGACGGAGGCCTTCCGGAAAGTTCTCTACGTCATCGGAAAGGCCGGAGAGCAGCGCGCAGAGGCCGAAACGACTATGCGCATGCGTTACAGGAGAAAAACACAGCAAGCAAATACAGAGCCGGAGCGCGCACGTATACGTCGTGGGATTCCAGACCACGTGATAGTAACTGACGTGTGTCAGTGTTATGTGTTGTCCGCTTTCTGTCTATGTTCTTGTTGCCTGTGTTGTCAGATATTTTAAGTTTTTGTGTTTATACAGGTAATGCACAATAATACAGATGGGGTTTGAGTTACAGCACGGCACATCGGCATACTGGCTAACATTACGTTATGAAAAATAGCGAAATCTTGAGCGGTGGGGGGAGTCCGATTCTCACGATCATAAAAGTGGTTATGCGGAAAATCGGCGTTTTATCAGGGGAAATGGTAAATCGGAAGTACAGCGGGAGGCGAGGTGGAAAATCGGGAGAAGGCCAGGAAAATGAGGAGTGTTGGTATATATGCGTCACAGTGCATTGGTAGCGTTGTCCTGTTGGTGGTTAAGTACTACAGGCTGTGTTACAGCCTGTAACTCCTGCAAGGAATGTGCATGTACGGTTCATCGTGCAGGAAAACATATTTATAACACACACACACACACATATGTATTATAGATGATGCTGAAACAATGCCCAGATTTTTTCTTTAAAATCATTCTTCACAATCATATGTAACTTGGTTGTTTTGTTTAGGTTTTATTTGCTTATATATAAGTGAACATATCCCGTCTCAGAAGTTGCAGGACACAACGTGGAGTACTCAAACCTGTTCTGTGCTCAGACAAACACAGCCAGCCCCAAAAATCCACACCCTGACACAATAAAGGCAGAACAGTCGACCTCCACACAGAAAGAACCTGGTGTGATATCCACAGCACTAGAGCTCTGTGGCACTGTATCGTTGTGCCAGCCTAATGACTTGTATCTTTGCCTAGATATCCCAAGCTCCTTACAAACTTGGCATGGTTAGCATTTGCTTTGAGGGCTAACTTATGGCTGTATGTTAAGAATATGGTTTCTAGTAAGCTTTACCCCTCCCTCCCAAAAAAGGAGTAAAACTATTCAACAAAAAAATCCAAAAATAGAAATGTCAATATTTTTAAGTATTCAGTCTTCCATTGATTGATCTGCCTCTCGCAGCAATTATAGCCAATAATTTCAAGATTCCTTTGTCGGTAACTTATATACAAGCCCCATTTCCACAATAGTTGGAATATTTTCTAAAATGCAATACAAACAGAAAGTCTGTAATATGTTATTTCACACAAAGCTTGTACTGAACAGCTTATTTGTGTTTTGTATTCCAGTAAAACTGGTTTGGAAGACTCCACATTAAGCAGGCTAATTGGTAGTTGGTGAGTTATTAAGACTGGGTGTCCATCAAAGGCTTTGTCTTTGTGAGCAAAAATGGGTCGTGACTCACCCCTTTGTGCCAAAATTTGTGAAATTTGTTAGTCAGTTCAAAAGGAACATTCCCCAATGTATTACGTGAGGAAGAAGCCATACATTAATTCTATACAGAAACGCTGGAGAGTTCTCTGGGCCTGAGCTCATCTCAGATGGACTGAAAGACTGCAGAACCGTGTGCTGTGGTCAGATGACTCCACATTTCAGGTTGTTTTTGGAAAAAACCGGGCGCCAAGTTCTCCGTGCCCAAGATGATACCAACCATCCAGATTCTTATCAGAGAAAGGTGCAAAAGCCAGCATCTGTGGTGGTATGGGGGTGCACCAGTGGCCACGGCATGGGTAAGAAGCATGTATGTGAAGGTACCATTGACTTTGAGCAGTATATTAGGATTTTAGAGAGACATACCTGTATGCTGCCATCAAGGTGAAGTCTCTTCCCGGGACATCCATGCTTATTTAGATAGAACAATTCCAGACCACATTCGGCATGGGCCACAACAGTGTGGCTTCGTAGATACAAGGCATGTGTGCTTGAGTGACCTGCTGCCAGTCCAGATCTGTCTTCTATTGAAAATGTATGGTGCATCACGAAGACAAGAATCAGACAACGGTAACCACAGAATGTTGAGCAGCTGAAGTCTGGACAAAATTTTCTGTTGCAAAATTACTACAATTAGTATCCTCAGTTCCAGAACCATTAAAACGTGTTATTAAAAGGAAAGGTGACATAACACAATGGTAAATATGCCTCTGTCCTAACTTTTGTTGAGTGTGTTGCAGCCATCAAATTCTAATTTTGTGTATATTTACAAAAAACAAACTGGTCAGTGAAACTGTTGAAAATCTTATCTTTGTATTTTGTCAGTTAAATAAAGGTTCACATGAATTAACGAATCATGGATCTTTGTTTTTCTTGCGTTTTAGAAGTTCCAAGTTTGGAAATGGGGTTTGTACTCATATGAGTACAACATGTACACCTGGTGGCTCAGAGGACTGTGCATAATATAGAAAATATAGAAGGTGTAGAAGGTATTCATTGTGCGTATGTCTAAGTATTAGTATGCCTTACTATGCAGTGTGCATATGTTTAAGTAGTAGTATACCTTACTATGCAGTATGCATATGTTTAAGTAGTAGTATACCTTACTATGCAGTGTGCATATGTTTAAATGGTAGTATACCTTACTATGCAGTGTGCATATGTTTAAGTAGTAGTATACCTTATCCAGTATTTTTCTGGATAAGTCTCTATTAATTTTGTGCATTGTGATTTAGCAAGATTTCTGAATTCCTCCTTACAAAATTGCTGAAGCTCTGCAAAGGAATGGTGCTGGACAGCAATTTTTCGATCTCATCACAGGCGTTCAATGGGGTTAAGATCTCTGACTCAGCCACTCAAGGATATCAATTTTCTTCTTTTTAAACCATTCTGTTATTGCACTGGCAGTGTGCACTGTCCTGTTAAAAGACAAACTTCCTCCACAGTTTAAGATTTCTGGCAGAGAGGAGCAACTTTTCCTCCAGGATCTGTCTGTATTGTGCAGCATTCCTCTTCCCATCAATCCTGACCCGCTTGCCAGGCCCTGCTGCTGATAAGCCTCCCCACAACACGATGCTGCCACCACCACATTCTACAGTGGGGATGGTGTTACCTGGCTGATCTGCAGTGTTGGATTTGTGTCATACATACTGCTTAGTGTTCAAAAAAACAGGTCCACTTAAGCCTAATCAGGTCACATTGTTCCACATCTTTACAGTGTCTACCAAATGACATTTTGCAAATTCTTTAAGGCCAAGGACATACACACAGACACACAGACACACACATATATATATAGATATATATTTATATATATATTAGGGCTGTCAAAATAACACGTTCATTTCAAGTAATTACTCACAGAAAAAAAAAGTTAAAGAAAATTAACTCTGATTTATTCCGTACAGTGGTGCTGTCATGCCAAATTTCTTCTGCCCATGACGTAACGCTCAGCTGTTAGGCTGATGATGCAATCGCGATGATGCGGTTTCAAGGAGCCCCGTAAGTTTCACGGTACCCCACGGAAGAAATTTGGCATGACAGCGCACTTTTATTGTTATGATCATTATTGCACATGAACATTGAATATAATGTTAAGCTATAAATGAGATCTGTAACTTCAAAATTCATTAAAACTTAAATATTTTTAATTACTTTTGCAGCAAAAAAATGATGTATGCGATTAATTTAGATGTAGGTGTGATGCCTTAGCGATTTTTGAACTGTGCACATCTTCCCCTGATTGAAGTCATTGACTTCAGAAATTCAGTCAGAATGACAGTTGGCACCACAGCGGCTTCTCTGACGTGTGCCATTCTTTAGGGGGGAAGCCTGACCTAGGCAGTGTCACTAGTAGTTTCATATTTTTTCCACTTCCCTAGAATGGAATCCACTGAGTTCTGATTAATGTTCAGCGCATTTGAGATGGTCTTGTGCTGGTCTATAATAATATCCATGATTTATTTGAATGTACTTTCCTCTTCATTTTGGTTTGTTTCGTGGAAAATCCATGCCATACTGTTGGATCTTGACGAGCGCGGTGGTTCTCATCATCATTCATTGATTGAGAACAGGTAATCCACCCATTCACTACACTGGTGAGACCATTAACAAACTGGGTAAATTGGCAAGGTAATACACTGCGCCTGAGCGAAGTTAGCTTCATATTTACAAAGGGTATCTCATAAAATTCTCTTTTTACTCTTTGGTGAAATATTGAAAGCATTTGTTTCTATTGATCTTGCATGATTTACACTGTTTTGTGGATCAGCCGGAAAATGTAATATAGTCTATATTTAGAATGTTAGACAATAAAATGTGAATATAGTTTTGGGAACCGTGTACATTTTCACGGCCCTGTATGTGGACTTTTCGAAAAAAAGCAAAGTCGAAGCCGAAACTCAACACTGTAAATATGTGTCGCTGGCACACGCTTCCCCATTTTAACGGTTCCTTCTCTTCTGTGCTTTAAATCAGCTGCCAAATTCTGTGCGAATTAAATCTCTAAACGAAAAGCAGCCGGCTATCATTAGTGGTTCATCAGTTCATGAGGAAGATCGTAAGGCAGTTCTTGGCTGCCGTTCTGCAATATCCTACCAAAAAATAGTTTATTTTATAAGAATAAACATTTAAATTGAGACTGCAAATGATTGATATAGTGGCAGCAGAAACGTACTAATGTTTGTTCTTGCTGACATCTACTGAGAAAAGTCTCCCAGCTGGCTTGTGGGTGGAAGATATTTCACAACATAGTGAGCTGCATGTCAGGACATTAGGTGTACCACAAAAGAATACTTACCTTTTAATCATTGAAGCATTACAGTTTCCTGTTTAAAGTGCTTTTTCCTCTGGTATTTCTCGTACTTTTCTTCATCTACTTTTCTTCAGTTTTCTGCTTCCATCTTCATGCTGTGAATTTCATGATGAAATTTTGTCTTTCGGGCTTCTTTCATCATACTGCTCCATATGTTATTTTTTATTTGTTTGTTCTGTGTCAAATTAATGTAACTTTTATTCTATTATGGGGTGGCAGTGGGCAGCGTTGACATCTTTTAAGTTCCGGCTTTTTCTGTTATGTTTATTAACTTTTTTTGTTTTGACGACGTGAAGCAGATTGTCTACATAACAATTTCTGGATTCATTAATACCTACAGTTCAAACAATGGAAGCAGAGTTGATGCAGCCCCAAACAGGCTCAGATGCAGTTTAATAAAATACTCTTTATGACAATGAACGAATGGAGCTTAACTGAAAGTGATTGTCATTGTTGACAAATCCCAACAAAATGTGTCCTCTGCATTTAACCCATATGTGACACAGCAGTAGGTAGCTATTATTTCGAACCCAGAAAGCAGTACCTTGCTCAGGGAATCTCAGTGATACCTTGCTGGTCGGTAATTCAAACTAGCAACCTTTCGATCACAAGCACACTTTCCTAACCATTAGGTCACAAGCCTGATTCATACTTCTGTATTGAAACTATACCATTGGTACGGTATACCTATGGCGTAGCCATGTACCCTGTGCCGTAGCCTGATGCACACCTCTCCAGAAATGTAACTTCAGGTGTCAGGCTACAGCATAGGGTACAGGCCTTGTTCTGAGGGTACACACCTTCCCCTCACCCCTTATATACAGTGTTTCCTAACTGTGAAATCACAGGCCATACTGTCCTTACTCATACACATGCTAGCAGAGCATTGTCTCAGGGCATAAGTGTTTACATGTGATGGAAGAATGTTCTGTGGGTTAGACACCAGGTTGTATTGTCCTTGATATAGAGCCAAGCGATCCTTGTGCTGGAGTACAGTATGGTGTCTGGTCAGACCTTGTGCACGTCATCAATGATAGGCCGGAGTATGGTGCAGGGGTCCTCATGCTTACTCTCCAGCTTGGATGTACTGCTGTCATATTTCAGAGCACTGAAAATGGTTGAGAGTGATGGTACCTGCAGCAGCCCTATTGGCTACCTAAGCTCCTGCCTCCTTCATAGTGGCCAGTGGAAGGCATCATACCTATCACTGAATTGCTGAAGCTGTGCCAGTGTCGTACTGGACCAGGTTAGCGTGAGTGCAGTCTCCGTCTCGCGCTGCAAACATTTGGCAGAACTCTATCCTTAAGGCATGCTCCAAGGTGAATGGGGCCATGTTTAGAGAGATGGCGACAGAAGATGATGGGTCATGTGATGAGTGGGGAGCTGGAAAAGAGTGATGATCGCTGACCTTGTTGACTTTGCTGCATGAGCTGGGCAGGCTGCTGATTTGAATGCGAGCTTAGCACAATGGACCGTGAAGCAGTATAGATGACGTCTCTGGCTGCGGATAGGTCATCAAACTTCAGTATTCAGTCATCCTCCACTTGAGCAAGGTTAAACTTCTGCTAGACTGTGACAAGGCCTACTACTGCGGCAGTAGGCAGCAGCCATGCTAACTGGCAAGTCACCATTTCCGGGCGAATGTGGGTTGCAGTGGGCCGACCCAGGCAGTGTCCCATTCTTTACCAGACAAATAGAGAAGTCAGGCTTTGGCTACAAGGCTATTGTTAGAGCAAGCCAAGGCTTCCATTCCACCTCAGGTGACCAAGTCTTAAACTGATGAAGGGCACAATTGATGTGGCTCCCTTTCCTATAAAACCACCAATGTATCCCACCAAGTCCAGTTCACCCTTTTGCCAGGATTGCAATCGACATTCACAGCTGTACATAAACAGCTTAGTGCACTGCAAGGCCAGCGGCTTTGGGCTGGGGTATCTTCCTCTTCATTGGTAGTTCTTTTTCCAGAATGGCTTATAGTGCTCTGACCTGATGGATTGCATCATTGGGGTCACTAGGCCCGATTTGGGGGGGGGGGGGTCTGTTCATGTACTGTAGCAGGCCTCAGTGAATGGAAAAAGCATCCCGTGTCATGCTGGTCATTGACAATGCTGGCAGTTCTGGGTAGGCCCTAGTGGGTCTCCTTGAAGTTTATTTCAGACTGAATTTGTCAGTCATCTTTTGAAAAGTGACACGAATTTCAACAAAGGTAGGTTGGCCCTCTGGTTCCGGGTCAAAGAGGGCCTTCAGAATGTCTTCTCTTGGGGCAATTGCCAAATTTACCTGTCTTTCTTGACTTGTCCTGTATCAGCTACTATGTTGGAATACATTACATATGCAGGCCAGCTTCTTTGGCCATGGCAGCACCTTGCCATGATGGACTATGTCTAATGAGGGCAAAACAGTATTGGCTCCAGTTTGTCCTACGCATGGCTATAGGGAAGCCTGTAGCTGTAAACAATACATTCTTGAAGCCTACTGCAGTCATACCACCGTTAACTGAGGCAGTGGGCTAGTGGGCCGAGCTGCTCTGGTTGTATACCTCTTTGAGAGACCATGTCCCTGAGACATTACAAATTAAACTTACTCTGGGGGGGTGGGGGGTTGGGGGAGGGGTGGAGGATATCACCATCCCTTATAAATGTTACTTCCTAACGGGCCTATACATCACACAATTCCCAGAAGCCCTAGCAGTAGTGACTATGCAAATAACTAGTCCCTTCGTCATTTACAATATGTTGCGAAATGAGAACTCAGAATTGCCTTTATAATGTGTGCTTGTGTTCCCCCTGGGGTGGTAGACACACTGTCCAGGGAGTACCCTGTCAGAGGCTCCAGAACACCGGGACCCAGGGTGAGTCCAAAAGTGCATACTTACACAGTATTTCATTAGAAGCCAACTACTCAACTGCTGATGAAGTGCATATTGTGTGTATGCATGAGAACAATGTGCATTCAGTCAAATTGCAGTTGCCATCTTGCATACTGCCTCACCTGGATATTTACTAATGACACAGGTTGACCCCAACAAAAGTTAAAAACTGTTAAAAACTATCAATGAAAAAAATTCATATTCGAGTCACCATATGTGGCTGGGCGTTGTTTTCTTCCTGCATTTCTACAGAGAAATTTCTAATTCCTCTGCCACCTTGGCAAAAATTTCAAGTGTCTTTGTTAGATAGCGTCGTGTCCATCGATTGCACATTTTGGAATTTCATATGACATACTGCTCACTTCTTGTACTATATTTCACCTAATACTGAGCAAACAAACATGCAACTCCCTTGTTAGATACCCAAGTGGATGGTTGCGACATTTTAAATAAAACATTAGGTGGCAGCATTTTTACCTTTTCAGTACTTCCCCCTTCACTCAAAACTAGTGTGTAACTATTATTTATGTGATTACTATCTTGGTATAATATACGCAAATACTTTCATTGATTCCTTGTGTATTAACTGTATTTTGTGTGCGTGTGTGTGTGTGTGTGTGTATATATATATATATATATATATATATATATAAATAAAAAATATGGACTTAGGAGGTAAGGATGACAGGAGACCCTTTTGCAGGAGACAGGGGATTGATTGATAGTTCCAGGTAACCAGAAACCAAATCGGTGGGCTAGGGCTGTTGTCGAGGTCACGGTGCAGAAGGAGTCGAAGGCCAGGCAGATCAGTTCTACATGCACACAGAAGACCAGGGGCAGGAGCGTAGGGCAGGACAAGCAGGTGAGCAGGACAGTAACAGGTGGCACAGGTACGAGGGGTGCAGATTCAGGCAGGCAGGATCAGGCAGGGCAGGATCAGGCAGGGCAGGACAGAAGACAAAGACAATCAGATGCTCAAAAAGGCACATACGGCAACAATACATTGCACCCGTAATGTGGGCGTGCCTGTGCATTATGTGCTGGAGCTGGTGACATCAATACTTGTACCTGGGTCAAGGGGCCCTGCCTAACTGGGCGTGACAGTGTGGGTGTGTATGACATCGGCCTGTGTGAGTGTTTGTGTATTAAAAATGTATATATAACTGTGAAAATGTCTTAGACATTCAAAGAAAATGTTTAAATCTATTTATCTGGGTAGTTAGTGCATGTTTGCTCAGAAACTATAAGTAATAACTAACAAGAATTTCTTCTGTTCGCCAAAAAGTTACTGTCGTCTTGCTGAATGGCCGGAAGAACACCGCTTGACTTTAGGAAAGGTTTTCAATTAGTTATGTTAATACACTTTAACAGGCATAACATAGTTTTACACCAATATGACGATGATTTAGACACTATTTTCTTTGCCTAAGACTTTTGCACAGTGCTGTATGTATTATGAATATAAATGTATTGTAAATATATGATTCAATAACACATATAACGTCCACTGGCCGAAATAACGTAATAAACAGAAATGCGTTCTCGTCATTTGCACTCGTTACAGTTTTTATTTTTATTTGAATGGCATGCTATTAAAAATGTTAAAAACTAAATTTTCAGCGGAGTTAGAACACTAGGAGACCTGTCTTCCCGGGATACCTTTTTAACAGTACAGTCCTTGTGCAAAAATCGAATCCCACGTGACTCAAGAGTGTACAAGAAATTTGACTTTTGGGGAACAGCTCCACACAGCTTGAGCCCGGCGTCGGCATTGTGCTTCTGGAGTTAAAACGATTTTCTTTTCTTTTATTTTCCATTTTTCATATACAAGTACACTACTTTCAGTCAAACTCTAATGGTATTTACGTACAAAGTGGATAATTTTCCCTGTTTATACAAATGCATCTTTGTCAACCATTTGTACGTGCTTTTACTTGAAACATTCAGGGATTACAATTAATATCTTAAATTTGTTTGTCAGCACATTGCCGGCTGTGCGATGCTTGAATAACATGCTGTTAACAGACGCGGGACGTCTTTTTCATTTAGAAAATGAAAGGATCTTGCTGTCCTCTGCCAGCTCAACGTGTTTTTGGAGATGCAGACAAAGCAATACGCTACGTAGCGCGGCACTGAGCATACAAGTAATCATGGCTTAAGATCCCGAAAACACTCGGCAAGTAAGTATCTAAAAATACAAACATGATACATCTAAGAACCTCTCGATTGTAAATGTTATTTATATTGCTTTATATTGTTTAACCATACCATAATATGTAAGTATATCTGTCTTACAGTGCCATCACTTATAGGCACAGGCATTTTTCGGTGCGGGTAAAAATATATAAATGTTACTGTAGCGAGTTTTCTGTTAAAATGAAGCAAAATGACATTAACTTGTTTCCCCAAAAACGCAAAGTTGGCCATCGCATGCTTTTAATCTCGCACGCATCGGAGAATGTAACTAGGCACAGTGTCACAAGAGCGATATCAGTGTATTACCGTTAGCTGTAACGGTAAGGTTAAAGAATATTTTTTCATCCGTATAGCATTATTATTATTATCAAAAATGTATTGTTACCTCCAACTTAATATCTGTTCAACCAAGTACTATGTGTATTTTTCACAAAGCTATAAAACAGGAAGTTCGTAGAACTTAGTTGTTATATATGGGTGTGCTTGATTTGATCTCCTTCACGTATGCAGTACTGTCTGATTTAACTTAACCGGTATCCACTTTTCAAATCTATTACACGGGTTAGATTTCTCACACTGACCTCAATATCACAAGCGTCAAAAGCTCAGCTGCCAGGTATGACAAGGTGAATTAAAATGTGAGACTTTCCGCGATGTGCTGTTGTCAAACGTACAGCATTTCCGTTTCTGCATATGGCCATTAGGTGAAATACCTCGCGTTATGTATCCTACCTAAGGACTAGACGTAGTGTATTTCTCAGAAAGTTCCAACTTTCAACTCAAACCAGGGGCCTCACTAGGGCTGTTTTATGTGGAGTTTAGCCCCCCTCCCCAAATAAATCTGCAGTAATTAGTTGAAACTGTGCTCTCATTCGGTTTTATTAAAATGAGACTCCCCTAGTAAAGGCTAACCCCCCTTTTCTCTAGTGATGCTCCTGTTGGAAACTCCTATCTTGAAAGTTGGTGAACCTAGGTCACCATACAAAGCAACTAAGGATACCAGTATTGATACATTTTGTAAAAAACTGGTGCAGACACTTTGCTCAGGGGGATGTGGCATTGCTGCCCTTCTTTTTTTAGCTTGTCCCCCTGTCAACCACAACTACAGACTTTTGGTACGAATGGGCAGCGACAGCTGTTGATTGTGCAGGTTGCTTAAAAAATTGTGGAAGTGTAGCGACCAAAATGTTTGCAGATACTGATGGATTTCACAATCATTTTATGAAATTAGAAGTGATTCACAGTAGAAGCGAGCTTCACGTGTGACAGTATTGCAAGGCCGTCTCCGTGGCTTGGAGCACTTTTGCCTTATACCTCCAGAGTAATGGGGTTACCACTTTGCATATTTTCCTTGCGTTGCAAGGACCCATGAGTGCAACGTAGTATGATTGGTTTGGGTTGGGGGCCCAATTTGAAATGCTTTTGTGGGACCCAAAATCTCTAGCATCATCCCTGGTGCTAGGCTCTCAATGGCGCTATACTGGTTAAGGTGTTAAATGATGGTTACCAACCCCATGCACATGCTGTGTTTGAAGTCGTCTGATGGTTATATCAGCCATTTTTTATAGTAGGAATATAGCTGTGCCAAAATGGAGCTACCAATGATGTGTGCGGAGCATAATGCTGTAGAAAACTCAAAGCACATCATTTTAAGTCACTTTGCCTTGCATTTTATTAAAAAAGCTGTACTTATTTACAATGCGTACAATAATTTCACCTGGATTTATAAGAATTTTGCAGTATAGCAGTCCAAAGACTTGCAGTCAGGCTAGTTGGTGTCTCTTGCCCATGGAGTGTGATTGTGTTGTGAACCAAATGTCCCCACAATTTAATAGAAATCTGTTATTTTGACCCTTAGGGGACATTTTTTTCGGTCCTCAGAAGGGCAAGTTCAATTTTACAAAAATCTGTGAATGCAATCAAAAAACTGTAAATGTCAAAAGTCTTGCATTTTGTTTGGTTACTTATGGTTAAGGTTAGGGCTGGGTAAGGGTTAAGGTTGTCATAGTTGGGATTAGAGGTATACCCATAGATATTAATGAAGAGTCCCCACAAACATGTAGATAGAGACAATCTGTGTTTGTGTCGGTGTGTATGTAAGTGACCTGCAATAGACAGAAATCCCAACCAGGGCGTACCCTAGCTTTGTGCTCCTTGCTGCCTGGGAATGGGTTATGGCACCCCATGACCCTAGCCAGGATGAATAATTGAAAGATGGATGGAAGAATGAATGGATGGATAATCACTGATCAATGTTATGCTCCTCAGACACAGTTGATGATTATTACTGAACATGAAGGGATAAATAAATAATTTTAATTTTAGCAAATATGCAGTAATATTGATGCAATTCTAGTAACTATAAAAGACAATGTAACGCAAGCAGATGTTTACTGTACGAGCATCTCATTTTGTTCTTCTGATGCAAGAAAAGCATAGCGAATCCCTGTGAACATCTCTCAGACAGGCCATTAAACAATCTGTAACAAGATGATAAACAGAGCAATAGCGCTTTCTGCTTGAGCAGATCATCAAGTCTGTCCAATGCTCGAGCGATTCCTGAATATTTAAAGATGTCTACTATGTTTTTTTTTCTGACAAGTTGACGGCTTCAGAATAATAAGCCTAGATAATTGGTTTATATTACTTTACATATAATCATTTATCCCTAAGATGCCACTTTAAAATTTTTTTGATTATTTTGCAAAGCTGTGCAGTGAAAAAAACAGCTGAAATTCTTGTCATGGGGTCCAACAACAACAATGAAAATAGTAATTCTTTTTTTATTTGCTTGGATCTCCAAGATCACATCAGCTATGTCACTTTACATCGTTTTGAAATAATCAAATTAGTGCTTCTTGTCAACATTTTTACTGTGTCCAGTCTTTGAGGAGGAATTGGTGTATGGTGAGGAATTTGGTGTTAAATACCGAGAAAAACACCAAAGACAAGTGTTGGGCAAGAATGTGATACTTGTGATAGTGTTGTTAATAATTGGACAACTGTGGAATTTTCCTGGGAGTTGATATTTTGATATTTACAAAATTGAACTGCAGGCGATTGTTATTTTTTAAGTAGGAAGTAGGTAGATATATATCAAATATTATAGTTATATACATTTTTCTTTTAATAAGCGTAAAAGCACATAGTAGTATTTATCAAGTTAATATGAATGTGATATCAAGCCAGTTCAAGTGAATACATTCCATAATTAAGATGGAAAAAGGCAAAAGTTTTATTGAACAGCAGGCATATTCACGCTTGGATTGGCTCTGTCTGTTTCCAAAATTTCGGAACTAAACCTTAATCCTTATGAAGAATCTCAGAGACATGGCGTTTAATCAGTTACTATTTGTCTTGCAGATGGTTTAGCTGGCTGAAATACATGAAGTCTGGCTATGAAAGAGATTGCATTATGGTGTTATATGTGTGACTCGGCTCCAAAGGCAGATTTGAACTATGAAGGAGCTGTGAAATGCCACAGGCTAAAAATTAACCAACAGCAACACAAAGCAACACACTGAATGCATGGTCACAGTACAGCTTAGCAACTCTCAGTGCTAGAATCGTTTTCTAAATTATCCATAAGCCATACTTATTTCTCTTTGTATGCCATGTTAATTTGTCTATGTTTACGTAGAATGTGCTGACGATCTGCAAAGCAATCTTAATTTAGCATTTTAAAGTTTTTAAAAGATTTTTGACGGCACTTCAGTCATTTAGGCTTTGTTTTGGATAAGGCATCTTATGTGGTGTTGCTGTAGGTTGTGTATCCATGCAATTTTTACACTATTACAGATATCCAGACTCTCTAGACAGTTAAAAAATATTCAGACAGCTAATGTTGTTGCAGGGCATAAATATAGATGTAACTGGAAAAAATAATGTTTGCCCTTCCATTGCAGTGCGGGATAAGTTTTTTTGGAGAAAGAATTGGTTAAATGTAAAATTCACAGCTGTTAAATTCTTGTGGCTTGCTCCCTATAGTAGGCAGTCATTCCTTGGTTTAACCTTGTCCTGTGGTAGGGACCGCAACAGCGAGATGGTCTCAGAGGAAACCTGATAGTAATCCCACAACAAATGTATGTTTCTTTGTCATTGTGGCAAAGTGTAATCAGTCATTTTAAAGGGCACTGTAAAACCCCAAGCATTATATCAACAAGGACGGCCTGCCCAGCTCAATAGCCTGAACACGATTTACAGTATCTGCAAACCACTACTATGAGTGAAAAGGCATAAATAGAATCTCTGTCTATGCTGGTTTTTATTTACCTGATTGCCTAGCAAGTCCTTTGTACAGCTGCTGTTTTCATCATTTAGACAATGTCGCTTCCTTTTATTGTAGCTGGAGCAACTGCATTGTGTTACTTTGTCTTTGATGTTTTACTGGATTTTTGAAAACCCCTCATCCCACAAACCATCCTCTAATATATGATAGGTTCATGCTTCAAAGTGTTCATAGGTGGAAATATTTAGTTGGTTATTATTTCAATAGTAACTAATTGTTTCAGTTGCATTTTTTTTTTTTGCTTGAAAATGTATCTCAAAGGAAAGGAACAGAATATACAGTAGTGAGATTGTTGTTTTCTTATAATGTATTGATTTCTGTGTATGTTTGATAAAAAATTAGGCTAGATCACTTGAAAAGAAATAAAAAAACACTTAATCCTCAGATTAAGGAGGAATTTTGAGGAATTTCTCACCTGAAAATGTATTATTGTTATTGTTTGATATTAAAACAGATCTAGTCTGTTTTAACTATTTAATGCTCCATTTAGGAAGATGCAAATTGAAATTTCAGTGTGTTTTTTATGCAAAGATAAAGACTTATAATCTAATCAAGGCTGAGTCCTCATCAAGAACTTTTCTTAATCCCAAGAATTTCAGAACCTTAGGCGATTTCTAGAATTGTTTGATCATATTTTCTGAATTAATTTCCATGATACTCACTGAGGATAGCATTGTCACCTCACAGCTCTGGGCCCTGAGTTCTAATCTCTGCCTCGGTTCCATGTGTGTGGAGTTTGCATGTTCTCCCAGTGTTGTCATGGGGTTTTCTCCAGGTACTCCAGTTTCCCCCCACCGTCCAAGAACATGGTGAGGCTAATTGGAGTTGCCAAATTGCCTGTAGATGTGCGTGTGTGAGTGAATGATGTGTGCATGTGCCCTGCGATGGGTTGTTGCCTCATCCTGGGTTGTTCCCTGCCTTGCACCCGTAGCCTCCGGGATAGGCTCCGGACCCCCTGCTACCCTATATAGGATAAGGGGTTACAGAAAATTGATGGATGGAAGGATGGATGGATGGATGGATGGATGGATACTCACTGATACTTCATTTATCTTTATGTGACAGAAGTTCGCTTTGTTTACTTGTGATACTCACCTTCTTCTTGGCACTTATGAGTGATACCTTCACTGTCCATTTCTTCACACCTCTATAATGAGCAGTAGCAAGCACAGCAAAATAAACTCCATGTACTCGGTGAACAAAGTTGATTCTGATTCTGTTTCTCATTATGTTATTTATTGCTCCAGGATCAGCTGAAAGAACATTGCTTAAGGCAACAAAGAATTTTTGTTTTTTAAAAATAAGGATTGAATTGTTTTTCCTGACAAATTAAAAAACAATGCATAAATTCCCTTGTAAAATAGGAAGAACAAGGGACAATACTGTTCCCAAGGTAAATCAGCACTGGCCTCCGTGCAAACCACTTTTCACTGAGAAAATGAAGGAGCAGATGGCAGAAATCTTCCTCACACCTAGAGGGGTTCTGTAAGGATCTGACAGGAGTCAAAATGCAGATGGGGGGAGTTGACCATCTCATCAAATTTTGGATGCAGATTGCCGTTCTCTGTTTTGAGTTTTTCATTAACTTGCAGTTTCTATGTTAGTTTCTATGTTTAATAAAAACTAACATAGCAAGTTTTCATGACCAAAATGCCTTCCTCACATGACTTCATTTATTACATGGGTGTTTCACCCTTCTCTTTCTTGTGGAATTAGAGCGGTTTCAGAATGTCGTGGGAGAGTCTGACTGGAATGTTCTTGAAAAGCCACACAGCGATAATGCTAGAACTATCAGGAGAATTAATATAGCACATTTT
>JAAGVU020000041.1:9107070-9169067 GCA_011763525.2 Mormyrus iriodes | reverse complement strand
AGTGAAAATGAAGCACTGTGACAGATGTGATGTAGTCCGTGATGCGACCACTGATTATGGCTTTTGGGTTAGATTTTACTGTTAGCTTGGCAGCATTCTTTGCCTGCGCCAACTTCATGAACTTGATGTGAGCTCTGATTAGTGGAAGGCGTGTGCTGGGAAAGGGAAGGAACTGTTAGCATTCTGAAGGATCAAAAACAACAGCTGGAAATCTTTCAAGATTTAAGATTTGGTTCTTTGTTGTTATTGTACCTGATAATACAACTAGAGGGTTATCCCCCCTTTTGTGACAGCTCTCAGAGTGGTGCAAGCAAAACACAGGACAGGACATGTAATGCTTAACCATATGCACAAAATACGGAATAGTCCTTTCATGTCGTTTAATGTCTGGGTCAGCCTGGTTACTGGTTACGCATTGGGATGAAAGCTGTTCTTAAGTCTGGTGCTGTGAGCTTTGACTGCCCTGTACTTTCTGCACAATGGCAATAGTTCAAACAAAATGGTGCTCAGGGTGTGATGCGTCACCAAGGATGTTTGCGGCTCTGCGAAGATGGCAAGAGTTTCACATGTCTTGCAGGGGAAGTAGAGGAGTATATAAACACTTTCAGAAGGCTGAAAATGCTGTGAAGAGCTGAAAAATAGAGCAGGTGACTTACACCCTCAGCAACTGTATGGTTGCTTAATCCCATTAAAATTGAAGCAGTGAAGAAGGCAAATTAAAGGAGGATTCAGAACACATTAGGTAATGCTTATCAGCAGCTAACGCCCTTCTTAATGCATTTCCTTTGTAGGCAAAAAAAAAAAAAAATCCATTCGGGTGGAACCATAGTCTTTTCACAACGGTTTCACCCATGGTGTTAATATAATGGATAATGCCCGCAAAAAATATTCTGGTAAGAAGGTCAGGAAGTAATTTGACTGTTTTGCTTGGGATTTACTTTGTGACAAAAACTGATGCTGATTCAGTGCTATTTTTAGAAAATAAATATTGGCTATTAATGTCCTGAAACAAGCCTTTTTGGAATGCCAAAACAGTAATAAGCATCAGCTTACTGGAAATTCGGGAGACGGCAAAGCATTGTACAAGCTTGGTCACGTCTGACTATTCAGAGTCATGAAGATATCAGTGGCCTTACTGTGAACCCCTCTTTTGATTTACCCATTTCCATAATTTTTTTCTTTTTATAACTCAGTCTATCATCTGCCAACTGATCTTTCAGCAAGGCGAGAGTCTTACGTGACCCCCCCTCATGTGAGTTTAATGCTGAGGCTAATTTGTTATAAAAAGCTGCCTCTCTTCCTTTGTATCAGTGAAAGGGATTCTGGGAAACAAGTCCTTATGCACTTACAACCGTATAGGTACAGTCTTCCTACATATTCCTCTTCTGCTGTCCTTCATCAGCTTGATGTTCTCAGTGAGCAAACCAGCAAGGGTGGCAGGGGCATAAATGCTTTGAATGTTTTTAAGAAAATCTTGATTATTTTCTGTTTTAGCTTCTGCAGCACAAGTAATCCAGGAATTTCGAGAGCCTTTCACAGTTGAGCATTCTGTGAAAGCACAACATACCCCATCTCACATCCTCAGAAAGTCTGTGGGCCTTGGCATGGTTTGCATTAAAATGAATTTCTGAATTCAAATACTGTAAATACTTTTGCATGAAGTTATGTACTCTGAAATTATTTGTACGTGATAAATCCAAATTACACTACTAAAAGCAACACCTCTCAGTTTCCCGTCATATGCTAGTTCTTGAACTCAGGTCTTAGTTGTACATGTCACAGTAGTGTGTTCATTCGGGGAAATGAAAGGGTAATCCCAAACAGAGTGCGCATCATTATATTATTTTATTACATGCAAAAATGATTCTTATTCTGAGCAATATCTTTTTTTCTTAAGCAAAGTCAGAAACTGGTTTCGGGTTGAGAGAAAATATCCTTGTGTTCCATTTTTTTTTAAATTTTATTTTATTTTATGGTCTTACCGTAATGATAAAGTGATGTGGATTTCAGCTCGGGGGCAAAACATCATGCTGTGATAAGTCTTCTGAAATAGATAAATGACTGAAAAACATAGATACCGATAAAGACACTTCACTCGTTCTCATTTTCTAAATTTGGCTGCTTTTTTATTAGATATTTTGTGGCTTGTTGCTATGAATTCAAGAGTGTATCAATATATTATACAAAAGTTCTTAGTTGTAGCCAGAATACACATTCTTATGGCATGAATGATGTTAGTCTATGTCTCAAGAGTCTGTAGTATCTTGAAATATATCAATCACAGTTCACTGTTGCTTAATGCTCTATAGAGAGCTTTTTCTGTACTCATTTTTCCATTAGAAGAGTTTATTATTATTATTTTAGTGTTAAACCACTGCTTCAAGCCAAAACAACTTATAATGTTGAACCACTTAATATATTTGGACAGTTCAATGAAGTGAATGAGGTTATGCTCTTTTCCTAAGAACGAGGCACATCCCTGGTGATTGAACATAACTCAGAAGCCCTCAACTTTACCATTATTGCTATATTTATCCTGTCAGTAGCTTTCAATGTAATTTTTAAAGCTCTTTTTTAGCAAGATTTCACAGATGACAATAACTTTAAAGAATGCAAAAAATGTACCCCTTAATACTGCATGTCTACAATAGAGACTTTGTGGACGTTTAAAATTCCAGTTATTCTAATTCATACATGCATCCATTGTCCAAGTGTATTATCCAGCACTGGGCTGTGATGAACCTACCCCTGGAAGTGCAGGCCACTAGACAAGGAACACCTTGGATGGGATGCCAGTCCATCGCAGCGCTCACAATCACACATTTTTTCAAAAGTTAAATCTGCTTTTATGCATATTTACACAATATCTACTCAGGGAACGTTCCCAGAACTTTAGCCAGTGTTATGTAAAGGTCATTGCAAAGTTGGCAGAGAATGTTCTTACTGTAACATTAATGGAATGCTATTTCCACGTATTACATTTTAATAAAGTTCTGTTAATGTTAGCACAATAACATTATTACCTGATCATCCTTTTGGTATAATTAATTTTGAAAAATAGTGTTACAATTAAAATATTATTTTGTAGTAGCGCTGTATGTGTATACTGCATATGCACCATTCTGCCACTACCCCTGACCTTAGAGGTATAAAGCCACAGTGCTACCCACTGCTCTGCCATTCCCTTTATTGGTTTGCATCTTATTAGTCTTCTTGTAGTAGTGGGATAATGTTCTGGGAACATCCGGAAGACTGGACACATTGAAATTTCCATCTCTTAATCTTAACATTTGGTAAACATTCCTAGAACAAAAAACTGTTAGCTGGGTGGGTGTGATAGACAATATTTTAATGTTTCAATTTGACTCTGACACTATTTGCATTTATTTTAGTACATTTATTACTCGGGCGTCTCTTAGACAATGATGCAGTTGCAAAGGCTGCACTCCAGCAATGTGTGAGGCAGAGCATAATTCACACTTCCTTACCTAAAAGTGATACAGTACTGCTTCTTAAACCCTGCATGCTAGTGTGAGTGTATGCATGCTTGTGGCGGTTGAATGGAGAGAGAAGACCTGCGTAGCCAAAGGCTTTGTTGTACATCAAACGCCATGTCTGAATGCTCTTCACTAAAGGGAGCCCGTGAAGGCTAAACTCCACATCAGATGGATGACCTGGCCAGATACCTTCTGAATGGGCTATCGCTTTCAGTTTGCCTCCTTATATTGCAGCCTGGTGAACAGTCGCATGCAGTGCTCGCTAAGGTCACATCATCAATGGGGTCTCTGTTCAGCTGCTGGTCTAACAGCTCACATTGTTTTTGTTGATGCTCACTAGTCAATGTTTAGAACCAGGTACCTGTGCAAAAAAACATCCTGATGTTTTTCAAAATGTTATTCTTCAGGAATTAAAGCAAAATTGCAGGTAATATATTATCTCTGTGTGTATGTGTGTGTATCTCCATGTATTTTCTATAGTCACTTATCCTATTCAGGGGGTTATGGAGGCTATGGGCACAAGGTAGGGAACTTGCAGATGTGAGAAATACACACACACACACACACACACACACACACACACACACACACACACACAAATAGTTATTAACTTATTATATCTTGAGAGGTATTCATTTGGAGCTTGCCTCTTAATGCCTGGTTTCATCTCTCAGTTTTCTAGCCTCTAATCTGTTCCAAGTCGTCTTATTATGGTCTGGCTGTCTAATAAACACTTCTTTTATAAACATGACTACATCAGAGTATTGGAAAGCTACCTTGCAGATGTGAAAATCCTTTATGCCATGCCGGTTTCTTGCGTGACTTAGTAGTTTGCCACTAGTTTGATGGTAGATGAGACCACAGAATGCTATTCATATGACACAGTGACAGATCCCTTTTTTGTGGCATTTAATGATCAGAGAATTTTGACACGTGTCAAGTTCTTATTGGAAATTAAAGTAGAACAAAAGGTTTTAAAAAGAATGCTGTGTAATATGTCTACCTCCAGGTGAATTTTAAATGCACGGAACATCTGTCCTTTCTCTTATGTCTCAGAATCTTTGGTTTATATCCATCCGTCAAGGGTGGGTCTTACCCACTTGGGATAGCATAGCCCTACATAAACATAGCAAAGGAAATGGCTGTTCCATTACAAACAGTCAGTCATATCAGGGCTTCATACTTTCTCGAAAGTCCAGATAAACTCAGCTGGAAAAATCCAGTTACTGATCCAGTATAGAACTATGAATTCCACAGCATATGACATAATTGCTTGATGGCAGATTTTTCCATCTGAGAACACTTAAAGCTTTCTGGCGCCCAATAAAAGATTTTATTTTCAATATACTTTTCTAATTACTGTCTCATTTTACAAATAGCAGGTTACAGGAGAATTTTGTTTAAAAAATCACCAATGCAGAACAGTTGAACCCTTGTTTTATTTCTAACACTGCATTAACATCTCACTATTTTCAAGAAGTCAGACCGATGCAATTGTGACGGAAATGTAGAATTCTCCTGAGTTAAAATAAGCTGACTACTGTGTAGTGAAGTGCAAAACAAATAAACCAAAGGAGGGGTAACTCTCCTCCTAGGGGTGCCATAATGACATTTACTTTCCAGCAGATGTTGAATTTCAGACTACAGGAGAACACACCCGGACGTTATATTCAGAACCCTTCATTTTTTTTTTTTTATAAACTTTACTGCAAATAGCCCAAGCTAATTTTGGTCTCCCCCCACGCAGTGTAATCCTGATGTGTCCTAGACGGGAACACCCTGTATTCCAGCATAAAATCTCTTGCCATTTCTGTGGCATTACTGAGGATGAACAAAGCAAAAAAATTATATTTTTTAGCACGCTTAACAAACATATTTTTTATGCATAAACACGAATGCAGCCAGTATAGCGAAAGTCACCGTGAACATGAATTTGGCCGCTGGTTATGGGTCGGCGAAACATTAAGCTAAAGTGTATATCTACATATCTGTACATTTTGGATGATAACTGCTAGGGTGACTCAACTCAGTGCATGCATACTGAGGATAGAATGATTAACAACGATGCTTTAATAAACAGAAAAAGGGCCAGTGTCACTGGTTTTTCCAACCTGGCATGGAGTTTGTTTAAGAAATGCTCCCAGAGCCAGTGTAAGTAGGAAACACAAAGTCGCAGTTACTCCTCGCACGGACACACCTCAATGGCACCTTTTGTGCACAATCAGCGCCTGGGCTGCATCTTGGGAACGTTTCTGAGTTCAGCTTTCTCCACCCTCTCCAGGGCTCACAATAGAGTGCCAAAGTGCTGCCACATTTTGAGACACAACGGTAAAAACTGCAGGTACACCGAATTTGGTGCTGAAAACCTTATGCTAAGAGCCATATGTTTCGCTGGTATGTTTTGGCTATAGCTAGCTAAAAACACTAAATAACGCAAGACGTATGTATACAATCGGTAAATAGCTTCTGATAGGGGTGAAACTATCTAATAACTCAGGAATGACTGATAAATTTCATGGGAAATTCGATTCAACCTTTTCAGTAATTTTTGAACTGGGGCGGTCGACAGTAATTAGTCAGCAGGAATCCGGCGTTCCCAGCAAACCACTGACTCATGGATTAAAGTTTTCCGTCACTATGACGGATTTCCGTCAACTGAGCGCACTAAAGGTTAATAATGAGACTAATGCAGATCCGAAGGAAAAGAAATGGGGGTGCGGCTAAACAAGCTTTGGCAGGCAAAGTTCTGGAAAGGCTGTCTTCCTTTGGTTTAATTACGATTTAATTATTCTTCCTAAAAATAAGAATAAACATTATGGTTTCGGCATTTCGCTTAAACATTGACGGCTGCGGAGTAGCCTACAGGCTGCAAGCTATTTCCCGACGCTAGTTTAAGATGCCAAACTTCATAGTAAGGAAAAAATAATTCTCCAGCATTTAATGCCACATCAGTCTCAAAGGCTTTTAATGTCCCAAAACAAAGACGAGATCTGCAAAAGGGTGAATGGCACAGGCTTCTTGTTGCCTGCCGTATCCAATAATAATAATAACAATAGGGCCAATAATAATAATAGGGCATAATAGGCTAGTAGTAGTATATTTTACATTTTCAAAAAAGATCGGAATAGAACATATTTATGATTGGAAGTCAGAGGTGTGTCATGAAGTGTCTCATTCAATAGTAGCTAAAAAAGGTCGGAAAACAGTGGAGAAAACCCATTGCTTTAATAGATAAAGAGCCAAAACTCCGAAGCTCAGGATGTAGGACAGTGGCTCCGGTGTCACAAGTGCTGTGAGAGCTTATACTCCGTTAAAAATAAATAAATAACAGCAGTTTTGGAGTCCGTTTTCTTGCTGTTAATGGACAACACAGCGTTGAAAATTTGATGCATTGGTGGTTTGGGCCTGTGACATGAAGCATTTTTGGTTTAAAAAAAATGTAAAAAATTTCAGTCAGATTTTTATTTATTTTTTTTTGCTTTAATCCATGCTGACTGCGCATGGTGGCAAACACGAGTGGGGAACATAACATTGTCTCTGACACATCGGTGGGACCCACAAGGGCAGTGTGATGCTGTAAGGCCCAGGCTTGCATTACAGTGAGGAACTTGCAGAGAACCAGTATGATGTCCTTATACGAAGGACCAAGTTCTTGCCTGCTTTGAGCAAATTAACACATCAGTTATCATTGAATGAACAGAGTGAAATAATTTTTTTTTCCACTCATCAGTAGGTATTAAGATGTCATATTGGACATGTCCTTATTTGTTGAGCATCATTATGAAGAGCTGGCTTTCTCATGAGCATTTTCAGATCACCAGAGCAAATATGTTGAGTCGTGAGTCAGTCAACCAGGCACAACAACACTTAATGACGCGTAGAAAAACTTCATTGCCATTTTAGCTTGGATTGTAAATGGAATATGGGATATGCTAACGTGTCATCACTGCATGTTAATTCATAAATATGTGTGGTCATGATACTTAGCTGGTCCGTTAATTCAGCAGACACTTTTCTCCAAAGCGTTGAACATGTGAGGAAAGTTTGGGGCCAGAGAGCAGGGTGAGTCAGCATCTACAGAGCAGCTGAGCTTAAGGGCCTTGCTCAAGAGGCTGATGACTCTGCCAGCCACAGCATTTAAACCCTTCCAGATCCCTAAGCCACTGAGCTACACTCTGCCCCTATTAGAAAGCCAGATATTTATTCAGCTTGAGTTCCTTTTCTTTGTTTTGTAAAGACATGCTTAAGCAGGGGTGGCATGGTGGCACTGTGGTTAGCACTGTCACCTCACACCTCTGGGACCAGGGTTCCAAGTGTAAGGAGTTTGAATGTTCTCCCTGTGTCATTTTGGGGTTTCCTCTGGGTTCCCCGTTTATCTCCCATGCTGAGGGATAACTGGAGTTACCAAATTGCCCATAGGTATGCATGTGTGAGTGAATGGGGTATGAGTGTGCCCTGCGATGGGCTGGCACCACATCCAGGGTTGTTCCCTGCCTTGTGCCCATAGCATCTGGGATAGGCTGCAGACTCCCGCAATCCTGAACAGGATAAGTGGTTACAGAAAATGGATGGATGGACATGATTAAGGTAATACATCAGACTATATATACTGTATATTTGCAATTTTTTATTTTATTTTATTTTTTTAAACTTGTGCCTTACATCACACCCAGGAATCTGTGGGAGAAGTAACTCAGTTTGCGAGAATGACCCAACGACTGAGGCCTCTGCCTACGATACATATGATGACAAAACGAAAACTTGGAAAGAATCCTTTTACTTGAGCATTACGTAAACTGGGACCGCTTACGTCACCACATTCTCTGGGTTTCTCAGTAACGTGCAGATCTGCACAGTAGGCTTTCTGTAATCACACAAGGCAAAACTCTCAGTGGCTAAGCTGTACGGCGCGAGTTCTGCGGCCTTGTTTTTCTTTCTCCTTTTTTTCCCCTGCTTTTCAGAGCGAGGCGAGCAAGGGCCCCCTTTAAAGGGAATGTTGTTAGGGGCAGGGAGGCAGTTTAGCAGGAAACGCGCTCCCACGTCTGTCATCCCAAAACGCCTCGCTTGCTGTATGGCCTGCTCTGTCTACACGCACGGCAACTAAAGGAACTCTTCATACCTTCTCTCTTGGCCTTACCTCACGCACAAAGCTTTCCTATTTACAACGGATAAGGCCTACAGTCTTGTGGGTCCATTTAAGGCAAGTATTTTCTTTTAGGAAAAAAACAGGGGGAAAATACCCTCACTGATGATTCTGTTGAGAAATTAATCCCACCATAAGGATCTAAGAGGTCTGCATGTTGTTAAAATATATGCCATATAAATTTTACTGAATGTATCCACATTGTTCTAAAATATCTTTGAAAATAGACTTGTTCCAAAAGTAAGATTTTGCTGGATTTGCCACAAGGCAGAAATTTTCCTAAGTGTCTCCTGGGTGTTCTAGGGATTAGAAATCCAGTTTGGGACCAGAACTTTTCATTCTTCTGAGTTACTGGCATCCCATTATTTAGGGTGTACTCCTGCCCCCGTTCAGTGATTGCTGGTGTAAGCTTGCTGTGATCCTGTGCTGGATAATGGGTTATAGAAGGCAGGTGTAAGGATGGGAATCGGGAGTTATGTTACTTAATTGTTGACTTGCTGTCCATGTGATCACAGAGCATGTTAATCCATCTGAGGCAGCCTCACACCAGTATCCCATATTCTGCTCTAAATGAAAGAGTGGGTGTTGTCGAGGGTGCCCACATGTGAGTCTGACCGAAGTCAGTGAAATTAGTTATCCTCTAGCCAGCCCTGCTCCTGTCACTGTGCACCTGTGCTTACACAGTTACCTTTAATGTACAGTGCCCATATAAAGTTCAGGTGCGTGCACCCAGACGCACAAAGAACACCCTATACATCCTGTGAATTAGGAAGAGGGATCTGTTTGTTTATATACTATTCGTATTATGTATCCCTGTAATAATGCGCCACCTGTTTTTGCTCAGCTGTCTGTATATTATCCAAAATGAATATGTGAGGATGACAAAGCAATGTTATTATAACCCTTTTAATTACTTTTCATCCTTCTAATAAGTTTTAAAAAGAGAAGGGCTGCATCTATTGAATTTCTGCTCTGCACGATAAAATGGTCCTTAAACACCCTGCTTGGAATGTGAAGGCATCATTTAGCTTCCATGCAAATATGTAAAGCAAACACAGCGTACTTCTGCAAGCCTCTGCAGCTAAAATGAAACCCAATTATACGGCTGGTTTCAGATATACAGGAAAAACACTTTTCTGATATCACTGAGTTTCATAGAGGCCTTTTCCCCCCACTATTTGTCTAATTTTTTCATTCTGTTGCTCTGCTGGCACTTTGGCCTAAATTAACTAAAAATAAAAGCTGTTTATCCAGCTGGCTATTTACTGAAGCAATTCGGGATTTGTACTTTGCTTAGCAGCAAGGTCCTTCCTCGGCCAGCTTTGAGTTACGAGTCGACTCATTGAGTTGAGATGCTAACTGCTGCCCGGTCTGTATATAACCTTTTTCACATAATCTGACCCATTGTTGGCTACCTGCTTCGGTATGCTACCTCTGAATGGAATATTGGCATTTAACAAGCCAGCAGAGAAGTGAATGCAAAATGAATGAGCCAACAAGGCACCAGTCAGCTAACTCTACTATTTCAAGATCATTCCAAGATTGGCAAGCTTTTATTTTAAGCCAATAACTAGCCATTTTCACTTCCCCAAGCCCAAGAGAGCAGTTTTTTACATAAATCCCCTTTTTGAGATCCTTTATGCATGCTATGTGTATTGCATACAGTATTTGACTTCTTGTAATAGTGGTTTTCGCTTACGTTAGTACTGATTTCAGGGTCTTGTAGGACAAAACCATTGGATCATGCTGAGCAATGCCCAACAAAACAATTACATAAAAAGAACTTTCATTTAGAATTAATATTAGATATTCACATCACTAAAAAAAACATGTAGCTGTACGTGTGTGTGAGCATATTCATGCTAGGCACTATTTTGACCTTTGTCTCTCTTGAACTGACTCTACTGCAGAGGCTGATGGGTAAGGGTGTAGGAGCAGTGGCCCTCCCACTTCACCCGTCGTCTTGGATACGCATAGGTTTCCACAGCCCTGATGGAAAGAACAAGGTGTCAAGTCTCCCTGGCCAGCTTTGAACTCCTGAAGCTCTTTGGCCCTTGTTTTCTGTCAACAAATATGATTTTCTTTTGGAATTTTAAGGGGAATGTTTATTGTGAATGAGGGAATTTTGGTAAAAAAAAAAACACAGTATTTTACATGGCAGCTACCAATTTCCATTGCGGGTCCACAGCCTCTGTGTGCCGTGTGCGCAGGCGAAAATAGCAGCCTTGCGATCCCTTGTTTACGTGGCCCTAGTTCCCCTTCATGTGCTTGTGCGCTTTAAGAGACGCCTCCCTACTCGTGCAGGTTGGAAAGTATTGTGGGACAAGCAGTCAGACAAACAGATGCACTGTCCTCCCTAACCTTAACTTACAGGCTCCAGGAAGAGAAACGGAGCCTTATAAATAAATTATGAAAAATCTGCATGAAAAACGGAACAAAGTGAAACTCCTGAAAGTTACACTCATACTCAGAAATTAATAAATTTAGCTTAAAAGTAAGAGTTTAAAAAAAAAAAGTCTCAATTTATAGTTCAAAATAGTAGGTATTTAAGTAAATTAATGGCTTTACTTAAATGATTACAGTTTATATATATTTTTATAGTGCCAACCCTTCAAAGGCTAAAAGCAACTTTCTGAGCTTATGAGGCCAAAAAAGCAACATAAATCTTATGCTCTGTGGAGTGACTAGGCTGCTCCTTGCTTTTATGTCATAAGAACACAGTGAAAACAAACGATGAAACCAGGACACATTTTACATGCTCATGTGCAAAAACATGCCCGTAGAATTCAGAATGAAAATGTAGCTGTATTTAATAATGTAATGTATTTGCGATCTGCACAAGTATGAGCACAGGAACATTTGATACCACAATCATTAACAAAAAATCCTCCAGCGGTTCTAAATTCATGATATTATGATGGGTGTGTAACTTTGCTTTTTAATTTAATGACAGCGATGGCTGGTCTGGGTTTGGTGTATATTTCAAAAGAGAGGTTCATGTCTATCTTGGGAGACTCAAAACAGACAGTTCTGCCCCCTATATGCAGCAGAAGTCCTGGGCTATACAGACTAGCAAATGGATTCAGATTTTTCAGACAATATAGTCTAAGTTACGCATCTATTAGCACAGACCTTGGTAATATTAGAGCTTTGTGATGAACGATATTTGCTGTACTTAACCACTGCCACTTGCCTTAACCATTTCAAAGGCCTGTCAGAAGTCTTTTGATTAATAGAAAAAGATTCCCTGACAATATCTCTTGAATAAGGACAGATTAATTTGTATCCACTGTTTGTGAAGAAACACTGTGCCTGTCGGCCAGCCAAACAGCCACACGCTGCAGTACTGACGCTAATGAGCAGCTTGACTAAGTACGGCTAACGTGAGCCGAGAGCACCACACTGATCGCTGTTATGCTAGCATAATAATGCATCCTCTGTGTGAAGGTGTGCAGGCTTCAGTGAACCCCTGTGGGTAAAGCAAACCTCTGCACGACTTCAACCTGAATGAATGGAGGCCTGCAGGCTTAACCACCCCCCCCTCCTCACCAACTGCTGCTGGGCCCCAGAGATAAGGAATGTCCAGCCAGCCAAGGACCACCATAATGAAACCCTGTTTCCATCATTCTCACTCGTAAATCGGATTGAAAATATTATGACATAGGAGTGTGAGACTCTTACTTAAAATCTTAAGAAATTGTAGCAATGTGCCCCTCCCAGGCACATCATATACAGAGTGAGTATAATTCACTCACAATGTAACCTCACAATAAACAGGACAGACGTGATATTTTGGCCCCGGGAAATATATTCTAAAATGTTTCTTCTGGCCTTAAGCATGAATCAGAGGGTAAATATTTGATCAAATGCAGCATGTATTAGGTGACAACAAGGCAGTATTATGCCTTTTAATTTAGTGATAAATTAGTTTACTGAGTAAATTGACCGCTAAAAATGTATTCAGCCAAAAATTTTTGGCAGTTTTCTGGAATCCCCTGAATATGTCGGGAGGTGAATGACCTGGATGTGAAACCTGGGAATCTACCCCATAGATGGAACATCCAGGTTAAAGGCCAAGAATTTCACCTGGTTCAGCGGTGGCCGGCACTTATGTGACACAGCTATCCTTCATACTTTGCTGTATTGGAGCGAGGCCTTTGGAGCCCATTGATCATGGTGGTAGGTGGTGGTCAGTCTTTGATGAAGAGCTGGCTTGTGTTTATAGTACTTAGGATGATTCTGGGTGCGATCTGCAAGAGAAGCGGCAAGAAGAAACAACTCACTGTATCTATGATAACAGATGTTAAGTCAAATAATACGTTCATCTTCAGTTTGGGTGCAGAATAAAGGGACAACTGAGATATATCCCACACATTCAGAAAGACCTAAACAAATAAAAATAACTCAAAACCTACTCTGCTCCGTGGAATGCTGAATGTGAGAACCTTGTCCCCGCCTCATTGGCTGGAGCAGTGAATGAGCAGAAATACTTATTTACACCTGCAGAGGGCAGTATAACCCAACTTACCTAAATCATACAGAACAGGACATACAACTTTCAGTTCTGAAAGTTGCTTTTATGATATTAAAAATGACATGACAGAACCTTTAATGTTACTTATTTGTTGTTTATACATTATTATAAGGGACAAAGATATAATGCTGATTCACAGTTTATCATTCAAAGTTTACTATGTTTTTAATCTATAAACTTGTGTTATCCTGCATAAAATGAAAGCACAATACTTCTATTTTAATCTCAATTAACTGCTTAGTCTATCTAAATTCCTTTATGATTATCTTTAACTCGGGTGTCTTTTGATGCATTTCATGATGCGTTTCGGCTACTGTTGTGTTATTTTTCCCATACTATGCATGAAGGAGAGAAGGGCATGAAACCGAAATATTTATATGAAAAATAAGCTTGCAACCTTTGTTTTGATTGTCTATGATTAACATGATTCGAATGGCTAGAAATACTATTCTCCCCAGCAATGGTACACAACCCTTATATTTATTCATCTGACTTACCAAACCACCAGAAATGCAATACAATACCACAAGCTCCTTGCAGTTGGAGACACTGTGCTTTTATCTGGCCTTACATTTACAGCTGAAAGAGGTCTCCCTCTTTAGAAAAGAGCTATATGATTCCATTTAACAGTGATAGAAAAAAAAACAGATTAAAGACGATCACCAACAACAACGCTGCGTCTCTCAAAATCTCCTGTTAATTTAGGCTCCTTCCTGATTTTCTGTACCCAGAAATGTGTGAGCCATCCCCCTTCAAAGCAGAATGTAACACACCAGCACTAATCCGCTGTTAATAGCATGGAGACAGGAGTGACCAGAAAACCTCCACACTTCCTGATTCTTTATTGAGATAATCCTTCAGCTATTGTAAACCACAGTATTTTCAATTCTGTGAACAGTCAAGAAACGTGTTCACAACTGAACCACTGAGATGCTCTGGTTAGGAATCTTGTAGCCTATGTAACACCTTTGCGCAATTTTCCCCATCTACAAAAGATGTAAAAATGTAACTCCATATCAATGCATAAAAATAAACCAGTCTTACGTGGTACTAAATTTACATCACATTGTATAAAAAGGCAAGAATTGAAGACTAGTTAAATGTGCAAAATAGCAGAGCACCCTGCTAAGAATGTGGTAGGTGAAATGAAATTAATGTATGGTGCCCTCTGGTGTCTGCAGTGCGGAAAGCCCTGCACAGCATACTGGAGAAGAGACAACCGTTAGCCTGTTATTGCTTTCACGAGCTGTCAATTAAAGCTTCAAGAAGGAACGAGGCGCAGTTAATTATTTCAGAGTCAGTAACAGGATAGGACTTGTTCCTTTGCAATCTGGATACGGCTCAAAATGGAACACAATCTTTGCTAAATAAGTTTTCAATAAGGCTTTCAGTCTTAGAGCAGCAGTTCACACCGCGTACGTTCTATGTGCGCCTTATACTGATGGGCTGAAATGGTGATGTCGTTGCGTGAATGGCAATGATTTGTGGGTGCCAGCATACCAGTCTCATTTAGATCTGCCAAATGATTTCAAACTGCAGGCAAACTACATGTGTTTATGTGCCAGTGCCACTAATTCAAATATTTGCTTCAATGCAATCTAAATTAATTTGTATTAATACTGCGATAGCAGATATCTGTCCCGGGCACATGTAGAACAGATGCCGTCAAGCCTTAGGGAGGTCTATATTTCTCTTTCAAGATACTCAGTTCACAGTTGTAGTCAATGGTTTAGCAATTTTTTGGTTATTTAGGTGTTGCGGGCAAAATAATAAAACCTGTCAATACCAGTTAGAAAGAAGAGTACGTCTCGCGAGTTCTGACACGGGGAATCACACCTGACACAGAACATTGTACAGTAATGAACTAATAACAGACAAGGTTGCATATTAATCATACAGTTACTTAAAACAACTAATTGCATTATGTAAATCAGATGTAATGTTATAAGAATGTAATACCCCAGGCCTGCGTTGGCTACAGAATTACTTTCACATAAATTGACATGTAACTAGAAGCGTTTCTCCAGGTTTTTTGCAACAAGCGTACGAAGCAGTATCACTCCGGTGAGGTTTTTACTGTAAAAAGGGAAATTAGAGGATTTTTGAGGTTTGGCCCATGGGTCCGGGGATCACGTGGAACCCAGTCGACGCAAACACTCACACATGCGTGACTTCAATTAAGCCAACCTGGGGAAAATTAAGGAGTGGCCTGGCAGCCCCTCAGGAAAATGTCACGGCCATTAATGTGCGGCCGTAGGTGAGAAGATGCCAGAGTCGCTTACCTTCTTACCAGGCTGTTCTGGAACCTCCTTGCTGGATTCCTCAGTAATCAGATAGGGAGGAACCTCTTCACATGGTCCCCAGTAATACAAAGGCCCTATCATTTACAGCAGACTGCGGCGGCTTTGTGTTTACGTCTACCGCCTCTACATGGCACCGGGAGAGGAAAAAGTGGGGTGAGGCAGAGGCCAAGAATGCTCCTGCGCATTTGCAGGTATGTTTAAAAGGGCACACGATGGATTTCGTATTGAGAAGCGAAACCTAAGACCTGCACAGAAGCGGCACATAATTTTTATTATACTACATACAAATAACATTTAATGTATCATTTGAAATTAAGTGTGTGGTCTTTTTTTTTTTGTTTTGTTTTTTTTAAACAGTGTGGTGTATTTGTTTGTGACCAAAAACACAGTGCATCAAAAATAATGTATTTTGCTTCATGATAACTTTCAAATACAGTGCTGGTGGACAATGATAATATTACAGCAATGAACACAACACTCTAATATACATGACACTTATATTTTTTATACGTTAAAAACCGTCATTCTCAACAAAATTATAATTTAGACATTACAAAAACATTAAAAACATCTAAATGGGCCATATTTGAGAGAGACATTTTTAAGGTGACTCAGTCTTTCAGATCTACTTTTTTATTTTACTGTTTTTATATATGCATATTCTCCATATAAGCAAAAACAGTTAAACTCTACGCTTACTCTCTGTTCCTTCTCCGCCGTAAAGAACCCCTGTGTAGGTAAATATTACGCTTTCTGTCCTTGGAGCATGAACAATGGCCTTTGACCTGCATCAGGTACACGTACACCTATACCTGTACCATGTAGTCACACGTTTGACCCTTTCGCGGACGCACTTGCTGGAAACAGCGCCAAGGCGGAGCTGCTTCCCCTGTACTCGCCTGCGCATCACCCTCTCTTCCCGCTTGTCTGTCTAGCACTAAAATAAATGAATTTTTCCGCACCGTCACACTGTTGACCGTTAAAGCCCGTCGCTGTGTGGTTGTCTGCATTAATCCTCTCTATCTTAGTTTTGCCTCTGCTAGCTTTTGTATCCATGCTGTTTTTGGTTTATTTTTTTTTTATTTTTTTGAAGAAAAAAAAAGATTCTACCTGGAAACAATGTCAAAAAACTTTGACTTGGACTACTACCAATAATAATAGCGATAATATTATGAATAAAAATAGCATCGTCATGGGTATAATAATAAAATACATGAAAAATGTACTTTCTGCATGATGTATGCCAGGAATTATTGTTTAGACAACTGCATATATTTCCTTGGACAAGCCAATGCATTATCGCTTTGAAACAGGAGCGTTTAGTGCATCACTAATGACAGGAAGCTTGTATACTGGCATATCAGCGTAACCACACCTTATCACCTGGCAGGTGTCATAAAGACCATTTCTGAGCTGACACATTTGAAAGGTGACTTAAATAGAAGTTCCAGTAAATATTTTATAAGCACGGGGCTATGTGAGGAAGAGTTATCAAAAAAAACAGTTGTTTCTTCTGAAGTACCACTGAAGGAGATTAGGTGAGACACTCACATGTCAAATAATTTGCTTTAGCTTGGTTATCATCAGGCTGATCAACATTACATCACCTCAATGGTCAATTAAGCCATTAAAAATTCATTAGACTATCTTTAACCAAGACTAATCAACTGTTGGGATTTTAGAAAACTCATTTCCTGTCTCTTTATTTTTATAAAAAAGAAGTTTCATTGAATTATACTGCTTTATATTATGTACTGTTCCCACATAATGCATTAGTGCATTCTAGAATACCATACACTAAAGTGGTGTAGCACTACAGAGAGTTCTGGGTAATATAAATATATATACATACACACAATTATATGCACGCACTTTGTTCAATTTTTGACACTTAATAAATCGAATGCATTAGTTATTTAATTCTGTCTTCAGCATCTGAACTTTGACATTTGTACCCTTCTTGCTTCCACCAAGTTGCCAATCTTGCTAGCCAGAGCGATGATTAGTAATTTCTGGATTATCTGTCTGCCTCCTTCAATATTTATGGGCGCTGTAATGGATATCATAACAGTTTTTTAGCTAATGGGAGAGGGAATCCCGTCTAAACCAACCTGAGAGGCCGTGTATTAGCCGAGTAAAAAAATGTTCAATTTTTAATCGTTTCACCTTTGACTAATCTATAATTCAGCAGGATCAGGAGTAATATGCGTAGCTTTCCTGGGCATGACCTGGTAAAAGAAATGGTGTGGAAAGTGTGAGGTCATTAGCCTGTTGAGGATTTGTTTTCCTGTTATATTGGGGATAAGGCAGGCCGTCCACAGGCAACAAAGAGTGGACCTCATGCATATATGGCACAGGGATGACAAAACGGCTGCATCAGTTAATTCAGATTAAATGTTTTTTCCATGTACGGCCAGCAGTTTCACAATATTCAGTTATTTTTATTAATAACATCAAGTGACTCTTCTTGAATAAACTGAAAGTTACAATTCAGAAATAAGACTTTTCACTATCCATGTAGAATGAATTGTTCATTGTGAATATCAGAGTAGTCGTTTAATAATCTGTGAATGTCCTGACCTTCTTAAACTGGGATGACTGTCAGCATGCTTACAAAATGTTAACTGCGCCTTTGCTGTTAGATTCACCGTTAATGTTTTAATATGAGTCACTATGATGGTGTATTAGCATTGCTCATTTATGCATCACTACACGATGAATTTGGTAACAGCGCAACAATATGACGCATTTAGAACCAGTAAATATGCAGTCAACGGAAATTAAATGCTGTGCCAAAGCAATACCTGAAATTTCTCTTTAAGGTTTATGTAATATATTAACGTAAAAGCAAAAAAAAATAAAAAATTTGACCAAATCTATTAGACTTTTTTTTGTATTATCTGCACATGGGATTTATTACATTTTTTAGTACCTCATAGTAACATGGTAATTTAATCACTTTCTTAAATACTTGATTCAATATCAAAATTAAAAAAATAGATTACTTAAGACTATATTATGATCACAAATGCCAAAAAACTTTGTAGCAAAGTTAATATTATTTCAGAACTGTTTAATAACTTATTCACATATCGTTTTTTTTTTTTTGTTATTTTGTTGCAGTAAGGCATAGTACCAATAGTTGAATTAAAACCAGAAGCCAGTTTTATTTTAACATGGATAAAGTAGCGTATTCCCTGAGCACTGCTTGTCTTCTGTGCTTAGCCGTTTGTAAATATACATATTTTCAAACTGGCTGATACCATCTCTCACATCCACCTCCAACAAAAGGGCTTCCATCTATCGTTATCAGAGAGACAGTGGCGCCCTTTCTCCCCAGGCCAGAGGACTGACGGAGAATATTTAACCTTCCCTTGTGTTTATGGTGTCTCAGGTTATCGGGAGGACACACCGGAATTAACCCCTCCATTGAGAAGACTGCCGATCAGAGGCTTGAAATCAACCTTTCATGTTTATTAATGTGTCTGTATTTCATACATCTGGAAGCATAAACATTCATTGAATATTTCCAATATTATACACAAGTCCAGCAGTACATACACAGTCCTAAGCTATTGTTTTTAAGGCTGATGAAGATGTATCAGAGGGAGATGTTCCTTTCAAGGTCGTCCATCACAATGCCAATGGACGTACGTGGTCCGGCTTCATGTCAGCTGACGAGAAATCGTCTCCGTTCAAACAGGCCGGCGCCATGAAACATTGTGGTAAAATGTAGCTTTTTGAAAATGCCCTTAACTGCCGAACGGGTCACAGATCTGTAAGAAACAGCGAACATTTTTCTGGGACTGTCTGCTTATAGCGTTCCATATACATATAACACTGGAATTTGACTTTTGTTTACCCTTTAAGAATAATTGCACATTTATGCATGAGACATTGAATTTGAGATTGTACGAGTTTGTTTTTTAACATATTAGGGGAAAAAAACAAACCATTCATATAATGAATTGTCCTTTAAGAGAGTTCTAATTTACGAATATATGATTGCCGGTTCCATCAGCATATAAAATCCATTTTCGTGTAGATTTCATAGGAGGAACTTTAAGCTAATGTCTTCTCAAAGCCGTTAAGATCTTGGATTAGGTTCTTTCCCCTTTTCATCATTCAATTCTCTTAAGCTCTCGTGGGCATTCATCATTTTGACAGCTGCAGATAAGGCAATTATTTTCTTCAGGCAACTACAAAATGTAGACAAGTGCCTCAGTGACGTTATACCTGTTTGAATAAACAAACTGATTTTGCTTTTATTTCATCTATATGCATTAATTTTGACTTAGGTCTTATTTGTAATAATATTAGAAATAGCGTGGTGAATAAATGCAAGAAGCACAGACCCCTGGAACACGAGAGTGCCAGTAATTGTATTAAGTTTTAACAATAAAAACACAGAGTTTACCAGATTGGTTATTACTCTTTGTTTTCGCACACGGAGCCAGAAAATGTCAAAGTCTACACTTCAGTGAGAATTTTAAAAATGAAATGAAACAAAACAAACCAGCAAACCAAATATTCGGAATTAATAAAATTGAATGAATCACTTGGACGCTATGTGCTTTTGAAGCAGGTCTGTTCCAGGTCGGTTTGAACTTCAGTTCAAACAGTGGTTATGAAAAACTCGCTGTCCTATCAAATCAGACAGTATTTCATTGTGATTTTTAAGGTGATGCAAAGCCCTTTTGGGACGAGGTGACTTTGGGGTTCATAATAGGGTCTGTTACAGGCCAAAGGTAATTAAAGTCCTTGTTCAGTTGCTGCTTTTTTAGCTCAGGTGATGAAGGTGTAATTCGCGTCAGCAAGACAGGCAATTTTCAACTGTCGAAAGCGCCGAGCGTGGATGAACTTGGTCAAAGGGCACAAATTACTGCGCACGCACGTTTGGGCACAACCGTATTTCTTGTGACTGTATTGGCCGGTCCCTAATCTTTTACTTGTGTCCACGATGTGTTCGACATCATCGCCCTTTCCGTATTAATTACTGGGGCATCTTTCCATAATTCTGAATGCATTTAACAGGAACTGTGTTAGGCACGTTTTGACTATTTTGCAAGATATGAGAGAAGCAAGAGGAGCATATTCACTGCAAATCAGTGTTTGCTGGATTGTCAGAATTTAATTTTTTTCTAAGTACTCTCTTACCTTTAAAAAGTAGCTATTTTGATCCTACTGTGTAAAATAATTTTATAATGTAGGTGGGCATTTTTAGGCTTTCTGACTGCATTATGGCCCCCTTAACATGTCAGTCACATTCAGTTTATAGAATTCAGCAGTAGGGCAAGTCCCAGGTTGGAGCTCAAAGAATATCACTGCTAGAGAAAATGTAGGACCTACATCAACACTATTATCTTTTAAAAAGGGTAGCTTGCTTTTTGCTATATAAAGCATATGAAACAGCTGGTAAGAAATATCTGCCTGCAATGGGCTTTATTTAAAATTCCTCTGTGTGATAATTTTAGGTCAGTCCGACATCTGAGATTCTGCATTATTTGGGGCCTGTTGAAATGTTAAGGGGTGACAAAGGAGCCTCACATCTGGGGTTTGCGCCCTTGTGCTCGCTGATGAAAGTCCATTTTTTATGCTATTTTTGGGCGATGGTGAAACTTTCTTCTGCCATTTCCCTAATGAGGGAAATGATAACTTTTCACGAAAGGCGTTATGAAAACAAACACCACTCGTTGAGACACAACAAGAGATCGCAGAGAGTCCCGTGTGCTGCTTCATAAAAACTATAACTTCTCGATGGAGACGTCCGACATTTTTTTTTTTTTTTTTTTTAAAGATGATTGATGACAGGCACTTCCACACAGCAAATAAATTTTGCCCTGAACTTTCAATCTTAATGCAAGTGTCAATAGCTCTTCCCCGCTACTTTAGACGCCAGTTTTGCCTGAGGAAATGTTTGACCAGATTTCTGTTGTATTGCTTATAAACAGTGTAATCTCTCAATCCCTGACACTGCAAATAAACAGAGGGCAAACCTACACTCAGTGTAACTCAATATCCAACTTCCTTCCTTTTTGTCCATTTGACAGGTTGTAAAAGGGTCTAGCCAAAAAGACGGGGAAAACGCACCTCACATGAAACCATATCATGTCGTCATTTCAAACTGGGCGAGCAGTAAGTCCAGTGCACACATTTGGTTTTCAGAAAACTCCATGTACTACACATTTGTGCCATTTTATTAATACCGGGAATGTATATGTTTTCGTGATTGTGGGAAACTTGACTAATTTCACACATTCAAAACACACTGCCATTCTATAATTAAATCATTTATGGAAGCAGACTGTGGAAACACTCTCTCTGTGTTGTATATCAAAAGCTGTGAGGAATGGCATTAGATTTACCCATATGTTAATGTTATTTAGGGCATCAGAGCACTTTTTTGTAAGCTTGTGAGTACGGAATTACGGAATTAAATGCATTTTAATGGGAAGTCAAAGGATGCATCCTGCTTGATATATCTTCCTAATCCAAATCAATTTTATTTAATAATTAGCCTCAGCTAATTATGGTTAAAAATTTAAGCTTTGAGATTGGCACTGCTTGAGTATTTCATATTAAACTTATGAAGGTGGAACAATGTGAAATCTCATCGGAGCGAAACCGCACAGAATCACAGTTATCTGGTGCTCAAAGTATACCAAATATTTAATGACTAACTTCAAATACCACAAAAAACTGTCTCTCTTAATTCCACATTTTAAGTTACATATGGATCTGTGACCAGTAATCTTCAGTACAATCCATCTTTTTTTGAACCCTGAAGAATAGAAAATAGCAGTATGATTGCTGTTTTTTTGATTTCTTATTTAATCACTCAAATAACAGGTTGACGTTAAAAAAAAATTAACAACAAACACATTGCTCATTTAAAAATGAGATATTCAGTTTTTCTTCCAAAGATAATAAATAATTTAAGGTTTCATACACACACTCGTTGCATGTAATATTCTTCTCTCACATAACATTAAAGCAACACCATGGAAAGTCCAGCCATAATACTAACCTTAGTATCTTTTTATTATAACACAGTAATTTCCTTGTACTTAATCAACCTCTGACCGTAACACGTTTAATCTCGTCTGATCAAAGCCCTGTTACTGCACCTGGAACAACAAACATCCCTTCTTCACTAACTGCACAATACATAGTCACTATGGTAACAGGTGCATTGTCCTGTATGGGAGAATGCCTCCCTACTCTTTAAAAATAAATAAAACAACAGCTTCTTTATTAAACTGATGAAAATATGCCAGCACCGAAGAGATTTTTTGTGGTGTATCACTGGTTATAAAATTGAATGTTTTGTCTTGCCTGACAATATGATCTTTCTTTTTTACAGTTTTATTGTTACTGCCAGAAACTGTAACACACCTTATCTTTCTTGTCCATGAATGGATTAATATTGATGTATTTACAGTATGTGGTATGTGTTTAAATTATATCAAAATACACTTTTTTTGCTAAATCCATGTGCAAGAGGATCACAGAACTGGAATGTTTTTAACATAAGACAGTGAACCCCGAACTGACCAAACAATTGCTTACCTCAGCTTATGCAACAAAAACATCACAACAACAAAATTCGGTAAAGACACGCATAAAGTACACCTGCCATGGCGGGGTTTTGAATAGTAGACCAGCAAAACGGCCCAGCCCTTTGACTGAGAGAGATGAGAATGCTGAAACCAGTGACACCCCATGGTCCACATTGACAAAAGAATGCGATATGCTACCCTAACGCTAAGGTGTGATGGTTTTGAAACTTTTAAGGTACGGCACATCTGAGTCTACATTCTAAATGGAGAGCAGAGCAATACTAATGGAACTCTTACCCAGCTTATGGGGAACATTTCCAGAACTTCATCCAACATTATGTGAAGGTCCTCTCGAGTTAGCAGAGAACGTTCTTACTGTAAAGTTAATTTCCACATTTTACATTTTAACAAAGGCTCTGTAAATGTCAGCATGATTAAATGATTACCTGAACATCCCTTTAACACAATATCGAAAAATAGTTTTATCATAAAATATTATTTTATAAATGCGCTATATGTGTATACTGTGAATTCTCCGTCCAGCCCTGAACCCATGATCTTTGAGGGGAAAGCAACACTGTTACCCACTGTTCTACCATGACCTTCATTTACTTTTGTATTATTATTACCTGTAGAGGTAGTTGTAGTGGTGGGATAACATTCTGGGAACATCAGAAAAACTGGACACGTTGAACGGTTCCATACTTTAATCGTAACGTTCTGTAAACGTTCCAAGAACGAGAATTTGTTAGCGGGGTAGATGCTGACAGCTGGAACCTGATAAAGACACAGAGATACGCACCCCTGACAGGACTAACATGATTAGATTGGGCAGGGGAGAGGCATGGACCAGGGGATTAGCTGACTCCATGGGAACTCCACCCCAAACCCCTGGAGGGCAGCAGAAGACTTTGGAAGATGCGCTGCCAATATGTCTCCAGTCTCCCCCAGCTATCTTCATGCCATCCTGCAGCTCTGAGCCACGGACCTGCATGGGTCTCCCTTATCCTTATATCGACTCCTATTTATTATTTTCAGCTTCAGGTCTGTGTGTATGGCTGAAGGTTTCAGATCTGGTATTTAGAAGTCCAGGCACAATACACTCATCCTTTTCTTTCATAACTGAGGTAGCAGGCAGCAATTGTATTCTCTGGTTAAAAATAGAACTTGTGCAAGCCTGTCAGCTGTACTTATTGTTTACATATATAAACTGCCATTATTAGAACATCATAAAAAGAGCTTAAATTGCAGCAATAAATAACAAAGGAGAGCCAGCCAGGAAGACACAAAGGCACAGGTGCAGTCCAAACCATTCCTTAACCTATTATTTGTAAACATTTCTTAAATTTACTGTTATCCATCCATTTATCTCCCATCTGCTTACCCTGGACAGGGTTGCAGGGGTTATACTGTCATACAGAGTATAATTTAACGCTTTTTCTTATTCTTACCTTTACTTATTTACCTTTTGGGAAATGAACCGAAGCATTTAAAGTTGGGTAAAATAAAAAAAAGAATTTGTAGCAGAAATCAATACTACTTTTTTTCTGTGCATTTGACATTACTTTTACTGTATTTCCCTACATGTTATAAATTAGACTCACACGACTCATAAATTAGACTCAAACTTAATTGCTAATTATATTTTCTATTGATTTTTCATTTACAAGCCATTATGGAAAACCTTAAAAAAGGGGTGAAGGTACAGAAATTAGCACATGGGGTGAAATTTCAAGCTGCATTCTATTTCTAAAATTCTGTATTCAATCATTTGTGACTAAACCCTTGGCTGCTACTTAGTCAGAAGCACTTTGAATGTTAGGTGTTTGTATAAGACTCATACACATTATGTATATAATCATGTCTATTATTATGAACGCTATCAGGATATTAAGGTACTATGGAAAAGACATGAGTTATACTTTTAGCATCTGAAATAATAACAATAGTAATGATAATATTATTTAGCCGTTTGCACATCTAAGACTGAAAATTGCACATAAGAAATGACACAAAACTAAGCGTTTCAAGGTCCAGCGGACGTTTCTTTCAGCAAATCTGCTGATATGAGACGGAGGGAAAGTCAGAGTCTGTGTGGGCTTGGAGCTCCTCCGAGCCTAAGTTCAAGGCCGCCGTTTGAAAGGTTTCTCATGTAAAGTGGAGACAACCAAAGGCCCCCCTTTTTTTGATAAGTGACAAAACAAGCCGCACCTCTAAGTCCACCGTGGGATGGAATACAATTAATAAAGGGGGGGGGGCAGGGAAAAGAACAGTGACGTGAAGGTTAGCTAGAGGTCCATCGCTAGATGAAAGTGGGAACTCGTTCTCCCATTGCTGTCAGCACTTTTTAATGTGAACATTGCAATTGACTGTTGGACCTGGCCAGGTTTTGCCCAAAACTTTCCCAGACTGAGTGTCTGATAGGTTCATACTTTCATTATTAACCTGCTCTTGATTTTGAAGAGACAAAAAAAAGGAAACGGGACCAAAAAAATGCGATTAAATTACAGGGCCACTGCAATGATGATGGACTTGGGGCCTGGCGTGTGTTTGAATGCAGCGCCCACATCTCCTGCGTTGTTTAAAGCTTTACCAGCACAGGGCCTACGATGTGGCCACATAACAATTCAGACGTATCGCGTGAAACGACCTTTGGGCTTTTTACAGTATACAACTTTTTTTGTTGCAGTATTAAATTTTCAAAACAATGCATTATAATACATTCAACATGGCAAACTATTTCTCCTCATTCTTTAAATGGAGCACAGTTAAAAGCTTCAGTGATAAATTAAAAGAAGGCCACTAGTAATATACAAAAAAGAAAATCAAGGAAACTTCTCAAGAAAGGTTTTCATTAACATATAAAAGGAAATAAGCACAAACGTAGAAAGCGAGTTCTTCTACAGAGCTGCCCTTCCTAAGTTTAATGCTCTGCTTGGCTATACACATTGTTCCCGTAGCCTGCTGCCAGAGACCTTTAGGGCTAGTTACCCATTAAACAGACTAAAACAGCCGAACTCGAAACTGACTCCTAGTAGTGTGTTGTAAAACCCTCAATTTCACTATGAGCAAGGCCTTGAGTAAATGTTATTCCCTCGTGACTTATGACTACCTTTAGACTACAAAAGCTATATAATACCCCACAGCTTGGTATGGTTTGTGTGAGTGTTGACATAACACGAACCTCAGAAAACATAAAGAACAGAAGACATAAAAATATGTTTATTTTTACAACCCCTTTGATTTATTTACTTATATATATTGCTCTGATAAAACGATAATTCAAACATTATCTACCACAACATTTTTGCCCTTCTACATTTCCAAAGGGATGGCAAGACTTGAAAGTGGGATTTATTTACTACGTTACAAAACACGAGATAAAAAAAAATCTGAGCTCTCTCAATTTTTTAACAGTGGATACGCACATATTGTCCTTCTCCATGTTTTAAAGATTTTTCTAGAAAATTCTTGAGTGGTGGCAGAGACGGCTGAAATATTTAATAAATATATAAAGTAGAGATGAATGCCTGCAATGCAAAGGAAGATGTGGGGGGGTGAATGTGGGAACAGGAGTCGGGCCGAGTCAGCTGGGGAGGGTGGAAACGCTGAACCTGAGTTGAAACAAGCGGCCTCATTAATGCACTGTCACAGATTTCATTAACCGACCTGACCAAACCGGCATCCCTATAAATCACGGGGCAAAGGACGGCACCGTGGTTTTGTAGGCAGCTCTGCCCAAATCTTTACTGTACTTCACAACTCACTAGCTAAGGAAGGCCCTCAAATCCTGAATTTATACCTCAAATGCTCGTACAGTGACCCTGACGACACCGCATCCCTCGAGCCCGGGACGTGTGCGATGACAGATTCGACGTGAGCACATCTACTTTAAAGGTTATCGCGGCAAAGACTTCATTTCAGTAACTTCACACAATTTTACTTTGCTTTACATTATTCGCCGCGACCTTAATTGCATTAGTATAGTCGTCGAGCAAATTTTTGCGCATCAGAAAAATTGCACAGCGTCTTGTCGCGGCGAACCACGCGGTCTACATTTATGCAGTAAATGCACACAAGCAGGAGACGACACAAACAATTGTATCCCAGCCCACTTCAGCATGAATTTTCCTTTACTTTTAGAAACAGGTACATCTGCATCTTCTTCACACTTTTTTGGAGGAGCGTGTCGGCAAAGACGGTGCCTTCCAAAAGACGAGCAGATTCTTTCTCTGTCTAGCCGGACGTGAGTGGTGCTCCCGCAGACCTGGCGGGCTTACCCTTCTCGTGTGAAGGCAGCAAGTTTCCAGGCTGCGCGTGTGCGGCGGGACGGGGGGTCTCGGCCCGGCGGAGAGGAGTGCACTTTCAAGCCAGTCGAGTTGCGACGGGGCGAGGCCTGGGAGGGCCAGGCGTCCCCGTCTTGTGAATTCAAGCTGAACTCTGGCGCGGCCTCTTAACCGAGCCGCCCAGTGCTGTTGTCTCACTCCAGCAGCCCTGTCTGAGTGCCATTCTTTCAGAGAAGTTCACTTTCATTGTAGGGTTACAAAACCTGCCTCTGTCTCTCGACAATATCTCTCTGCTCCACTAGCACTAAAATGGCCTAATGGATCATTTATTCTACAAAAATAAGTTCATTCACGTATTTTAGAAATGATGAACATAAAACGGTTCACAAAGAATTTGGTTTATTTGGTGTGTAAAACTTTTCTGTACTTTTATTTTACTTTTATAAACAGTCTAACAAAGGGAATCCAGTTGTTCACATTTCTAAACACATTTCTGATTCACAAACTTCAATTTAGGAAGAAAAAAAAAACTGGGTAAAGCTTTACTTAATATTTCAACCCAGATAAAACATCGCTTTCTCTGTGTGTGACAGGTTAAATTGGAAAATAATTTTTAAGAAACTCCACACCATACTTAAACATATTGTTTTCAAGATGGCTGCCTTCTCATCCATAGTGCACCCGACATACTACTGGACCGATGGATGAGTTTTCAAGATGTCAGGATGACAGAAGAGAAGCACGTCAAAACATGAAATTCCCACACATCTGCCTGTCAGTCCAGCCATGTGATTGGCCAGAAATTAATATCCGTGATTAGCTGTGATCTGTGTTAAGCAGGTATCGCTGTCAGCTGCAGATAGTGTGGCTTAGGAAGCAGCACGGACAAAAAAAACTAACAAAATGTTAATTCTGCTGTTTCAGTAGGAATTCTGGTATTACATGTGACATTGTCTGAAAGAGATAAGCGTGGCTACATGGAATCCTTTCTGAATACTCTGTTTTTCCCTCTCAGCCCAGATAGTTTTGCCACTTTTTCTTGTTGTTGGTTGCAGCAGGCAACTCCTTACATCCATTACATTCCACTAGGTAAATACCTAATGCTGAAAACATTTGTCAATGTATGCGCCTGACTGAACAGAATAGATTATTGGGAGCTGAGGGTAAAACACACTGCAATTTCAAACAGCCAACACTGGAGACGTATTACAAACTTCCAGGCAGAATGTGCCTGCTGTACTCTCTGTTGTCAAGAAAAGCTCCTTGAAAGGTGTAATATGCTTATATCATTATAATAATATTAACATGTATTCTTAATGTTACATGCAGTTATTTTTAAAATTACTGTGCATACTGGAAATTATATACACGCAGCCCCCAGATTAAGAACATCCGACTTATAGACAACTTGTACTTATGAACGGACTGCCATAAAGCCTATTATATAAAAAAGGTTAAATACAATGGTTCGCAATAACGAATGCTTGCACTACTTTTTGACACTCCTGAAAACATTGCGCGGCTTCAGTGGTTCGTCACGTCAGTGGAGGTACAATACAGTACCCTATGTAATTACTTTTATCAATACTGTATCATTATTGTTATTATGTACCGTGTTATTATTTTTCAGACTTACCTACAAATTCAGCTTAAACATAGACTTAAGGAACGGATCTCGTTCGTAACCTGGGGACTGCCTGTACAACATAGATCATGTGAACTACAAATAATATTTGCATAGCGATGTTAATATGTTACTAAAAGATGGCAGAACAGAATATGCGACGAGCATTTTATGTTGCACAGAATATGAAAATGAATAGAAGTGTGGAGCATTAAAGAAATAGGTCTTCATTCTTCACCACTTACAAGGTGGTTCTCGGACTAGCGCTGAATTGTTAGCTCCCAGCTGTTTGATGTGTGCTGCCCTATTAGACTGCTTGATCCTAAAAGCCGTGATATATAGACACTGGGAGACTGGGAGGGCCTGCTTCCACTATATCTTTTGCTCTCATTGGTGCCAGGGAGTCATAAAAAGAGCCGTTCACCCAGGTACTCAGCTAAATGCATCAAGGGGATAAACTGGCAGGTAAAAACAACACAAACGCAGCAGTGTAAACACACTAAAGGTGTGGGGCTTCCTGACACAGCCACGCTAAATGCGTGGATGTGGATACGCCGGCTGGTTACTTGCACCTTCAGGGAGCGGTAGTGACCTACATAGCTGAAGCCTTGACAAACAAAGTAAGATTCCTATTTAGATTAATGATACATTAGACAGAAGTACCTATCGTGTTTTTTTTTCAGTCAGAAAACAGAATGACCCCCATTGATGTTTATTCAACTCAAAAAAAGAGGATTCATGCTATAAAATTATAACCTTGAATTACAAGTAACAGCACAACATCTACGTTTTCCGTCAAGCAATGTATTCCTCTTACTAGTAACTATTTGCAGTTCTGGGATCCCTCACACTTTATCCAATATGATGCAATACAAAAACACATAATACCCTAACACGGTCCCCAAACACGATGTCACCAAATGACATCATACAAGTTTGGATGCTGGTCTCTGGTACCTCTAGAGACAGCTTAGAAGTCAAAGAGATTAAGAACAGACAAAGCAAGAAGACAATAGCCAGATATCAGGAAGTGTCTGCCAGTCCCAGTCAGTAGGATTTAGGCTCTTCAAGGGGGCACTGCAGACATCCTTCTCAGCTAGAAATGATCCCCGCTGCTATAGAGAGGTTCAACCTACCCTAGTGAGTGTGACACCAATTGCTTGACAGAAATCAAGGAACTAGGACCTCTTCTCAAAGCAAGTGGTCCCAAGGAGACTCCCGGTAAAGCTGCCAGACTATGAAAACACAGCATGTGGGCCAAACATGCGGATGTCTACACTACATAATACGATTGAGCTAAGGGATGGCTGAGAGTGGAGAGCACTCAAGCAGACAAGCATAGCATTCATAGTAGGAGTGATGTTTGCTGCACCTTTCTGCACCCTGGATACATGCAGAGAAGTCATTTCTCACACACAGCAGCCTGTCCTACCCCAACTGATAAGACAGCCAAACTTGGCTACTATGCTTTTGGAACAAAGTTGTGAATTGTGGACCAGGTCTTCTCGATGTGAGGACAGCAATAAGATGCAATGAATCTGGGCTAGATCAAGGTAGTTTCATGTACCCAACATGAAGATACATTAAGAATCACTGAGGATCAAACCTTCCCCATTTGTGCAGTTCTAAAAACTCAGGTAAAACTACCAAGCCATAGTTAGAATCATACAGTTAAATCTGGCTCAGAAGTCAAGCTGGAAAGTGACAGTGAGTCACCATGCCGCTGCTGCACAGAGTGAGTGAGGCACACAGTAGCTGCCTGATGGGAGCCACCCCAGGTGGGAGCTGAGCTGAGCTACAGGCCATTATCCCCAAGATCCGCAAGACAGAGAGCGGCAGGGAAAACAGCAAAGCGGTCACCACGTAATCAAGCAGGCCCCCCCCCCCCCCTCCCCCAAAAGGGATCGATCTCCTAGCCAGAACAGAGTTATTGGGGGCCATTGAGAGCGGCCTCTTAATTGCTCTCAGCATGCCCACCCACCCGCTGAGAGTCAGGACCAGGAAGTAACTGCTGGCGACTTGACAGTTGTAAAAAAACTGCCACATACATGGATGCTAAGAGCGGGAATCGGGTCTTGTCGTTTGTGTTAACAAGCAAAACTGCATGACCCAATCATGAGAATAAAGAGTATGCTTTTCTGCACATTTTCTGCAGGCACTTTATCATTTGTAAAGATAGTTTGAGCTGTTATCTTAAAAGATACTGAAACATATTGCCTCAGTAAGTACCTTAGCCAACTGAAGCTAACTCAGAACTTTTCTCCACCGTGACATTTTTGCAACTTATGCAGAGGAGCGTGATGTGTGTATTTGTGTCCGGGTACACAGTGACAATTAGGGTTGTGACTTTTGGTTTCCAGTTCAATTACACATGTCTCTTGGCACCTGTCTTCCTGAAATCTCAACACCACACTGGAGCACAATAGCAATTTTTAGACATAAAATGAATGTTAGCACTGACTGGAAAGACAGAAGTAATCTTAAGTTAGACTAAATTCCAATTAATTAGTTGACCTTGATGATGTGCAGAGAACAGTTTGGGATTCTAAATACAGAACACAGTTCTTACCAGCGATTAAATCAATACCCTTGATGCTCTCATTGAATATCCTTAAACACAAAACCTGGGCACAACCTTGGGGCAATTGCAAAATCTATTTTCAGTTAAAGCATGTGACTGAAAAAAAGCAAGACATTTCCGGGTGACTTATATATTTCCAATATTTTAAAAAAGTTAATAATGAAAAACATCTGCGTCTTTTACAGAGCATGGAAACTGTCAATTAGTTTTTCTTTATTACAGCAAAAGATTAATATATAATTACGAGCTGTGCATTTTATTTTTTAGCCCAATTAAATATATATTAAAACTAGTGAAAAACTATGTGACAATTACGTTAAAACATTTCTAGCTTGTATGAACCTTGAAAATGTCTAGGAAGAGTCCATTTTGAAAACAGTCCCATAACTCTTTTGCGAAATTATGTGTCACAATAGTAATGATGGAAGAAACAGCACTAATGATATGGTGCAGTGATTGTGTCCTAAGCTCCTGCAGACAGTACTGTGCAAACAACAGAAAGTTGCTGGATGTGAAGGTTAATGGGACATTGAATGCCAGAGGACACAATGATGAAGTGGTACAGGGCAGGGAAAAAAGAAAGATGAAGTAATATTGGAACAAGTAGACACACTCCACTTAAAATTTAGCCTAAAGATTAAAGAGAGTTATTTCTACGATGGCTTGCTTAGGATATCGGTTCAACACATTAATTAAACGGTTACTAAGAGGAACAATGAACTGGGACATTTTACCGCAGATTTACTTTCCGTTTGTCACTATAGCCTTTTGAAGGGTACTGTTGTCTTTCTCTTTTCAGGCTTGCTCAGACCAGCATTGTTGGCGTTGTTGGATTATTGACGTCGCACGGTGCAACCTGCCTACCTCACATATTCGCTTGTCACATACTTTCCTGCTGTCATTAATGTGACCTCATTGTTACATACGTTGTTACACTAACGCATGTTCTGTTAGCTGTGTGTGGCTCACTGGGTTAGGCCTGTATGTGCTTGTAATGAGAAGGGTGCTGGTTTGAATCCTGTACCTCAGCAGAATAGTTACATATCTTTTGGACCCTTAACCCCCCCCGTCCCCCCACTCACAGAAAGCTCCAGGGGTGCCAGATAAATGGCCAACCCTGTGCTCTTGCCCATATACAGGGCGAGATAGAATATAGGAAAACTAAGGAATTCCAGTGTACTCAAGCAATTAAGTGTCATTTCACTTCCACGGACTGATCTCGAAGTCCTCCCCTTATTCATATGGTGGTTTATCAGTGAAATATCATAACAGCAATGCCTTTTAAAAAATGCTGCAGGCAAGGAGGGTGATTTATACTGAAGTTATTTCTTAGTAATATTTCTGTAGTAATAGGTTTATAATTAAATATTAGTTTTAAGATTCATATTGGTTAAGTCCCAACCTACAAAAAAGAAAACATATATTTTAAAATATAAAGTAACCGATAACAAAACAAAAACATAAAAATAATGTGAAATAATTTTCATTATTTTTGATATTCGACAAAATAAATTCTTGTTTAATTTAAACATTCGGGCTAGTAGGGAAAATTGTTTAATGGGTTAAAAGGATTTAAAAAATCATTTTCTTTGAAATAATGTTCTCGCCGGCTGTTCATCACTGTCAGGTGCTGCGTGATGATTCGATGAGTGTTTGTTTTTGCTCCTGTAAATAGAGTGGGCCAGGCCCGGTTGTCTCTGTCGTGAAGATGAGGTTGTGCACAGCCAGGTGAATTTCAAGCCTCTGTTGTGGTGCCAGTCAGTCTCACTGAGCTTTCTCTCTCACTTGTGATTGATTCACTTCGATTTTTTTGACCCAGATGAAAAATGTGCTTTCAGTGTTTGATATAGTTCTTTGTTCTCCACTTTAAACTGACTATTAATTTAATGTCATATAACACCACCAACTGCTGTAATGATAAAATTGTCAAAAATCTTTGTGTGAGTGTATGTGGCCTGACAAAATCAAGTTGACAAATGTCCATGGTAACTATAAAGAATAAAGAATACAACATCCGTTCAGTTATAAATAAGTACACTACAACAACTCATGATGTTATTTTTCACCACATAAGCTTTAAAATAGCAGGTAATGAGTTGCTGTTTCTATTTAGTTTACCACAGGGGACAGATTTCTCATGCAAAGTAAATGTATATTCTGCCTTCAGAAGCGGGATTTCTCAAGGCATCCGCCCGGGCTGCTTAAAAATTCAGAACCATTAAATCCATTAAAGGAGACTAACATGGAGTTTTTGTTTAGAACCTGTTGCATAAATAATCCCTCCTCAACCCCTAAAACCCCACTGAGAAAGACAACATTTTAATGAGGGAGGGAGACTTGTTACAAAACTGAGGCCCTAATGAGCTATCATCATGCAAAAATGCCAGCTTGATGCACATTAATTGGATTTTCACTTTTTTTCCCTATTAATTGAACTGTATTGTCATGTTGCCCTGCATCCGTGGGCTGCTAAGACAGCTTCCCCTAGTTTCAATGACTCTAAGCCATAGGGCAATGAATGGAAGTGGGTTTGAGTGAGATCAGCTATCTCATTAAAGGCTTATAGCATTTGTTCTAGCCAATTCCTTTGTCGGGAGAAAACAGCCCTGTACTGCTCAATTAAAGTCTTCAGATTCGAAACAGTCCCTGCAAGTAATGGCCTCTTTCTACTTTATTTTTGCTGGTTATAGTTGTAGAGTAAAACCTTGATTAATTAAGGAAGTTCAGGTGGAAATGCAGGCTGTTTTTCCCACTTCCAAACCATAAAAAAAAAAATCACCATTAGTGACAGTTAAATAATTATCTTGGGTGTTATATACCTAAGCTGTTATTTTTAAAATGACAGTAATGAAAATGATCGACTTGAAGGCTATACGTATAAAACTGAAATTTAATTTTAAAATGAAAAAATATTTTGAATTCAGTTTTTGGCTGAGGAACCTCCAGAAAATAATATCTATGTTTATGAAATTGCAAATCTCGCAAACGGAGAAGGAATCTGAGTCTGAAAAGTAATAAATTAAACACGTATTTAATTGTACTTCATTTTTTAAAATACCTATAATCATTAGACATTACATCATTTCATCATATGACTAAAGCTTTATGCAGAACAAATAAAATAATAATAATTTTCAACAGTCTTAGGTAATACATTTGTGCACAACTTGTGTAACAGTTTTTTGGCTCTTAAAAAAGGATATAAAAGCTTGATAGAATGTAATCATGGCACATGACTGACCAAAAGTTACATCCAAAAATATACATTTTTTGTTATTAAATCCCATCCCACAAACAAAAGTCTTTATCGACTGAAAAGAAAGAGGATATTGAAGGACATTTAGACTAATTTTTCATCCGTGCTAAAGAAGCGGTACTCCATAAGATAACAGAACTATTACTATCCACTCCCTCTGTAATTATTGAATACATCTGCAGCTGCATATGGCATTGCAAAGTTTTAGACGTGATTCTCCGTTTCTAAAGGTTGGCACATTACATTCATATGAAACTACAGAACACACTAAATACGTTGAACACCACTTTCAGTAATACTACTACTTCAGAAAAGAGACGGAGGCTTTGTGCAAACACTTCAGTGATTTTATAGGATTCTTCTAAAGGATGCTGATGATTATAATGTTGTTTTAGTTTTAAGTGGTATATATTTAATACCGTCAATACAATTTGGACTATTAAAGGTCAGGGTCAATAGCAGGTCAGGGCTTATTGACATTTATAGTTGTTTAATCGTGACCTATAGCCTTAATTAATTGGCCCTGGTTTCCAAGGAGTGCTTGTAGTTGGACTGTTTAATCACTGAGGATTCAATCATTTACACCTGATTATACATTATGTAAGGAAAAACAGACGTTTAATGCCATCAACGTGTAATCAAGCAGAACTTCATTAATACTCATAATTAATTAGTCGTGGTTTTGTCATCGCGCTGCTTACTTTACTTCTTTGGTTTGACTGGCATATTTTATGGTTAGTTGTCCAGTCCTTTTAAGGGTCATGAATTCATTTCTGCGTCCTAGTCAATGTCAGGAACTTTTAAACATACCACTAATCAGCTATGCACGCCCGCAACTCTCCATCCAAGCTAATTAAAGAGATGTTACTGAGAAATTCCCTTCCGTTGTCCGTGTTTGTTGTCAGATCTGTGACGCGTGCATCTCTTTGAGAGAATTACTTTAGTGCAAAAACAGACAAATTATTACTTGCCTGTTGTATTTATTCAGCTCCGGGATCGACTCGGGATCCACAAATTTAGCCCACATCTGGAAAATGCAGTGATATCCCCAGTTTAGTCACACGCTTTGGCGAGTATATTAGTGAACCTGTAAACCCTTGAGGTTAACAGCCATTAACCACCGGCCACCTTTTGCTTCAGCTCCTCGTTCCGCTGCTCATCGCCTCCAGTACGAAAGTAAGAGTGGGGATTAGAGCACACGCTCTCTGCTGAAGGCGCCCGGAGGGAGCTGGAACAGAGGAGCTCAGGGATTAGTGTTATACCGCGGTAATTCATGTTACTTTCTCCGAAAATTCATCAGGAGCGTCTTCACTTTCGGGGAGTGGGAAAATGTGGAAGTAGTAAATGCATCATGATTGGATTTTGCACCCTGAAGTGATGCAATATGTCTTTCACAATTGGCGGCTGGTAATTATCAGGGTTAGAGGAACTCACTTGGGCCTGCAATATCAAGAAATTCACGCAGTAACATACTGACTTATTCTTATTACCACACAAATTTTCCTAAAGGATGAAATAATGTTCTTAAAGGAATAATCCTGAATGTCTATTACAAGGGATTCTGTCATTTTTGTTGTCTAATATGAACCATATGTTTCTTATTTTTTTAATCATTCTGATTCATGTCAATGTGTGCATTGTGTCGATCTATCTATATATCTATATATCTATCTATCTATCTATCTATCTGTGCATTGTGTCTATCTATCTATCTATCTATATATCTATGATAGATATATAATTTTTTGTTCAGACTGGTTACATTTTGTCTTAAATACAGTGGGTTCATAAACACGAGAGAACGTCCCATCTGTCATTGTAGAGCATTATAGTGTCTCAAACGTTGCAGCAGATGATTTGCCTCAAACGCTTATTTCAGATCAAACTACAAAACACAAAAACATGGCGAATCATCTAGCAGCGATCAGAGGCTGCTGCTTTCGGGGTTCACGTTCCCTGTTATTGCTATATGTTTGCCGGCATATGCACATTCTCATTTTGCAAGGCTGCCTTTATCTTTTCTAACTGTCCAGAGGTTAAACTAACCCCTTCAGCTTGGTCCTCCTAGACAATCTCATGAACTACAAACTCATCCAATAATTACACATCAAAGTAAATAACTCAACAGACGTAAACAAAAGCAGAAAAAAACAATAAAAACAATTGTAAACGCAGCACTTAGTAATGTAACTAAGGTAGATACAACGAACAGAGTCTGCCGTCCGGATATTCTCTACTATGCCTCAGTGATTGCCGCTCTTCTTAAGCCCCATCTGATTTTTTTTTCTTTGCTTATTAACAGATTACTGTGGAGGGGCAGCCCCGAAGAGGAAAGGTTACAAGTAAACCTACTAACAGGGAGGTTAATCAGTGGCAGGTGGGTCCTCGCTGCGGCTCATGCCTCCTTTCAGGCTCTCCAACCCCACCAGCCTGACTGGTCTCATATCAGCATGATAGCACCCCCCCCCCCTTCACCCCCCCCATCCCCAGCAGCACTGTCAGCCTTGACCCTGGCCACTCTTGAGGCCTCTCAATAGGAAAGGGAGTTTCAGGAGTTACATTTTCTTAAGGGCTAAATTGGATACTTGTTGGCAATGTGCCTTCCCTTTGTATGCATTGTCAGTTCTACATTTACAAAACCAACTGGCTGAGGCTCCCGAGCAGATTTTTTCAGAATGGGACGGCGGTGGCAGATTGTAGCAGACACTCTAAAACAGAAACACAATGAGACAGGGGCGGGGGGGGGGGGGGGGAGGGGTTGACAAGGGTCTCTGATTTTGCTCTGTTTTCATTCATTCGCCCAATATTCCCTTCCAGGTTCTGCTTCACAGCCACGTCCTTTGTCACGCTATGAATGGGAGACTTTAGGAGTTTCTTGCCTTTTATTAATTAGGGCCCGCCGCTGCTTCCGCTGCTTCCATGCAAAGCCATTATAATTTAAAAATAAAAAAAAAAAGAGCCCCTTCCACGAGCGAGCCCCATTCCTCGGCTGTGACATCAAAGGGACACCAAAGGTGCATTTCCTGGTGGGGTGGCCTGTGGTCAGGCTGAGAAGGGATGAGATGCCCGAAGGGATTCAGCTGTGCAAAACGGCAAACTAGGTGCACATACTTGTGGCTAATATATACAGATTACACGAGTTAGAAAATGATATGACAACGAATAAAAGAGCACGTAAGGCAATCCGTCCTGTACCGAATAAGTGGTTGGAAGATAAGTCAAACAAATAAAATAATGCTAATGTATTATTATAATGTAAATGCTTTTTCATGTATTTGAAATATGTTGTTAAATTACACCTTCTCTGCAAATGCTTATTTAGTCGTTATTTTTTTCTTCCAGATTTCACATCTCATGTTGGGTCAAGCTTTCACTTATCTCTAAGATTTGCCATCTCTTTTGTCCGCCCCTGTAATGGACTTTAATGACCTTACAAAACATACAACGAGACCAGATTTGGCACGATATCCTAATCTGTGTTGCTTACTTGCGTGCAGCGGAGGCCCCAGCTAGTAATGGCAATGTACGAGTTCAGTACCGTCCCCTGTCAATCCGGCTGGATCACTATTAATGTGACTGAGCAAATGTTTCTTCTCCACGCTGACCTGGCGATACCAGGTTAACACTGTTTTCAAAAGGCTAAATATTATATTAGACCTACAGCAGCAAAATCAATAACTGCTTTTTGTGTTGTCATATCATCTTTTTAAAAATCAATGACGGCGCAGTGGCTTTTCTGAGACGGTGGTGGGGCGTGACTTTACCGAAATCACTCGCAGATCTGAGAAAATGGATTATCCTTTTTTTATATTAAATAAATGATAGTGGACATCTTCTGCACTAAAAAATACATTTTTATAATACTTTTGTGTGGAGGTTCCTCAGTGGAGCTCTCGCTTCTGTAATGAATCCTTGTGAGGTGGGCCTCATTTTTGCTGGCCTTTCGACTGATTTCCTTTAGAGACGCAAATCGTGACATGAGAAAACACACGGATGCTGAAACTGTGAATATGATTAGCTAGAGGATCCTGCTACGTTAGCTAGAGGATCAGATCTTCAGCGAAGGGAACCTTCGGCAATGTAGATTTTCAACATTATACACAGATAGAGGACCGTCTGGTAGGGTCTTTATCGATATGATATAGGTCAAAACTGCCTATGTGTTCTCCACGTCAGTGCTTGTCAAGCCTGCTGGGATCTCCCTCTGTTTCAGTCCCGTCGGTGTATAAACACGGCCTGAGATGTTTTATTAAATTTCTCTACTGGTCTCCATTTGCCCTACAATTCACTTTGCCTCATTAGTTAACACACTTTCTTAGTTTTGAACAATGCCTTAGCTTGAGTTCTCCCAGTAGAAATCCTTTCTCAGTCGATATTTCCAGGGCCTGCAGCGGAGTTTCAGAGGAAAGAGCCTTTTTTCCTCTCCTAACTGGTTTAAGACTTGTAATTATCTCTTGCTGGGGGAGGCTGTAAATTGGATTAGGGTGGTGAGTCTCAGCTGAATGAATTACCTCCATCTCCCCACTTGGTGGGCCGCACGGCGATAAAGTGCGGAAAAACGGATTTGGATTCAGCCTTTGCATTCATGGCTTCCTTGTGGAAAAATGAAATTTTCCAACAGAAGGGGCTAGTTTGCCAGCGGTATCTGTCCATGGCATGTTTCATCTGCTCCTGCTCTTCTGGAAATGCAATTACCTGCGTTATCTGGGACTAAATGGCGACAGTTTGGCAAGAGGGTAGTACAGCCTGCCAAAGCTGCCTTTCCTGTGGTATTTGTCTTGTACTTGCTGCATTGACACCATTTGGTATTTGGATCTAAACTCTCAGATCCCCATGACATTTCTCATAACATTTGAAAGTCGCAAGGAAAATTCATTGATTATGTTACAAGCTACATGGATTGTTGCAGGTAAATGATATTGTAACTGAAGCCAAAATATGCATATTTATCAGCATGTTGCCAATGTGTAATTAGAATCCCGTTCAAGGATGTTTCTGAATCTTCCACGACACTGCAGACAGCAGAGTGCAAAACTGCAGCTGTTGGACGAGCACCGTCTTTGGTGAGTGAAACACCTTCCAAATCACAACAGGTATTTCTTTCAGAGAGTAAACACGGTTACGTGAAAACCCTTTACAAGCAATAACTATGATAGCTTTTAAGAGAATAGAGAAAGAGTATTTCTAAGAGGGCATTTTGGTTTGCAGTCCCCACACTACAGACAATGTTTTTTGAGGTTGTGTTCAAAGGAAAAAGAAGTTTAAAATAAACTCTAAAAAACTTTAACAATCTAAGTAACAGAAAATCAATTGAATTACTTATCTTCAATGTAAAATTCAGCTGAGCAACGTTACATGTGACTTGCTGCTGAATAATTTAAGGACGTCAATTCAGCTAATGTGTTACATGTGTTCTGTCCCCCTCAGAGGAACAGAGTCAAACACTTATAAAAGGTTTATTGAATCAATTGCTGAATGAGAACATCAGCACTGATTTGTTTCTGTTACTCAGACATTTAAAAAATCGACTCTGGTATCAGTTTTTCCAGAGATTACTCATAATAGACAAAGTACCTCAAATTTGACAAAACACTCATCTGATACCGCAGAGTTCCTCTTCAAGTATCAGCAATGATCAGTTGAATACATAAATCAACAGTATCAAATACATTTTTTTCAAAATAAAATGTCTCACTCATTTCATGTGTAACTATATAATGAAAACTATTATTTTTTGTTTATGTAAAGAAGCTAATCCTTGAAAATAGTTCCTATTGCAGCTCCGGGCTCGCCTCGGAGACTTTTATTTTGAAGGGTTTTGTTGCTTCAGTCCCCCCTGGCCTTTCAGAAATATGTTGTGGGGGGTGTTAATTGGGGGAGATTCCACACCACAGTGGGAGATTTGTCATGTCATTCAAAGTATTTGGATAAGATATGGGGGTGTTTGTATTACTCCTTGCTACTAAGTCATGTATTATTACCAAGATGAAACACAGAGAAATTTATGGGGGCATCGTACAAAGACTTAATTTAACTGTTGTCAATCAGAAAAAAAACATACAAGTAAAACGAAAAACTGTTGGAGAGAAAATACTTTTAATATTGTATATAATTACTATCCAGATAGATTACACAGGTCCTCTGAAGATCCAAATAGCACATTTAAAAATGATATTTTAACGTTATATCATAATAAATTAATACATTCCTTGAGTGGCTTTTGACATGAGAATTCATCTTTGATTATAAAAATGCAATGGCTCTGATTATCATATGTTTACAATAAAAAAAAATTACATTTTAGCTTTAACTCCTTCACCACACATGATCATGTGTATGGAACCAACATATAAAATTGTAGAAAAAAAAAATCATGAATGGATTAACAAAGTTTTATACTGTAATAAAAGCTTTATAAAGTGCAATTGCTGTTTAGTTCAAAAGCTTCAAATGTCACTCAGTGGATGAAACAGCAGAGAGAGACGGGGGCATGTCATTTTTGTTCTTCATGTTCATTAGGCTGGAGTTTGATTCCCCTCTATCTGGAATTTCCTGCTGTGTCATCTGAAGAGGCAGACAAGCAGGCTCTCCCTGCTCTCTGATCAACGCTTCAGACCCCCCCGAAAAGTCCTACCATCAGAAGCTCACACACACACACACACACACACACACACTTCTTTCACTTCCTTTTCTTTTAGCCCCCTACTGAAGACAATCCCTGAAGATAACGGAAAAAAGGGGGTTGAAAAAAGGATAATTAAATCTGGGGGGCGAAAAAAAAACCCTTTGCTTTCACAACCAAACAGTTTGGGCAGGGAGGGGGTGGGGTGATTTTAGCACAGTTAGGGCCAACTCATTTACACCAGTGTACTTTGGGAATCGGGATTTCTCATTGGCTTTAGCTGTTTGATTACAGCTGATGCGTATCCGAGTCTCGAATAAGATGTGATTTTTGTTTTTCCTTTGCTGATATCTGAGCTTAGATATAGTTGGATTTTTCAGAATCGATGTGTATAGCTACTTTCAGTTTAATGTTTAGGAATTCAAAGTGAATGCGATCAGTGTCATCAGGTTTGCAAGATGTGTGCAGTGCTGGCATTTTTTTTTTGGCTTTTTAAAATGCAAGGCGTGACACTGTCACTCTCCCCTAGAGGAACATTACAATATGTATGTATTCCTTTAAAAAATTCAGCAGAATGCCTGCAGTATAAATCAGATACAGAATGAATAAGGCATTAAAGATATTCTAAAGCAAAACTATGAAAAAAAAGCAAAAAATATGAATCGTCATCTACTTTGCACTTTCTGCATGGTAATGATGCCGTGCAGTTTGTCTAAACTCTTTCCAAACCGCAGTCATTCTGCAGAAGCTGTCTGAAAAATAGACACAATATCGCCCCCTATCTTATGACCCCAAAAAATGTGCATTTCTGTTACGCAAAATACACATATATATTTTCATACCTTGCACATAAAATCTGTCCTTCCATTCAATATTTTCTACTTAATGGTCTAAAAATAACAAAACATGAGTAACTGTGAATGACCTTGAATTTAAATAATTATATATATTTAACAAAAACAAATTTTAAAGCAAATGACTCCGTACTAAGACATATTTTTGAGATCACTTGTACTTGAGCATATAGGCACCCATTTCCAGTAACAACAACAATAACAACAACAATAATAATAATAATAATAATAATAAGGGCAAAACTGCACTGGGAACCCCTGCTCATGTACCTATCCCACCTACATATGTTTTGGATTACACTAAATCACTAAATTTCCAATTTGGTAACTAAAACATTACACACAGATTTGCAGCATGCATTTTCCATTTCGTAGCAGGATTACAGGTGGTACAACAGTAGGTTTTACACCACTGGAAACCTGCTTTGTTCTTTGCAAAACACTAAGCCACTAGGAGATGCAAGGGTCAGCCAGTCCCTGGAGAAATTGGAGGTTAAAGGCCTTGCTCAGGGCACCAATGATGAAATCACTCTGGCGACCCTGGGATTTGAACTGCCGATCTTCCGATCATAGGCTCAATGCATAAGGGCCCCCTAGATAATCATATTAGGGTGATTACTGTAGCTCAAGGGATACTTGACTTCAATGAAGACTGCTTTCTTTATTATTGTTTAGTTTTGTGAAGTGTCGAACATGTCGACCAACATTAGTCTGCATTTTACATCTGAATCATCCTCACAAACGACTGCACTTCTAAAGGTAAAAGTATAACCATGATCAGAGCCTCCCAACGACTTCCAGGGTGCTTGGCATGTAGACACGCAGAAACTAATGGGAGCGGGATGGGGGCATGCCATGTTAGACGCATTAGATGCTGTCGGCTGGCACCGTTAGAGGATCGAGGCCTGATGCGGCATGCATCGTTGTTGTCCCCACTCAACCTTACGTGCCGTCTGTGACGGATCTGAAATTATTATTCTCTAATGCCCCACATGGACACAGATATTTAACCTTGCGCCTGGATTTAATATTCATGGCTTTTGCAGCGCTATTGGCTTGAAGGTGGCATCCGTATTATTACCCCGCTTACTACCTCTATATCCCTGTATACCCTACCTCCGCATTTATCAGGACATTCATCGTCCCCGGTCTCAATCTCTTTACAAACTGCTTTTTTTTTTCTCCCGCTTTCCCTCTTTACTCGTCACCCCCTCTTCTCCTTGTTTTTGATCTTGAAATGCTTGTAAGGATAATGACAACAAATTAAGGGTGAAGGTGAGTGATTACAATGAGGCCCACCCACCCCAGCTGCCCTTTCTCGCCTGCCTTCAATGCCATGTCTTGACACCTTCTCAGGGCCCAGTGAGTGAAACATGGAAGATTTCACACGCTACAAAGATTTTCGAATACCGAGTGAGTACTGAGCAAGTAACAAGTATTACTGTGGACTTAAAATCAACGCATATTTAGGTCTATTGGGCAAGCGTAAAGCAGAATCACCAGACTCACTGGCACGTCATATACAGCTTTGAGAAATGAGTCGAACTCTTGCCAAATGGGTAATGCATTTGCGAGATATCCCAGCCCCGATGCTGAAAATTAGTACATTTAAACAGACAGCGACCCTGCGTGAGCTTTTGAACTTTCTCTCTAAACGGGGAAAAAAAAGCAATCAGAATTTTTTACAGTCTGGCTGTCACTGGCACTGTTTCAAATACATTTCAGCTATGCAAAAAATGCACACCACTCAAGTAAATGATTAAGAGTCAGATTTACACGCTTTAGACACCCCGATTCCCTTATCTCGCTTCCTGTGATCTGCATTCATAGCATTAAAATTATAGCCTGGGTATAAGTAAAAATGAAAAACGTCGCATAGTATCATGAAACAAAAATATTAGCTTCATATTTTTCATACTCCTCTTTAATTCTTTCCCCTTTAATCTTTGTACAGCCCTCAAGACAAATTTAATACACATTTCATTTTAGATCTGCTAACTGTTTACCCTTCAGAGGAGTTATTAAAATCCTCCTGGTAAGACAAGTTCTATCCTTTCAGATCATAAGTTTTTAATGGGCAATTTAAATGATTCATGCCAATCAAACATCTGTTAAGCATTCTCCTTGTCGAGGGTAGCACCTGTTGACCTCTGGGTGACCTCGCTAGGTAAGCGGAGTGGCGAGAGTGGGAGTGCACAGTGTCCTATTTCAGGCTGCACGGGCAGCAAAGATCAGCGGTGGCTTTATGGCGACTGTTTACCTTCTAGCATGCTCTCTTTCAGGAGGCTTGACTGTTTTTTTTTTCTCCCTTCTTTTTTTAATGCACCCAGAAAAAAAAAATGCTTCACTAGGGACCAGGAGGTGAAATTTTTCTCATCCAAATGGATTGCAATTTCCCTCCATTTAGCACCTGAAGGTAATTAGCTTGAAGAGATTGTGGAGTGAGAAACACGTTCATGGAACATTAACTCTCATACATTCTCCAGTTGCAGGGAATTAATAGGAAAGATTAAAGTTTAAAGAGAGCAAATGCCATTACCTCACAAACCACCTCTTTGGCACATACTATCTCTCACTAACTTTTTTTTTTTTTTTTTAATAAGCCTGTATTTCACAATGGGGTTGTTGGTGATATTACAATAGAGGGGCGAGTTGTATGACTGAGGGAGATTTGTGAGTGTGTGTGTGTGTGAGTGTGTGTGTGTAAGTGAGAGAGAGGCAGCGAGTCTGTGAAGAGGCCCAATAGCCTGCAGCTTCATTTTTCTCCCTAACAGCTTCTTGCCTGCTTTCTCTATCCTGTGACGCGTTACGCTAATTGCCAGCCTGGCACCCGTTAATCTGGGCAGCATGCTGAGTAAATGTAAATGCAAAATCCAATTTCATAAAGGTCTTAATGGTAAATTATCACCCTAGATAACACATATCTTGTTAATTACACTGCTGCTTTTCCAGAATTTTCTAATGTGTTTTTTACGCAAGATATTCCCTAGATTCTCCGCCCCCCCCCCCTTTTAAAAACAAAAAGGCCAGGCTAAATTAATTTATTTATGTTTACCTGTTTGTTTATTTGTCTATTTTTTGCGAGGGCCAGTTGAGACTTTGCACTTGGCAGAGAAATTTTTTTAAACCCATCTAGCACAGAAATTCAATCATAGCTTCAGAATTTCTGGGTTTAAAAAAAATAAAAATAAATTGAGACATGGTAGAATTTATTGCCCAGAAAATTCCATTCTACTATCTGATTTGAAAAGTCCAGTCCTCCTAGCTTCAAAAAATCTATTTTCCACATTTTAATACCCCGCATAACAGTCTTCATAATTCATTCGAGTGTGTTAAGCACAGTTTTATTAGATCTGAAACAAATTTTGGTGGGGGATCCTATAGGTCATTAACCATGGAGTAATTTTATCCTTGTTTCCTTAATGATGCCATAATGGCGAGTGAATTTCTTAACTAAAGACCAAAGAACATTTTGAAGGTCAGCTTCATCTGCAAGCTCCTTCAAGCGCTTCTCAGAGAGATTGGAAAAGTCTGAGATTTTTGAAGAGTCATTAATAACGCTAAAGCTGAAAGCCTATTTGCGTTCTCGCTTTCTACCTTTTAATGTTATGCTCTTTTTTTTTTTCTACTTTCTCCTTTTCTTCCTTCTCCGTGCTGCAGTTTCCCTCATGCAGAAAGAATGGAGTGTTGAATGGAAGGGCAAAAATGGCAGTGCACTGACATACAGATCCCAGATGTGGTGCTGCAATAATTTAAATTTTATGCCTTTGTTATCACTTTAATCATTTTCTTTATTCGTTTTGTTTCACCGAACAGAGAGAGAGACACCTGATAGGGTGAAATACCATGGGAACAATTTTTATTTGGAATGTGGTGAGAAGTCTAATTAGAATTAGAATTTTGCTGAGCCTTGAAATGGTTGGTACTTTATCCTGATCGCCTTAGATATTGTTCCAAGTCAATCATTTGTCATAGCAGTGCATGCTGGGAAGGTGCCTACTAATCAACTCTGCCTCCCTCCCATCTTTCTGCTGCCATTGCATCTCTGTCCGGATAAATACGGTTATATAAGGATGAGCATCATGATCCGCCCCCGGTGCCAGTGCGCAGTGCGGCCGCGTTACCATTTGCATCGATTCCGCTTCCCGTCACGGAGGGTCGTCGGGGGATTCGAACTCCATTCGGGAACAAAGGGGGGGTGTGGGGGAAGTTTAAGGCAGCATCGGAATCTGAAGTGGGTTTTTGTAAGGTATCAGGTACATGTGTCAACATGGCTAACACGTCATAGCTACATGTAAGCTTTCAAATAAATAAATAAGAAAAACAGATAAATAAATAAAATATATATAATGAAGCACTAGCGGCTCCCAAATAAATGAAATGGTAAGAGGGAAGTAATTGTTGAAAATGCATAACTGTAACCCCCGTGTCCCGTAAACCATGGAACAACGGTTAACGGTATAGGTTAGAGCCGCCCTCCGGTCATTGATTCGTCCCATAAACAAACAGACAATACTCTTGCCGCGCGCTTAACCTCTATTTGGTGTAACATCTTGCTGACAGTGTATTTCACCCAGCCCACGCGGATAAAACACGATTCGTGGGATGTGTGTGAATTCCCTTCGACTCTGTTGTTGTTCAATGGGCGGGAAAAAAAAAAAAAACATCTCGAAATCAAACTGAAAGCAGCCGGATACAAGCTCGTTCGTGGAGGGTTGTGCTGGAGGTGTCAGGACACATTAAGTTGAGTTTTAACTGGCGGGATTCTGTTTAACGGTGTATGATTTTATGTTGGGCCTCTCAGGCATTCCATGATTACATGTACTGAGACCAGTGTACGCTCCAAATGCCATTTATAACATTTCACTGACCCTCCGGTATAGTCTGTGCACATCCTGCAGACTGTTCATTTTTGATGGGCCTATCCAGTTTGTCAGACTGAGCCAATGGTTGATCGTCTAAACTGTCCAGTTTTTCTCATGGTCTAGTTGTAAATGGATGTATTTAATCAGCACCAGTATCTAATATAACACAAAGACATAAATATTAACACAGAGACGTTTTTGGCAGTCACAAAAACAGTATTTGACGTGCATGGAAAAAAATGTTAATACAAGGATAAAAATGATAGACAGGGTTTACAAAAATTACGACAAACGCAGATGAACGATATTTAATATTACAATGTAGTATTTTAAGCCACATGATAACATCGCTGTCTGCTCCCTCTGTGTGTACTTTATTGAATGTGTAGCCACACAAATGAAAGGAGAAGTGGCCATTTATACTTCGGAAACCGACTTTTTCCTGAATAACTCCTTTTTTCGGTTTTGTTTAGAGAAATATCCCCCCTGATGGCTTGTCTCTTTCTGTAATTGAAAAGTAAGATGGATCTCAGGCAATAATTGAAATGAATTATATTTTTACTGCAAAGTCTTCACAAGGTCACTGATCCTTCGGATGGCTTCCACTGTAAAATGAAACACCTCTGAGCATCCCCTCTCTACCCCCTGAAGATTAGCCACATAAATAAATTATACTGAGGGACAAAGGAGCATTAGCTCCCACAAGGGTCCTGGGGCGGCTGGGACGATGGCATTTTTGTCACTGCCTGTCAGGGACGGAACAGCATTCCCTGTGAATTGCACAGGCATTTTATCCCCCAAGTGCAAGAAGGTCTTTTAAAGGAATTGAAGCTGACAACCGTTAACATTCAGAAATGTACCAATAAATGCCTTTTTATGCCGAGATATTCCGCGCCTTAGTGGTACACACATCGCCATGGTCGACGCCACATCTCTGAAGCCGGGGCGTGAAGAAGAATGGAGCTCTCTGAAAATGCAACTAACTAAGAGCCCCTTTCTTCCCAGCCTAAGCTATCATGTCATTCAGGGGTTCAGGGCCCGGCAAACAAATCTGTTTACTCAAGTGATGAAACTGTTGACCTGAGCATCTTGTATACCATAATGTGCTAAACAATGTTATTCCCACATCAACAGAGGCAGATGCAGTGATCACAGCACCGACTATTATCACAGTAGCAAAAATAGCAATATCAGCCCTGGTGAAGTATTATGGAATAGGTTATTATATCTAGTAGTTATTTTAATATCCATATCACTATAGGGATATTTTGCAAATATACAGCAAACAATCACACGTTGTTTCCTAAATCGGTCTAAAATTGTAATTAATTCTACAGAACGTGTCTATGCAACTGCATTTTTATCCCTATGACTTGCTGTCATTGAAATGCCAGAAATTATGGAGGGGACAAAAAAAACGTAACATGGCAAAATGTACCTTTAATAGCCAAAGACATTTTCCCTCTTCAGCAACAAGTTTAATTGGAAAGAAGTAGAATTCACTTTGAACAGGCGGGGGGAAAAAAAAAGAAATCGGCCTGACAACATGATCGATTACCTGTAACTCTACCTGACACAGAAATTAGGTTTTTTTAATGATGGTCTGCCTCTTCTTGGACATGAAATTCAAATGCTCTCCAAAGTCTACCTTCAGCCATCACTTGTCTTTTCAGTCCGTATACTCCAAAAGCAAGCACTTTGTCTTTGTCACCAGAGAAAGGACATTGTTATTACCAACAAGCCTTTGTATTAACCAGTTCCATACTTAATAGAAGACACATCTCTCGTCGGACTCACCTGCTTTGTTAGCTTGTTTTCAATTTAACAACACAGCATGGGACAGGAAATATTTGGCAAATGCACTTTGTCTGAAATTGTGCCACACAGCCATAATATTTAGCCTTTTGTGCATACTCTTCATGGTTAAAGGTGTTATTTAGTACTAAGAAAATTATATTGTTTGGATTAGTAGGAAATAACTGAAAAAGTATTATGTTCTTCACTCACAAAAGATTTATTTGGTCTCATTTTCCAATATAAATAATAAATCAAATTGTCTCAGTGACTGTCAAGAAGCACGACTGTGGAATACAGCTGAGCTTTTAAACATAGTCTCTAATACTATAATCACTGGCCAAAACACTAAAATGAAAATAGATACTTATTAATATATAAGTACACGCATGGACAAACTCTCAAACTATCAAGAATATATAGTGACCGTGATCATCCATCACGATTAGCTGAAAAGTGTATTCTGCTGGTGTTAATAACATAATAACATGCCACGAAGTTGTGTATGCTTAACACACAATGAGCAAAAGTATTTGTAGAAATATTTCATAATCTTTTGACACTAAATTAACCACCCGTGAACGGGCACTAGTGTGCAGTTTTTAGAAACAAGTGTATCATAGTACTCATATTTTTGGCCACTTAATTGACACTTCCCTTGTTAACTTAGGAAAAAAAGTATAAGTGAACATTGTTTTAGAGGTTGCCAGTTTAATCCAAGTCATCGGGGGAGGGCAGGGGACTGTGTGGTTACATTTTACCGATGGATAAAGTTAGGGAGAGGCTGGCAGTGACCGCAGAAATATAGTAGGGGCCCAATGCAACTCGTTAATTAAGCTCACGCCACTGGAACGCGTGAGTCCTGCTGCTTAAACTGCAGTGATGGTGTCAGATCGGCGTCACGTCTCATTCCAGAGGAGCTTGTGGCATTGCACCGATTTCACTAGCAAACCGCACGTTCCGGCTTGTTTGAAGTTCCAACGGGGTAAACTTGTAATCCGTTCTCTTCCGTTATTGAGATTTATTTTTCATTGCTCACAAATCAAACAGTTTTCCTCAACAACTGCAATTAGTGGAAAGTAAAAATGGGGACAAATTTTGGCAAAATCGGTGGCTTTATTTCAAAATTGAGCACAAGTCTGCTCCCTGGTAAAATAAATGCATTTATAAAGAAATAGCGCAACATCTTATTTTCAAATTCGTAAATGTGTTCTGGAAATTTCTTGATACATATGATTCACAGGACTACTTGCGTGTGTGTGCTTCCTCTCTTCCCACTGAGGGTACAAAAGAATAAAAAATAAAATTCCAAAGCAACAATTCTACACTGTGTGCTATGAAAAATATTTGAATGTTATTTACAGAGGAAGGATGTTCAGTTTAATGTTAATGGAGCTGCATCGCTCTACACCCCAGCTGATATTCAGAGGCAAACTGCCTTACTCACGAACGCACACTCATACAGCACCACAGCTAATAATGGCAAAAACGATGGCAAATTGCCTCGGACACGCAATGTATGGCTCTGGCTGTGCAGGGACGATAAAGCAGGGTCCATGTGCGTGAATTACACACCCACAAAACTCAGATATTTCATTTGCTTGATCACGTCGCCTCATCACGGGCGCTTTGCTGCCGATTTATGGGCACGCGGGGCACGGAGCCACACGGCCAGCTGTTTGTACCTCTTGAGAAGTTCTTTCACGCCAAAATATAAGGGATTCATGTTGTGAAAATTTAACGGAAAAAAAAATGCAGGTGGCGGGCAGGAGATCCCTTGCTTTTCATCCCCCCCCAGCCCCAGTATTCACACACACAAACCCACACGCACCACTGCATAACCCCCCCACCCCCCATGGCGATGCCAGGCTCCCCCCGCAGCCACATTTCCCATCTCCCTCGCATACCCTGACCAGCACCCCGATGCCCGCGCCGGGAAGTGGGCAGGACGGCTTAAGAGCAAATCCGCCACCAGCAGCTTCACCTCTGAAGGATAATGCTGTTTATTGCACTTGTCAGATGAGTGCAGCGATACTTTGTAAGTCTATTGCCCACTTACTGCCTTGCACTTTAAGCAGGTTCTGAGGTGCCTCTTTTGTCTGGTTCTGCTTGTATTATTTGGCAAATTGACTCATGACCGCTGGTTGGTAAGACTTTTAGAAATATAATATGATACATTTTTCTTTCCCTCTCTCCCGCTCTCTCTCTCTCCTTCGCTCTTTTAGTCTCTTTCCCCTTTTTCTGCCTTTTTTTCCAGCTGAATAGCTAGGGACTGGACTAGGACTGATGATTCAAAAAAAGTAATTCCATTAAATGTTTTTTAAAAGCCGCAGGAGCTCTGGTGTATCACCACCATTATTGATGATATCATTATTATGTATAGGATTCTTCAGTGAATAATAACCCATTATCTTTCATTTTTCCTGTTTTTGTCACTGGAAGTTGGAAAGGTTAGGTAATTTATTTTAATGTATAAACTGTCAGGCACGAACATTACCATGTTCCAGTCTCCGATACATTCCACACTTAAAGGCATGATTGTTTTTTAAATCAGCCTACATTGCAGGACAAGCACTTCGCACATATTCCAATTCGGATTCCTATTGTGTTCCAGGGGCTTTCACTTCAGAGTCGACTTGGTCGCCGTGGTCACTAGCTAACAGCAGATCTCCAATTACTTTCTATGCCCGGCCTCTCTGGAAGCTAGATGAAGGCCACTAAAGTGCACTGATTTATTAGGCAGCAGCATTTCTGTATCACATGCCAGTTGGAATAGCAACCTAAATATTCGTGCTTTGATTGCAGTGCAGCTAAAGGGTTCTTTTATTTAATTTCTTTGTATTTTTTGTTTTTATTTAAGCCGGCTCCATCTGAGCTTATTAGCTGATCCAATGCAAAAATATTGAAACCTTAGTGTAAAATGACAAAGTGATGTACAGTCAAAATTCGCACAAAAGACTTTAAAAATATAACCACATTTTTTGAGGTTTCTTATTGGCCACATATGCACATATTAAACTAAATGTAGCATAATTCATTGAACGTTTTGATGCATAGTTTTACATTGTATAATATTTATTAAATGTACATCGTCTGTAAAAGAAATAGCATGTACAACAAAATTCAGATGGACTTTAATGTTACAATGCATATTCTGTCAAATGCCTTTAAAGTTTAAAAGCTACCCTAAAAGTTAGTTGCAGAAATAATGAGACTTTCTGTATGCTAAACAGCCAGAGACTGATTCAGTCATCTCAAATTATAACAAAAGATATTACAAATATGAAAAGACCACCACATAACGTTCCCACTGTAAAATGCAGTTAGGTGTCGTTAATATAGTTACACCATACAAAAATATGTACTAAGAAAACAAACAAAAAAAAGCCAATTGAACATTTTCATATTGATATTATACACACATACACAGTGAGACTAAGAAAAAAACAGCATGCTTCACTGCATTTAAATTTATACAAACCCTGCCCATGACAGTGATGAATGTTACACTGTATTCTACAATATGTTTAATGCATAGGTCTGTTCAGTTAAGTTTTCTCCCCTTGTACTGTGCTGGTGAGTCACGTCGCTGTGTTCGATTCTGTTACATTAAAATGCCAAGTGATAGACTGAACAGAACATCAGAATCTTCTGACACAAAATTGGTTTGCCTGTATGCATATTTTTGGCGGGCTCGTTTTCCTCTGTGCACACACACGCGCGTGTGTGATGTGTGTGTGTGTGTGTTATGTGTGTGTGTTTTTGGTATGAGTGATGTAGTTTACATTGACCCCCATATTCCAAGAGTGATAATGAAAATGGCGTAAGACATAAATTCTAGCGTAGATCCAGTGAAAGTTTACTGTAAAAAGCAGTATCCCTACCCTAAATATAATGAGTTACCCTCGTAACATTGTATCCGTACACAGAAATTTGCTTAACAAAAGCTGGTATTGAAGGCGGCTCACAATTTTAATACTTTTGGACAGATGGATATTTTACTGGAGCACAGGTCAGGTTAAGTACTTTGCTTTAGGGTACAACAGCAGGATCTCTTATGGGACGCAAGCTGTCAGGTTAGGTTATGAGTTCATGTCCTTACCGTCGTGCTAAATGGCAGGACAGGTGAATAACCAACATTTCACATTGTCCTTACTGTCAGAAGGGATATTGACATGGCATTAACGTCACGACGTGTAGCAAGAAGATCAATAAATCAGCAGTTATATCTGCATCATGTCAGATGATCCATCTGGGAAGAAGTAAACCGAAAACAAAGGAACAGATCATATCCCAATATCCAGGTGTTTTCCAGTTTGCTCTTTTATGCTAAACAAGTATGCAGTGTGTATGTATGTATGTATATATATATATATGTATATATATGTATATATATATATATTTTTTTTTTTAATCTATGTGTAATACTGTAAGTGAGCTGCCACAAGGCTACACATCACAGTTGTTTTGTCATTGTGCATCTGTCAAGACGTTACACGGACAAAGGAGTTATAACAAGCTGGCTAATTGATATGCTGGTATTTTAAACTTAACCACTTAAGTGCTCCTTTGAAATAATGAATACTGCTAACTCTACAATATTAACACAGAGACTGGCAGCTTGGTAGACTTACGGGAATATATTAAATATAAACATGTAAATTGAGAACCGTCTGTGACTAGTCTCACAATCACGCTGAGCTAATGCAGATAATCTGATACCCCTCATAGACCTTACGGGGCACCTGAGTATTTAGTAAATACTGAAATGGGTATAACATGGCTGGAGGATCTGGATTTATAATGGGCTGAAACCTCTTCATCACTCTCGTTCTTTAAGCGCCATATTGGTTTGGCTGAGCCTGGAAGCATGCCGCCTCATTCAGGCTTTTCTCTCACCACTGGGAAGATCCACTCAGAGTCAACGTCCCCTCTGAGATCTCTTCTTCCTAAGGCATAGTTTGCCCTTGCTTTTATTGCACCGCGGAAAGTCCCACTGAAAAATTCATTGTGAACAATGCTGTCATAAAAAAAATAAACAGAAAACAAACACCTTTTGGGTCTCCGTGCAGGGCTGTACTAGGTCGCGCTACACTTTAAAGGTAACAAACATGCGGTCTTGATTAAGACCAGCTACCTGAGGCTACCGATAATCTACAAATGTACATCCAACATAACAAAGTTAAAAATTATACAACAAAACCATGCATGAGGTAATAGATAAGATTTCGTAAGTAGCATAGCAATGATCATTTTCCAGAATTGCAGTAGCAATGTAAATGTATAATGAACCTTAGCCTTTTTTGCTTGTGCTTATAAATTCTGCTACATTGGTAATAACCTGGTGAACTCGCTACCAAGGATTGGTTGTGACATTAACATTGCCGACATAAAGCTTTCTTTCACAGCAAAAAACATAATGCTATACAATTTATATATTTTAAGGGTACTGAAACAAAGTATAATATTTGGTCAAATACTAAAAATGGCTTATGGTACATGTATTATACTGAAGATAATGTTTTCTAGCTTCTTAAAGCCCTAGCTTTATATCTCATGGCCTGGTGTGATGTCCGAGCCTTCGGACAATGATGCTTACAAACTGTTCAGAACTGCATGTCTGCCTAGTAACTCACTGTATTTGTATCTGATAGACAAGTAAATACACCAATGAAATGATGGTTAAACAGTAAGCACAGGAATTAATGAAGGAGAGGACAAGCAAAGGGTATTTTCAGAGAGAGGGAGAATTAACCTGAACGAATAACCTTCAAATCACAAAACCATTTTGCTAGATTGTTTTGGGCCACCATAAATATTATAGCATTCAGTTGTCTTCCCTGCTCTTATGGTACTTAATTGCATTACTGTAATGCCGCATATAGGTCATGCTTTCAATACTGTGTTCAATAATAAGGGTATTGTATTTCCTTAAGAAATCTAATACTGACAGATTCTATTTTTCTGTGTTGCCTAAAATAATTCTGAAATGATTTCTGAACCAAAACTATAGAATTTTGGTTCATTTTAATTTAAGACTGTACTGAGTAATTTCACAGTTCTTGTTATAAGGAAAAAACATCCTGCCATACAGAGAGAGTTCCTTTCTCCTAAGACACGCAACTAGAAGAACTGGCATCTATAAATTGTCAGTGATGTGTCTGTGTGGGCAGTGTTAGACTGGCATCCTGTGTCCCCCTGCTTTGTGCCTTATGGACACAGAATAGGTTCCAGCCCCCCCCCCCCCAGCCCTGTCCCGGATAAATAGTTGGAAGGTCGATGGATGAATGGCTAGATGGATGGATGAATGGATAGACAGGTGAATGGATGGATACATAGAAGTTTTATTATATCACTACCAGCTGCTTTATATGGGAAACTTTAATATGATAAACAGTAAGCCGGACTTACATTTTTGCACGTTTTAGCTGACTTACAGTTACTTACACCACCGAAGGCGTGAGGTTCCAGCAATACAGAATAAAATACACAAGAGTGGAGGTGGCATAAAGATAACCTTAACTGAGCCACTCTGTTGTGAACTTTAGATACAAGTTTTGAAAGTAGATTGGGATGAGAAATATGATTTTAAGAGTATAGAATCCTGATTAATATGTCTTTAACTGTAAAATACTCACAAAATTATTTTTCAGGTTTTTTGCTGAATTATATAAGCCCTGTTACTAGTAACAAGCGTCAGTAGTCTCAAGATGCAAGTCGCAGACGTGTGTGTTAGCCATTTAAGTACTACTGCCACACCACCTGTGTGTTTGCGAAGCTTTGGGACCGTTCTTAATTAATACCCAGTGTATCAGCAGCTGGAGTGTGAGTGTAGACTGCGTACGGCGCCCGTCCTCCTGAAATCAGCCTGAATATTGTTGCTTCACAGGAGTCAGTCCCTGCAGCTGCTTTCTTTTCAGTCATAATGAATGAATGAATCAATCAATCAATCAATCAGTTATACCTTTACTGTAGACTTAAGGTCTAGATGCTACAAAACATCACACAATAAATTACATACAAAAAATACATACATAGCCAAAATACAAAGCACGTACAAAAAAAACTAAAAAAAAAAAAAAAAAACTTATTTTAACAGAATATGGACACTAGACTATTAAATAGATACAGTTAGCATCACTCTTGGCTTGGTCAGTTTCTCATTTTTCGTTATGTGTGCATTGCATTTTCTGCACAATTGCTTGAATATTAATTCCCAAGCCTTTGGCCTTAGAGCTCCATACTCCATAAATAGCCGATACCAAAAGCATCCATGATTTCAAGCCTCAGGAGCAGAGCTGTTATGATATCGCTAGCAACAGAGCCATAGAGGGGGGCGCCTGGTGCAAACATCATACCCTATAGTTTTATGAGCCATACAACAGCTCAGGCAGTGCACAAGCTTCCTGCCTTCCTGAGACCAGTGTAAAGAGCCTGGTATGTAAACAAACAAGCAGCGATGGACTCTGATTTACAGTGCACCCAGCCCTGAGCTGCGATTCACCTCAGCATATAACTGGTCTGGGCTGTGAGATATTCCTGAACAGACAGTTTTAAGCATATTCGATTTTATACCTCAGCAATTTTTATAGCATCTTTAGACCTTCTTGGGGTGGGCTGAATTTTTTCTCAGCACAAATAATAACAGGAGGGAAAAAAATAATATATAAGATGACAGTCTTAGGCATTTACACATACTGTATATGTGTAGCTAGATTGTGTGCCTCTTGCTACTTCAAAGCTTACCTGTAATCGGAAACTAAATGAAGATCTTGTAATATCCAAGGTCTGGACTCTAAAGAAGCCTTCTGTATCAGTAAGATTAAGCAAGCTAGGGCAATCCAGCCACAGGGTTTAACATCTGTGCCGAGCAGTTGTAACTGATACCGAGGGCTCATAATTAAAGGTTCCGATTGAGAGAGCGATGCTTAATGTACAGCCCCCCCACCTCCACCCTCCCACCCCCACCCAGAACATCCATCGCATGTAATAGGCTGCAGTGTTGGTACATATTCTCCTGCTTCCTGGACAACTCTGTTACTTCTCAGCCAAAAGAGCACAAAAGGAAGGTGCCCATCCCCCCGTTACCCACCCTCAAAACTCAGGCATTCCTCAGATTATCATTATATTATCAGAAAAGAGTCAGTCTACTTCTATTACTTTTTATTTTATATAGTCCTGATTATTTAGATTATATGAGGGTCAGAGAGAAATGTACACTCTCCAAAACAGTCAAGGAATCCTCAGAAAAGCCAAAGCTGAATGTCATTGTCACTTATGAAATTTCTTGCGTTATCAGACCTTCAAATCGGCCCCAAATCCAAAACCGTATGGTTTCTCCATCACAGCACCCATTACATGTGCAAAATCCTGATGGATCGAAGAACCTCCAGCTAATATGAAAAGATCTGGCTTTCTCCCTGCATATTAAATACACAAATCACAAATGTGTCAATATTTCCTGAACTCATTTGGCCTTTTGGTTCTTATAAAGGATATTTAACCTTAAAAACATGTATGGTGTGTTATTAGATGTGCGCATGTTTGTACATGCATAAGGTCTATGCATTTTGGCTGAGACCAGGAATTAAGCAACAAAATCAATAATTGAAAATAAACCAAAATGAAAATTAATAAAGTATTGAATGCGAAAAATTTAATAATAAGTTAGCTTTGTTAGGTTAATTTCTCAATTGTATGAAATATTCCTTAATGACACCTTGATTTCAGTCCTGGGTTTTTGTATTTAGACTTATCTTGTATTTAAGACTCACTTATCGTACTGCTTCCAAAACTTCACTTACTAGTTAGACTAGAGGTAAGACATGTAACGAGCAATCTGTGAATAATTTGATATTTTTATGAATTTTCACAGGGATATTACAAATGAATAAGCAAGAATATTACTTGTAGTGATAAGTCAGTTTGATCTGTTTTTAAGTGCCATTTAGGCCTACATGTTATGTTTAAAATAATTCAAGCACTATTTAACCACGTGATACGTACAACACCCTATCAAATAAAAATAGCTTTTTGATCAACAGTTGAACATGTTGCACCTTTAAGATACATACGATAACTAATAAACTAATGTGCAGAGCAGCATATTTGGGGACCCCGCCCCGGTTCTGCACCTCCTCACTGATTCTGATGCAACCCCTGGTTACAGTTATCTGCAGTTTACCACACTATCCAGAGTGCTATTTACCAACCTGAAACTGGTTAGGCACGGGATCTGTTTAGTATTGTGTTGTCCAGGTGGAGTCTCTGTACATTTCAGAAATGGGTTTGTTGGACCAAGCCTCCTTCCCAAGCCATTTTGTTCCCACTAGGCTGATGGGTGTTCTGTATATGTAGTGCTTTCAACCAGAAGACAGACTGAGGATGCACTTAAAGATTTTCATTCTTATTTTTTTATTTTTTCATTTGTTATGCCATTAAAGAATCATACACTGTGACAAACACAGGGATAATACTAAAGAAAATTCATGGCTATTATCAAAATGTCTTTCCTGTGGTAATTTAATATGATGTGTTACATTCACGGATTGTAATACTTACTAATAATACATTTACAGCATTTTTAAATATATTTTTGATTGGAATGGTGAATTCTGATAGGATTATTTCCAAAGGTATATTTCCCTTACTTTGGATGCCAGGTGTGCAAAAAAACAAAGGATTTTCCCACAGTATATTACAAAATCATTATAAATCAGATTTTTTTGTGTTTTAATTCTCCATTCAGACTCTAATGTGCTACTATTCCTGTGTATTTTACCTAGTGAACAAGGTTAGCTCTTTCAATCGCTATATATTGTCCCCCATTTTTCATTCTCTGGGTAGCAAATCAATTGTGACAGGTAAATTTTGACAGTACAGAAAGTCTAGCCTAGGTCATTAGAGTTAATATTATGTTTCTTTGGCAATCCCTCATCATTTTTGGGCCTCATTGACTATTTTTCTTTATAAGATATTAAGTATTCAAACCTCATTTACATCCTTATTTTTCAATTTGCTGCCGCAGTAGTTTAATTTATTCCATATAATTTCTTCTTCTGAAAGGGACATTAATCATTGCCTGTTCGTTTTAGTGCCTCTGGGATTTATTTTTTTTTTAAATCAATAAAATTGAGGCTCCTCCTTCTTCGGTTATGATAAAGCATTTAGGTAAGTGATATCAGCTTTTAAGCGCACCCATAACTGGGCATCTTATTTTGCGGGTTTTACACAGATGGGCACAGAGTGGCCATCCTTAGATTGGAGGTTACGGTAAGAAGGCCCACATAAGAACATTTCATAAAGATGCTTTTCTCTCAATTATCACCACAAGTCTAGATGTCATTTTTCCCATTCATTTTTTAATAGCTGATGTAGGACAGTCAAGTGTGAAGAAGGGGGGAGGTTGTTATAGAGATTTAACTATCCTTTACAAATTGATTCACACTTCACAAGGTCCAGTAGGTAAATTACCAGGAGGACACAATCTTAATTTCCCCTCTAAATAATATTACTTCATTGTCTAGTGCCAATCTGCCCTAAATGTACGAGGACATTATGGTGCCAAGGTCCAAAGTCTTTGCAGTCGAACATCCCAGAGCCCAGGGTATTACAGTAGCACAGGAGATAATGAACCTCTACACCAAGAAGTTAGTTACGACCCTGCAGAGGTGGAAGTTAGAGCCCAAAAAAACTAAAAGCACCATCCCAGCACAAAATTCAGCAGACTAAAACCCTATTCCTAGCAATTTCCTTGTAAATTACAAGCCAAATCACATAGTTGCACTTCGACATTGTACACTGCAGCTGAGTTAATATTAGTACATTGACCCATTAGACATCAAGCATAATCCAGCCTGTTCAAGGTGCCCCAAACATAAGCTTACTCCTTCCAGTCATCTAAAAAAAAAAGAGAAGAAATTAAATATTTGTCATTTTGGGCAGTCTGTAAACAAAATTAAACTGAAACTATTTTAGTGAGATCGAAATAGCAGGAACATTTTAATGTAATGTAGGATCTCTCTCAAACAGATTAAACACCCCATAAGCCTAATATCGCACAGACACGCTTCTGTCAGGATACCGCTTGGACGAGGCTATCTTCGAGACGCACAAATGAGGCAAATACCAATTAGGCACCTCCCAAAAGGGCCGTGAAATGTACAGTACATCTTGTTGACTGATATGCTTCAAGACCTCATCCCTCTCTTCCTCCTTTCCCTGCCTCCTCCAAAGACTGTTTTTATATTTCGTTTCACTTTCATTTTATGCTTGGCTATTCCTGGGGCTATAGTGTATTAACGCTTAGGCCTAACTCAAACAGCTCTTAAGAGATAAGCCTTTGGGAAGACATGGGGGGATGGGTCGTGGGGGGGGTGGCGGGGGGGTGCTGTTTACATGCCTTTTCTACTTCTTTTAAAATAGCAAAAAAAGAAATTAGCGGAAATGTTTATTTAATTGTTTGTTTTGCTTTCGTGTTCTTTTCTCCCCTCTCGACTTTGCGCAGGATTATTTCATGTCTTCATACGGCACCAAAAGGTTTTGGAACCTTGACCTTTGCTGACATCCGCACCCCCCAATACATAATGCAGAAGGCTATAATGCTCCATGCATGGCCGGTTTCAGCCTGTTTAATCACAAGGAAAAGACCCTCTGTCTCACTCCATAAACCCCACCGTGTTAGGGGGACAGGTGGGGGTAGGTTGGGTGGGGGGGTCGGAGTGTGCAGTGGTGTCACTTGTAAATCCCAAATCCCAAACCCTCTATGGCTAAATGTACCTTTTCTTCCCATTTTGTCAATGAATCACGCAGTGAGTTTTTTCCAGTGGCAGCAATGTCAAAGCCACAGATCAATTCATTTGAAAAGCTAAAACAGCAGCTGATCCTGCAACACGCCTCAACTTGTAAACACAGACGCGCCATGGTGTGGGACAGACTGCGCTGAACAAAAAATATAAAGAATCGGAAAAAGGTATCGTTATTCACTGGATTGAAAAAGGGTAGAGAGTTATTGGGTTACACAAAAAAGATACTAGCATTTGACTGCAGGAGCACTTCACTATGCATCAAGTACATAAGTGTGGTCAGTTCCAGAGCGGGTTTTCAAATACAGATGCCTTAAAATCAGGGATAGGCAGAGCCACTGATAAACGCAACTGATGTCTGCAAGGATTTCCTGCTTGACTGATATCCTGAGTTGGACTTCCGCTGAGTGCTCTGGGTAGAAGAACCTTCAACAGTGAGGACTCTGTCATCTGATTCCTTTGCTTGTTCCTAATGCATCACCCAGTTACACACTGCCAATATAACTCCAAACAACAAAGGATTCTTCCTGTGCAAAATGTTACCATCACTTAATAAAAAAGCTCAGAACCTTCAAAAATATCCTTGATTTTTAATGGCTTATTCTAAATGAAAGTTGAACAATAACTTTGTTAGGACATAAATCCATGATTCTGGAAAAGCAAAGATGTATTGTAACATTAGGAATCAGCTTTTTAATTTTATAAAATGGATGTGGTAAGGACTGGATTTAAGCTTGGTAAGGGATATAGCCTCCTTGAAGGCAATCTGTTCATTAAGATAATGTATAAATTCCAATTAAACTATCATTAAAATAGTCCTCATAAAAAGTTTAAGTCAGCATTTTTAACAAACTCGCTTGCTTAATTACATCGTTCTTCTGCTGTCATTAAGGATATTAAAAATTCATTAACAAGTACAGCTGAACAGTAACAGATCAGTAAAAATGTCTACTTCACGTTTGTTTAAAGAGTTACCATTATTGATATTGTCTGGAAGAAAACTCCAGGTAACATTAAGATGTGATTTGCTAATAATTGTTTTATTTATTATAAATAATAATCACAAGCATGCTTTTGCATTATTGCAGAGCAATTATGTTGAGTGGTGTAGTATGTATAGTTACGAAGAAAAGTTTTATATGCACAAAACTGTATATTAGGTTTAAGATGTTTTCACTCGGACCTGCTCTACATACATACATACATACATACACACACACATATATATACATATACACACACACACATACACATATACATATATATACATACATA
>JAAGVU020000041.1:9068551-9083119 GCA_011763525.2 Mormyrus iriodes | reverse complement strand
CGATGGCTAGATGATGAATTTTAAAAATGTTGATATTCAGCAATGAATTACCTAACCAGGAAGCAACAGACATAAAGCTCGTGGAGGGATGAGTAAGGAAATTCAGGCCCATGCTTCACACCCTAACTAGATCATAGATTTTTATATCTGCAGAGGATACATTTCTGCATAGAGAAAAACAGGAAAGGAAAAGGGGGTATGAACAGTGTTAAAAAAGGTTTGATTTAGGCCAAAATGGCTGCCGACATTACAGAGCAGGTCAAGGGTCATATGGAAGGAACATCTACTCACAACGTTTCTTCCACATGGAAATGAAAATTTTAGATTGCTTAAATGTAAGCATCCTACAACACTGCTCTGGATATGCAGTTTGAGGATGGATGGATTAAACATATGCTTCCTCTTAATTCTGGAGTGTTCAAGGACTTTGAGTGGATTAAATGTTTCATATGCGGCCGTGTACTCTTAAGCACTTTTGTCTGGCAAGGTATTTTTTTATCAGCTTCAAGCAGAACTTAAATCGTTTCGCGGTGTTGCCTTTTTTAAAATGCTCGGCACCTACTGAGTCACATCTCTAGTTGACAAACAGCTGAGGAGTGACTAGAGTCTATGTTCTCTTTACTGGCAATTTTTATATTTTATCATTGAAGTCAATGAGCCAATCTGCAATTTGCACTATCGAGAGCAGGATGAGTGTATTCAGAACGCGGTCACACGCCCGATCTCCTACCAAAGAGCACTGATAATGTAATAATGCTGGTCTGATGTGCAGGCTGTAATGGTGCTGAACATCTCGCATTCATCTAACACTACCTGATCATTGCTTTAACAGAATAATACATTACCTCCGAAAATAGCTGTGAACCTGCAACTTTATCTTGAGAATGCACAGCCCTTTGCCTATAAGGCATCACAGTTTCCCCGCAATAAAAAACATAACTACTAAAGGAGGCAGAAACGAGACATAAACCTTCAGCTGCAGACAGTGGCACACAGCATTGGATGCACGGCGTCGGATAAAAGCTGCATTTACAAATATCTGAGCATTACTGCCTCTAAAATGAATTCATCCTTTGAAATGTATAAGAAAAAGAATGCTTCATATGAGGGCCGGTTCTAGCCAAGGGCGGGGGGGGCAATGCCCCAGCAAATGCTCCGCATGCCCCACTAAAGTCAAAGATGCAACCTATGCAAGAGTTATTTTTATTATTATTATTATTATTATTATTATTATTATTATTGCTGTTGTTATTTGTATCTTGGAATGTTGTTTGCTTTTGTAAAAGCGCATATTTTCATATTTCAAACATGGTAACGGTATAGGGGAACCAATGTTTACATTTTTCCTGGGACTTTTTTTACAAGATTAAGATCGCCCCCCAATGTAAAATATATCCTGTTTGTCATCGTAGCTCCAGATATTCTCCATCAAAAAACCATGCAGACTTAATACTTAGTAGCAAATCACACCCATTATCTTCTGACCTTCCCACAATGCAATGCCACATCTCAAAGTGAGAAACTAGAGGAAGGTGTTAATCAAAATCTTCGGCATAAAACAGCATGACTGTGTAAACAAAACGGAATGTATTCTCCAAACACCAACATTGCGTAATCCAACAACAGAGGACGCTGTTATCAGCCAAAGGTGTCTCTGGCCATTATAACAAATGACCTGAGTTTCTGGGGAATGGGGGAGCCCCTCTTACAGCCATTAATCACATGGGTATTCTGCAAAGGTTCCTGAAGGTCGCAGAAGCTCTTCGTTTGTGTTCCACCTACAACCTAAATGACATAATTGATATAATTAATATCTTAATTGAGCTCATTTAACATCCTCTCTGCTAATCTCAGAATTGAACAGTTTGCATGTGATTCCCAGTGTTTTATTATTATTATGTTATTATAATTATCAATTACTCTCATCACTATCGTCTTAATAACAGTTTCATACTCAAATCCCTGAAATATAGATGCAGGATATACAATTGCTGCTGTGCAGTAGTTTATACTGAAGGGTAAAGAAAGTGTATAAAAAAGATGGGGGGCGGGGGTAGCTGTGAGGACAGAGGACTGGAAGGTGACATCTACTATTAACCTTTTATCAGGCCATTTTGTAAATCAATGTCACTCATATTTAATAACAAGTGTAATCAAAGGAATTATGCAAATTTAATTTGATGCTTCTTGCACTATGCAAATGTTCTCTAAACGTAATGAATCCTGACACCTGCACAGCCGCAGTTTGGGGCACGGGTGTGTGCGTGGTGCCTCATGCGGCGGTATGCTGACGGTGTGCCCCTTCTTTGTACATGGAAGAGGAGTAAGACATTGGGAGATGGGGGGTGGGAAGGGAAAATTCAGAGGGCATTAATAAAAGCGTCATACTGGCAAGGAAGCAATTTTCTATGGACTGTTTTCAAAGGTAACATTACTGTGAGACTATGTGACTCCAAGTTTAACCCTTCTTCTTAAAAATGTTACAAATAGTCTTTAATAACCAGGGGGCTTCCGCCCACATCGCGATGCAGTCAACTGCTTCGGCGTAACCAAATGTTACAGAATAAAACAGCATGTCTTTTTGCCATTTGACATGGTGAAATGAGATTAGATGAAATTCATTTCTAAGTGGGGAAAATTGCAGGCCTTCCCCCGTGCCGCCTGCCCACCCCCAAAGCGGGGGAGCACTCAGGCATGAAAGCTGACATGCTCAAGGGCTGACCTGACGCCTGTGCCGCCGTGAGAGGCGGTGGAGAGGCCTTGCTGTTCTGAGAGGCGCACGCGTGCGCGGGGAGAGGCCCGTGACAACAGGCACTGGGTCGCAGCGCACAGCGCTACATGCAGACGGTGTACCCTCAGCTTGGACTCTTCAAGAGAAGGTCCAGGAGCCACAGATGTTCACGTTTGCTTATTACTTCCATTATAATTATGAATATTCCGTTATACAGTAGTGGTCAAAATTGTGGAAACACTTCCAATTTTTAGAGATTTCACAACTGTATTCCAGTTACTCCAGTTACTTATTTAATCGTTCAGTGTTTGATATTTGTAACATTCTTTTATTGTTTATAAACTTTACTGCTAGTATTTGCTTAGTAATTGTTTAAGTGTGATGCCAAAAATGCTAGGTGTTTCCACAATTTTGGCCACTAGTGTAATTCTGTCATGATTAAAGTCAGTTTGAATATATCCCATGTACAAAATCTGGTGGGAGAGCACTGGCAAAGGATTCTCATATTCCGAAATCACAAAAAAGGATGGTGTCGAGGTTGCATGTAGCTAAGCCATCTTCTGTCTTTGACTTTTATGATTGTTGGATAGAAGGATTCAGAGACGATGACACCAAAGCAGTTCTTCAACCCAACTCTCAATTAAGTGTTTTTTTCTAAACAAGGTTTATAGAGCATTTGATGGAGTAGCTTCCAGCGTCTCCATGGCCCCAGTTTTCTCTTATCTAATACTCAAAACCTCCCAATGCTACAGGTAGCTACAGCGCACAGTAGGCGATCTGTTTTCAAGCACAGATCTTTAATCCTAGCTTAGTTACTCAAAGTGATCTGATGAAGAGAACATATAATTACTGTTGTACTGCACATTTTCCAGTTCATATCACCTTCAATCACGTTGAGAAGGTACCGTAGACAAGTTAGAACCTACTTTGACATTTTCCAACTTGAGGGAAAATATAGAAGGGCCATTCTCTCCCAAAGGAAGTCCATCACGGGGGTGGGAGGTTAGTTAGTCGTCATGGCTATCTAGACCTTGGCCTGTGAAGAGCTGCCAAAATCCATGCTAATTATACTGCCATCTGCGAGGTGGCAGTGTCATGTAGACACCTGTTCACTAAGAGGCAAGTCGTAAAAACTCGAATCTTCCACAGACAAAGGTAAAAATGGCTACCCTCAAAAGAGACATTAGCTAAAAATAATCATTTATACATAATGCTGCATCAGCACAGCCCCTTGGTCAGTGGTACTTCTTACTGAAAACTTGTTAGCTGACCTGCTGGAAATATGTTAACATGATACAGTAATGATTGTATGGCGAATTTAATCCTCTGAGCTTCATGGTCCTTCAGGATTGGGGGACCTTTATCATGTTGGCAAGTCAGATAAAGGTCATGATTGATGCCCACTTCTTGTTGGCAAATTGTCTACTTTTGAACGATTAATCAAGTGAAAAAGAATCATTGGGCCACCCCCCCTCCCCCATGGTGATTAATATTCGAAAGCATCTTTACAACTTTGGGGGCCAATCAGACCAGCAACATTAGGTGGAATATTGCAAAAGGAAGCCAATAAAATGTGTTTGGCTGTGTGGTCTCTGAGACCTGGCCTGTCAATTCACTGCCCCTTCGAAGAAACCTGCCATTAAAGGGACATGAGAAACAAATGAGGCCAATTTCTCCGCCAGCGTCCCATCTAATATGTCAATAAAGATCCAGCATCCACAGGATGCTCAGAAATAGATTTTTCTCCCAGTCAGGCAACCAGCAGAATATATCCAGCTTTATTTCAATCGGTGAGGCAGCCAGACAAAACAGATGGACTAGCGTTAAGTAGCAAGTGCATATTTGAGGTCAGAGAATTATGTGAAATCTGAATCGAATTGAGTTTTTTTTGAGAGTTCTTCAACTGGATCAACTAAGCTCTACACAAAAATTATTTTTCGAAGACAATGATCTTTCAAGTGTCCAAAAACAGAAAATTGAGTATCGATATACAGTACAACAGAAAATAATGGATCTTAAAAAATAGATCTTATATAAATAAATAACACCTTATATTTGTTTCATAATAAAAGTTGACTGTTGTCATGATTCCTATAAAATATCCATTCATCCATTCTATTTTCCAACTGCTTATCCAGTATAAGGTCATGGGGCTATTTAATATATTAAATAAAAATATGTATAGGTTGTAGTCTTGCTCTTTGTAAAACTTTGTAGAACATATCTATAACTTGAGAATAACGTGGTATGTATAACACTATACCAAAAGTGTGCCAAAGTAAACAGGAAGACAATACCAGTATATCGCCATATTCATAGACATTTTGCTGAATTGTGTGTAGGGTCATCTGTTTGGGTGTTTTCGACTAGTATACCTACCTATACACACACAACCCGTAAAGTCATATGTGCTTTCAGTAAACATCACAAGCATGGTTTAGGAGATAACACATTGAAGTTATATCATATGGTAGCATATGTTCAGGTGGATTGAGTCCTCGGGGCTCCAATCTGCCTCTCTCCTTCAGACTTAGAAGATAAATTGAGAAGGCTATTTTTCCATTATGTTAATCAAAACAGTTGCCATATGCATTACTATTATTAGAATAATAACAGAAGATACCCTCTTTTCAAAGTTAAATTACTAGACTGAGCTTTTAGTGGCTGAAAATTTTGTGTATGAAGCATCAAACATGATTCAACAGCTGGCTTAAAGTATGAGTTTTATTAACAACTCAGATGTTAAATGACTTGATAATTGTTTTGTATAATACTACGGGACAATTTGAATAAAGGCATGTAACGCATAAAGACCGTGAAAAAAAACAAGTAAATATGGCATTCAATGTCACTGTGTTCTCAGGAAGGACATCGAAGAACTAAAGTTGTTTAAGCTGGGAAGCTCACTAGACAGACAGACAGACAGATGGAAATTGAAACATAAATTTCTATATCTCACCCATGGCATTTATGTGTCACTAAACTGCACGACTTTCCATGTGCTTGAAGCAAAGCAGCAAGTAAAACAAACAAGATTTTTTTTTTTTGCTTGGAAAATGGTGTAGGTCATTCTCCTGCTGTTCTGACAGACGCTCATAGGTCTCGCGCTTATCCTAAATTGCTCATTATTCCTAACGATCTCTACACTGACCCTGACTGGAGCCAGACAGAAGTGTAGAGAAGGATGCCGGGGCTAGGAAAGCCGTTGTTATGCCCTATAGCCGCCTAATTAACAGAGAGGTGCTAAAACAAGGGGCAGTATATGCTGTGGATTAGGGATGCCAGCTATAAACACATCGGGCCACAGGGCTGCCTCACACACTCCTAATGAATCGCGATAAGCAGTAACAGTAAGGTAATAATCCCAGCGTGTCCAAAGAGCCACGCAGCAATGAAAACACTTGACTTACTTTGTTTATATGCATTGTTTGTACTTTGAATCTTACTATCTACTACAGCTAGTCAAACTGACCTTCAGTTTTCAGCTCAGTCACTGTCCTTTACCACTATGCATGTGTGTGTGTGTGTGTGTGTGTGTGTGTGTATATATATATATATACACACATGTATACATACACACACACACTCATATATATATGTATATATATATTATATATGTGTGAGGAACAAATTTGGCAGGTGTAATGTCTGGCTGATTAAATTAATCCCATTTTAAGGTTAATGTACCTCTTTAATCAGCTGTCCCTTTTCATCATTACATGGAATGGTGCACCTTGAACCCAGCTCTTTGTAATTGGGACTCATATTTGATTCTGTCACTACTAATATGTGCACGGCGTAATGTTTTTAGCATTTCGGCACAGGCGGAGCAAGTAATGCTGTGCATGTTTAAAAGTCATTTCCATAAGTAAGTGCAATTTCTGTACAGTTTGTTCCTGTTTAATGAAGTGAAATCTTGTTTGCATTCCCACCAATTTTCACCAGGAAACCCACTCAAGCATCAGTGTCAGGATTAAAGCGGATAAAAATTAAAATCCTACTATCTTTAACCGGGCATCGTGGCATTTGGGGGCAAAGGCACTGTTTGCATTTAAAACATTCTGTCAATGTTCCCCTTTAGCTTTTCAATGACGCCTTTCTATTGGTATTATTTGGAACTATTCAAATGACCTTAACAACAAAAAAGTAAATGATATGAAAGAGAGAAAATGACTAACATTTATTTATTCTTGCTGTTCTCTTGTCTTGTTGGTGTCATTAGAACAGTTCACTGCGTTCCATTCTCTCCCATTATCTCTGCTATCAGCACAGCCCAGCAAGATTCCAGCAGGGCTATAAATACTTTCTGTGGACCACATACAGCTTCCACATCATCTCCTAGCCACAGCTTAATGATAGGAAAACATCTAATGTGTTTTCGCTCTGTTTTTGTGTGTGTGTGTGTGTGTGTGTGTGTGTGTGTGTGTGTATGTGTGTGTGTGTGTGCGTGCTTTTTTTGTCGGTGTTTTACACAGGCGCAAAAAAAAAACTTAAAGTAACATGTACTTAAAAATTCGCACCAAAAAAGTGTAGATGCTTAATGAATAGTGGAAGTATCTCCCGAGAGAAAATACACCTCTGCCCAAAAAGAACGCTATTTATTTTCTCATGAGCCGGCTATGTATGAAAAACCCAAACTAGAAATCTATTTATTTATCGATTTTGCAGACATTATCAAATGAGTTTATTTACTGTGTTTAATTTAAAAAATATAGATTTATTTAATCAGACTTTCGTAAACTACTTTCCAATTTACTGTTATAATATTTTAATGTGTAAATTGTGCCATATGTAATTAAGCGTTTATATCTTTTTTATTATATTTAGACTTTTGTTTTCTTTGTGCAACATAAAATTTTTAGTGGCGCTTGGATTTATCGATATAGCTATTTATAGATGGTCGACAGTCACATGAGATTAAATTTTGTCAAATGCAGGAAACGTTCATTCTACTCTCTGGTATTATGTACTCACACTCATTTGGCTGCTCAGACTTACTGAGTATTTGGCCATGACACCCCAGGATCACTGTTTTGTATCTGTCGAGTCAAACTAAAGGTAGCTGGGGCCTCAGTTAAAGGAAAGCATTCATAAACACATTAGACTGATATATATTTCAATCATGTACACAATGTAAACCACACCGTAGCCCATCGGGTTTGATTGTAATACAAAAAACGATATGAAGCGCCCTGATGTGTGCGGCAGTAGGCCAGGCTGTTAGCCGGCCCACTTCCTACAAAGTCAAACTCAGAAGAGATGGCGCTAAACCGCTAACCGCCTCCATTACCCATTAGCTAACAAATGATATGTTATATAATTAGCTGTAGCTGTTAAATGGATAATATAATCACTTATATATTGTTGGGTATGTGTGAGTAGGATCCAATAAGCAGTCTTCAGTGGGCACATGGGACAGGACACGTGGTTCCTAGGCAGACAGAACTTCGATGTAAGGCAAGCCTCGAACAAGCTATGAAATTCAAACTTAGGGTTACAACGGATGCACTATTAATGCAGCGTTTTAATGCTGTTCAGCTGTGCATGAGGCATAATGGTTTTGACACATGATACTGCCTTACCCTGCTAAAATATGTTAGTGTCAGGGAAGCATCCATATCAGGCGATTCATAAGCAAGACGCTGACTAACAATCAGCGAGTGGATGTGGAGGCATTGATCATGATTTGGTTCTGGTGTATATATTGATCACAGCAGGGGGCTTGTCCTGTGATTCAACAGCCTAATTTACACTGCATCTCAGCCACATATCCTACCCCAAATTATATCTACAGCGGTGTTTTATTTCTGTTTGAAACCTGTAATAAATCAGGCTGTAGTTCACCCGAAAGTACAGGAGTTGCAAGTGAGAATGCTGTCTATGCAAATGCTAATTTACCGCGTTGAAATCACCTCTGGGTCTCTGCCGCGATCAGATTTTTTCACGATATCAGCAGTGAATCAACGGGCTGCCAGTCCACCATAGGCCAGACATGCGATGGCAAATTTATAGACACCAGTTCACTGAACTGGTTTTCAACTGGAAGAGGAAACCGGAAAAAAACCACAGAAACACAGCGACAGCATGCGAGCTGCAGAGAGGTGGGATTCGAACCCACAACACAATAGTTGTAAGTCCACAGTGCAACCTTTATTACATGTCGCAGTAAAAAAAACAAAAAAAAAACACCCAATTAGGAGTGTGGCAGGCTGCTATCGAATGGGCCGGATTTTTATCAAAGGCAATATTTTCAACTTCTTCATGAAATCTAGAATTTTCCGGCAATCCTGTCACGGTGGAAATAGGAATGGCTCAACTCAGACATGTCAGTCAAGGGGGGGAAACTGTATCCTGTTGGGTTGCCGTTTAAGTAACGCCCATAAAGCGCATCTAACATTGTCCTCTGGAATCTAGTGGGGTGTAAAGGGCTGGACAAACAAAGACGCCATCGCCGCACTTCCCCAGCGATCTCTGACACAGAGGACAAAGTGCGTGCCTCATTTCCTGCCTCTAATCAATGTTTACACCCATCAGCACCACCATGGCCGTGCAGGGACCTTATCAATCACCAGCTGACTCCTCTAGGGTTCAGGGTGGGCTTTTCCACTTATTTGTTTTCATGGTGATCTCACTCTCTTTCTCCCTCTTTTTTTCCCCTCTCTCTCTAATGGGTGCAGTGGAATTACAGCTAATTAAGGATGTAAATGGTGCCAGAGAGTGACAAAGAGCCTGCTTGTAATTCTGCACTTAATTGTCTCTTACCTCAGCAGAAAATTTATCACAGGAGGCAATGTCAACTTTTACAGGGGAGGGCCATTTGCATTTTTGCATTCATTAGCTCTTTGGCATCCCTCGCCTCTGACCGCACGGCGGATAGCAGCCGGCCCTTGGCAACCTGTGGTCTGCCGTGCCCGCCATCCGCTCTAGGTCCCGCAATACTGCCATAGACCCCAAAGTACGGATCTTAATGGGGAGAAAGTCTTATGGTCATGTCCACCTCCCTTTCAGGCGTAAATATCTGTGTATATACATGTATGTACCATTTCTAACACAGCACTTGGTGTCACCGTGCCAAAGCACCGGTCAGAGAGAAGCGGGACTAATCAAGAACTGCAGTGTTGGTGGGCAACGTTGGCATTTTTTACATTAACTCTGCGGCCCACCAGCACTGTCACTCCATTGTCATTTGCACCATTATTCCCATTGTTTATGCCATTAATTATCACTATTTATCACCGTGATATTTATTTATTTATATTCACACTATTTATGTGCAACTCTGCTGCTTCCATCATTGGCCATTCTCAACATTACAGCATTGTTTCGGTTGATTGGGGCTCCCGAGTTCTGGTCCTGGGGGCCGGTCTGCTGATCGGGGCTCCCCAGTTCTGCTCCCCGGGTCTGCAACACAGTTTTGACTTCAGACTTGACTTGACTTGGATAGTGACATCCAGAAACAGAACCTGCCTTCTACCTGGGATTGCTTAATTATCTCCATGCATGTTTCTTGATTTTAAGAGCGATGTCTGTACCTCTGCCCAACTGCTATGGTCTAATGAGACAGATATGTTAGAAGACCATGACAAGGGTCTTCTGGCAGGTGTCAGACAGGACTGCAGAACTGCACAGACCAAATCAGAATCAATAAATAAAGCCAACAGTATAATTTTATGCTCATATTAATCCATTAATTTTTCTTTATATTGGGTAACAATTAGGGATAAATTCAACAGGAAGCTTTATTATACTCATTAGGAAGGATTAATGAAGATTTAGCGTTTATTTAAATGCACGTTTTTTAGCACATAAAAACGAATCTTATTGACCAGCTTTACCGAACAGAGACGTGTTTCTGTGGCCATGTCTAACCTTGGGCTACACGGGCTTACATTGTAAAAAAATGCCACTAAATACTAGGGCGCATATATGAAAAATACGAGGGCAGGTCAAGGAGCCGGAATTTGAATTCCATTTGCAATTAACGTCAAAAGTTAATTAACATCAATGAGATGGTATTTTGAATAGCATCATCGCAATTTAACTCTGAGAGAAACTTTGAACATAAAAGTGAATGAGCTGGAATTGAGATTGGTAGACCAGCTCAGTGATATAAATGCTGATCCACAAGGATTAACAACATTCCCGAGAAAATTATTGAGTGAGTTCACAGCACACTGAGAGAATACTGATTAACTCAGAACCACCCAATGCAGAGCTAAATATAATAATATTTGTAATTATTATTTCCTATATTGTGAATTTATTTACAGGCTATAACCATCCCGTCTTTAATTAGGCCTACACGCTAGGAAGATTCCACTGCATTGTTAATAACTACATATAAAAGTAACAACTCATGTCCATGTCTGTTGACACTTTCAGTTGTGGGGAAAACAAGATGTAATCTGTGCAAGCTTGCACCGTGAGCTGCTCGTCATCCTGCCATATTTCAGTGGGTAGAGGTGGAGGGTACCAAAGCAGCACAGCCTTTTATAGACTCTTTCCAAGGAGCTCTTAAGTGCTGGCAGGTGTTGTGCGGGCATGGGGTCAGCTGTGATATCACTGACCCCTGAACAAGGTGTTTTATCTCCACTAAAATCTTGGCTTATGTGATATAATCCTGCCTGAAAGTGACTTAATGTCAGGTCTTCAATGAAAACGACAAGACAGACTACTTTATTAAGTATGTATTGGAGTTATTTGTGAATTGGGCCATTGTCCTATTCTTATGCTGATTATACAGGCAGACTAGAACCTAAAATGGGGACCATAACATCAGGTCAACTAGGAGGGTTATTCATCCCCCTCTTTTCTTAACCCACCCCCCCACTCACCCACCTATCCAACCAGGCACTGCTTGGTCCAATTAATTATGCCATTCGATTGGTCCTTAGTGTACGCAATTAATTTGTTTGTGGTTGCAGGTTATCAGCTAATTTGTGAAGAAGAAAATGAGGCATTGGAGGTAGATGCACCGGACTGCGAAAAACAGTCTAGACATAAATTATGAGGAATCCTTATAAGGCAGAAATATTTATTTTTTGCATAATTTTGCAAAGTTAGAAAAGCATTGTATTTGCTTTCGTCTTTATTTTTTTCACAGTTCGCAGAACTTGAATTTGGCAGTGAAAAGTGAAAATGCAATATCAGAAAAATCATGCAATTTGAAAATGGCATTATTGCAACGGATCATTCAGCATCATAAGACAGGGGTATTTACAAGTAGGGAGGATAACAACTTCACCCAGGAAAAAAGAGGGTTTTTCTAAATCCTAGCATGGGCATTTTTTATGAATGAAATGCAAACAACAGCCATTAAATATGTTTGAATGCTCTGTCATATGCATTGGAGTGGTCTAATGAAACAGTTATGCTGGAGGACAATCCTCTGTCCCATATACTGTGAGAAAAGGAACGTTAGGAAAGGGTAAATGTGTGCTGGTAAATGCTGATAAGCAGCTGGTTTCCCAATCCGGTCCTCGAGAACCCACAGCCAGTCCACATTTTTGCTCCCTCCAAGCTCCCTGCCAGACAGTCCACATTTTTGCTCTACTGGGAGCTGGGAGGGAGCAAAAACGTGGACCGGCTGTGGGTCCCGGAGGACTGGATTGGGAAACACTGCACTGTACAAAAAGGCAGTGTTGGGGGTGGGCCCACTTTGTGGTTCTTTGAGTCTGCCATAGATCAATCCAGAAAGATCTTTTCACTGGGCTGTGTGCACATGGGTTAGTCTGCTGACCTCCAGCTCAAGCAAGGTCTCTCACAACGGCTGGCGCTGGCAACTCCCCGCCTCCGCTCATCGCACTACTGCCAATCCGAGCATAGATCGCCTCCAACACACACAGACACAGACCCAGACACACACACACATGAAGGTGAACGACTGGGTATCAATACATTCAATATGAAAAAACTGTTTCAGCAGCATAAAATGGGACATCTACAACAAATTGCCCAATAAAGAGACCTACGTCATCTTAGGAAGAAATTGGTAAGAAGCTGAACGTCTCGGCGGAATTCCCGACTTGATCGAAATGCGCCAACCGCCACTCCTGCCCCCCCCTCGCTCCCCAGAATTTTTGCTTCGAAAAGTTCGGACACTTGAAGTGTTTCCTCAGAAACTGAACGGCACGTGGCTCACCTTGGCGGTAAGGCTTGCAAAGACGTCACTGGCCAGAAAGGGAGGTGGGGGGGGGGGGCTGCAGCGGAGGTGTTGGTAATGAGGCCTTCATTTGGGCTTGGCTTACCCACTGGCAGGCTGGCGCCCATGCTCCACTGCTTCCAAACATGCTGAGGACTGGGACTCGCGTCACTTCCCAGCACAAGCAGGCAGGCAGCACCAGCAAGTTGTTAAACAAATTCGATTCCAAGCGGTTTGAAAGACCCACCTCACGTTAGCGACCGTGAGTCTGTCTGATACACATGCGAGGGTGTCCTGGCTGGGGAAGACGGGGTACGGCTTCACTTTCACCAGAGTTACATCGAGATCCATTTTTGTATTAAAATATCATTAAAACAGGTAAATGGTTTTTATAACATCTTGCTTCCTTCTGGATGGATTATTTTTCCACACCTATTTGTCCATGGAGTTCTGCATTAAATATGATTTCCTAACAAAATTAGGCAACATTTTTAGTTAGGAGTATACATTTCAAACACATTTTTACATATATATTTATATATGTCTTTTAATCAAGAAGAGAATTCATGAAATCATGGTGAATTCTGATAGACATTTTGATAAAAATGCATTTCTTACCACAAATGTGGTAGTCAAAAATGTAGCCTACATAGTTTTTTTCTTAATCAAAATATCTTGCAGAGTCTTGCCATGGACAAGTTTGTTCATGTACGGACAGGTTGACAATCCCTGCTAACTATATATCAAAAATTCTATTAGAAAATTCTTTGCAGAAAAACTTAATGCAGAGTTACAGTTCATATATTGTATTAAACAAGACCAAAGGTGGATTCCCTCCCACGACAGGTAAACACGCGAGTTCATGTGTGTTTTCAACTGCACCATTATGTGCGTGAGAGGTTTGTTTACATTGCATTTGCGCGCATTTCGTTCTTTTACAGGTAACGCTGGCCAGATATGCTAACCGCGAAACCGCTACGGTTACCATGACGGCCGGTGCGGCGCCTGTCCAGCTGGCCTCGCCTTGACGGAGGAGCCTCCGCCGCACGTGGACCCCCGGGCGGCCATCTTATCCTCCGCTTTTACTGGACCGCGCCGACATAATCATGCAGTGATTTGTGGATTTTAATTCTGGGCTGTTATATGCCCATGACAGGGGCCCCTGATAGAAGGGAGGTGGGTTGTGCAGTCATATCTGCGGTAATTTAGCACACCTGCTAATTTCCAGACATGATTCATTCCCTCTTATCGGATTTATTTATCGGTGCTGCTCGGTTTTATGTGGGTACTACGTCTGGGTACCAGGCAGGTGCGGGACGCACTCGTAACAGCGTCCCATATTTGTTTTTTCACTATCCCTCCCACCCAGACAGAGACCCCCCCTTGGCCCTGCCTCCTCGAACCCCCTCCCGGCCCCAGTCCCCAGCAGGCAGAGGCTCAGCACTCCTCGGCCTCTGTTGCCCTCCCATGGCCCCCAGTGCCCTTCGCTGTGTCTGCTGCCAATAGCGTCGCTTGCTTCAACCGCCATTCCATTTCCTCCCTGGAAGTCGACGCCATCCCCGAACTCCACGTCGCTCAGCCTCCCACTTCCCCTCCCCATGATGGATGATCTCCTCTCGCTGTGTTTCTGCCTGTCCATCATGCCCTGTGATTAGAACCTAAGAATTGCCAACATTTCAACAATGACCCCCCCCAC
>JAAGVU020000041.1:9047432-9061919 GCA_011763525.2 Mormyrus iriodes | reverse complement strand
ACCCCCACACCGCCCCATCACCCACGTGCTCCCCCGTTCTGGGACAAACCTGCAGACACACAGAACCATGCATACATACATACACACACTCAGACACACCCGCCCAGTCGCACCTGCTCGTCTTTGAGGCCTGGCAGCAGATGCCCTGGAATTGTCCAATGGACGGCTCCAGAAGATGTTCCCCCACCCCCCGGTCACAGACTATTGGGCACCCCCCCCAAGGCCCGCCGCACCCCGCGGATGCCACCCCCCCCCCCCCCCCCCCCCCCACGTGTCAGGGGACGCCAGGCACTCGTGCGACAGAACCGTGCTTCATCTCCGTCTCGCAGGCGATGGACGCCCAAGTGGGGAAAATTGTTTGGCTTCCCCAAAGTACCTTATTCATTTTATTATAGTAATTGATTTTTTTTTCTTTTGTAATTGATTTTTTTCTTCCACTTGTCTGCAAGGCCCATCAAGCTAAAGGCAAGAGGCTGTTTGAAGTTTTTCTCAGTCTAATCTCATCTTTTTGCACTGTGAAAACAAAACAGTTTGCCAGGTGTTAAAAACAAATAAAAAATACCAATTTTAATAGTCAAGTTACTGAACTGCTATTCAAATATGTACTAAAATATTTAAGCAATTATGAATCAATTTAGATATTAATGTTTATTAAAAGACTAGCATTGTTTAAATGATAAATTAATTGCCAATTATGAATTGAATGGTACATAGTTTTGATTGCAAGATATTTCTTTGTAACACCCATTTTTGTGAATTGTTTTATATAGTTAGTACATGTGCGAAACATGTAATATTGTCTGTAAAGGACTCACTTTTTATCAGCCCAGCAATATTTCAAGCTATGTAAACAATCCATGTAAAATGATACCATGTGTTTGCTTGTTATATGTAAATTAATAAGATTCATTTAAGAAATGTTCTTCGTTCCCCAAAATATAACCAATAAAATGCTTTTATCTCCCAATAATTCATCGACATGCCACCTAGTAATAGTAGAGGAAATAATTAGGGTGTGATTCTGTTGACGAGAAACACAGAGCAATAATATAATTCAGAGTGTGACGTCACCGTTTGTGTAATGGAGCAAAGGATGGAGTCAAGCACTTCAAAATAAAAAATGGTGCCCCTTCTGCAAACTGATTTGGTTTTTATTCTTTGAATAAATGTATCCAACATATCCTGTATTTTAAGCAGCTAAAGCTTTGTTGGGGCGTCACATTTGTGTCTGATTTGTTGTAAGTTTCGGATCAGTTTGACGGTGTGTAGAATGGCTGCCTCAGTACAGTACTTAGCTATAACCATCATTACAATCTCTTAATTAGTTCTCAAGTTCCCCTGAGTTTATGTTCATTAGCACTTACTAAGCATGCTTCAGTTTTTGATTGACTAACTCACCTTATATAAACATTTAACTTTCTAAATGCTGCAGTGTGTCAATTACAATTTATTTTTTTTATCTCTTGCTAATATTTTACTCATTTCTAGTAACCCTAATCATGACTAGTGATTAATTGTGCCGGTAGCTGAAAAGATAGGGACAACAAGTATGCTATCTAAGCACTGTCACAAATTATCGTTAACAATTAACAAAAGAATATTCATATGTGTGACTGTGGCCCTGAATTGGCTAGGTGGTTATGAAAGACAGATATATGGACGGATGTGTAACAAGCAGAATTTAAAACTGGTGTTAATCAGTTATTTAACTACCATTTATATTCAGATTATTTTACCAATATTAAATCCAAAGCTACAATAAGACAAATTAAAAGTTAGTTTTGAATCAGTGATTCCACTGATGTGAAAATTCAATAGATCAAATTAATACTATACAGACTTTATAAGTGTATGTGCGCACATTTGTGTGCAGGTTTGTATTTACTACAGTGTGGGGTCGAAATGTCCCCAGAATATTGCTAAACCTGTTACTGTTTAGCATGTGGGCACATTGTCAGGTCCCCACAATAGAAACCTCAATTTTATAAAAATCTGTGAATGCAATTAATAAACTAAACTAGCCCAAAGTCTTATATTTTGTTTTGTTACTTATGGTTAAGGTTAGGGCTGGGTAGGAATTAAGGTTGTCATAGTGTGTGTGTGTGTGTGTGTGTGTGTGTGTGTGTGTTTGGGAAGAGAACCAGCTGACCTCTTAGCCCACTTGTGTTGATAGTCACTCTCCCTGGTTACCGTGCTCAGTGCTCTGTTTTATTTTTGACGTGTAATTATTTTTTCCATTAAACAACACAACATGTATTTCACTTAGTTTCTCTGAATGAAATTTCAATCAAGAACCATTAATACGCTCCAGACGAGGAAAGTTTAGAAAAAAAAATAAGATGCAACAGCAAAGAAAATCACACACTGTCAACTGGGAGGCAAAACAGCAAAATAATCATTCGCAAGCTGAGGCTGATGCATGTGTTAGCGTGGTAGCAACTAGCGAAAAATTAATAGCATTCTGTCATGAACTGTGCTGTGATGGATATTCGGACATTTGCATATTTCATGTGTTTGACTTACCCACATAATTTTTAGATTCAAAGCTTTAGTGCTTGGGCCTTAAATAAGAGGAACTCTGAATACTTATTTCTTATTTATGATGGAAGCAAAGGGTAAATGACATTACCATTGCAACATGACACAAGTATTTCAAAACTGATTATTAATCGTCCTGGGAAATCATTAGGAACATTCTAGAGAGAAAATTTCATATTACAGGAGACCAATTTGCTATAACAATAATAATAACAATAAGAAGAAGAAGAAGAAGAAGAAGAGGAGGAAGAAGAGGAAGAAAAATAAATGGAATATCATGCATAATAAGCCATTGTACATTATTTGGCAGGGGAGTTTACGTTTAATTACTGTGCTAATAAATGATTTTTAGCAATGCTTCTTAGCACTCTCCATAGTCTGGCTGTTTTGTGCTTCATTAACGTCAATAAGGCAATCACACTTCGTCTTCCCTGCCTCCCCATGTGAGGACAGGCCAGCGCATCCTGCCATAATTGCCTGCACCTCTGCCATCCTCCACCCTGACCTCCGGTCGCCTTTCGGACGCACGCATGCGCAGCCACCACGCTGTCCCGGGTTCACACAGGCCCACAGACTGGGGATCAAATCGTCTTTGAGCTCCACTGGCATCCAGTGAGCATTAGCGTGTCGAACATCTGTTCGATGTTACGTCTGAAGTCAACACGCGGCAGCAGGTTAGGTGATGACGTTGCTTGTATGTATTTTGGGATTGATGCATCGATGAATTGTCTCCATGGATGTGCACGTGGCCTAAAAGCCTCATATTTGCGTGGATCCTATTTTATCTTTTGTTGTCCTTTACAGACAATATTACAAACTATATAAAAAATAATTTTTGTCTTCTTAAGCAGAACTGACCCTGAACACATAGCTAATTGTGCAGTCAGTCTGTACACGTAGCTAATTACACGCTAACTGTGCGGTTAGCCTGTTCACATAGCTAATTGTGTGGTCAGTGCATTTTTTTTTTTGTTCCAGGGTAGAAGCCAAGTCTTTGGAACGTTAATATGGGCATCATCAGAGCTGTCAGTTTACTGCGGGCTATTTAAAACAACCTTTGTACTATTGTTTAAGCTGAGCAGAGTATGCCTGAAGCTTAAAAGCTAAACATAGCTGCTTTAAAAGCATGAATAAAAAAACAACAATTAAAGTTAAAATTTTAGGCATGCATAAAAAAATCCGTTGTCATACATAGAATTAATCTCTTTGGTTGCCAATATTAAACGGTCAGACAAATAAATTACATATCTTTGCACACTTAAAACTAAAGTTTTAGTGTCCTAATATCAAATATATAAATCTTAACGAAATAAGGATATTTTTCCAGGTGGTCGTCGCTTCATGGGAAATAATGCCTGATTGCAATACTTTCCCATACCCCAGCTGGCTTAATACCACATAAGCTTCAATAGGCCGAGTCTACATGATGTTGTTCGTTTTTACCTCATTTCCAGCATTATACTAAGATCTTGAGACTGCTTCCACACCGGTTGTGTCTCATTGGCCGGTATCTGACAGGCGGAACTCCCAGGCAGTCAAACTAAAAGTACACAATATAAGCTGTAGAGAAACATGTAAACAGTAATGTCGTGTTTCCAATGATCACAACCTGCATGATTTTAATTGACCGATCAACTGCAGGTAAAATCTGTAGACCGTGTAGAAAATAGTAGCTTAAAACCTTTTCGTATAACGTGCTCTGTTGTATGACGTGAGCCTAATACAATAGCTAGGTAAATGTCACCGGGGTGAAAATGTTTGCGTCTTCTCCCGCCCTGCCCATTTTTTTTGTGTGATGTGAGGACTATGCAAAAATATTATTCGTAAAATATATTTAATAGCTTCGATTAATTTTTTTAACAGCTTAAAATTTCATGAAATATTTTTTGCTTCTATTTTGCCACGCAGTCTATTTAGAGTCCACCGAAAATCCGAACGTGTGGAAAAAAAAATAACGAGGTTATGCCAAGCATGCTCTTAAGCACTGATCAAGGATCAGTGAACCACTCCGTAATCCAAAGCCTTTAATGCAGTCCCAAAAGCAAAACTGTTACTACATCATTTAAATTAACCCTTATAAAATGTTGCACCCATGCCACGATCTTGCAAACCCTCGTAACTCATTTCTCAAGATAAATTTATTACATGGCTATAGATATTGTACATTTCAATTATATATCCAAGCCGTGAACCTTGAATCTAATCGATACATAGATACAGAGTATATGTATGTAATTCTCAGGAGGACGATGTTTGCACGTCGCCCCTGCTGTTTCAGAGTTCAGCACTCCAATTAACCTGTGCAGCTCGTGACAAAAATCAGGGGGAAAAGTATCGACAACAGGCATGAAAAGAATAATGTCGTTAGGATGATGTAGCTCACTGCAGGGGCTCCTCCCTCGCCAGTGACAGAGAAGTTTGCTCTAGCCATTTATCAAGTCCTCTCTGGCCACCGAGGGGCTGGCTACTCTCTGGGACTCCTGCTGCTCAAGGGGCCGGCGTGCAATATGTGCATTTCAGGCCTCTAGTGGGCTGGCAAAAACTGCTGATGTGCTCACCGCCACTAAGTTTGATGGATTTGTTGTTGTCATTTGCTTTGGTCCCATTCCCTACAACAAAACAAAAGGAATCATTAACTCTTTTGTGCCGCTCAGGAGTTTTATAGGTTACAGATAATGTAAGACGAGATGGCATACAGATGGGGTCAGTCGGAGCATTGCGTGCCGGCCGCCCCAGAATGGAGTGTTCAGCATGCATGGATGAGTCTGCATCGGACGCTGATTGTAGGATGATTTAGTGCCCGTGGATGTCCCATTCATTCCCAAACCATATCAGAGGGTTCATTTTGGCCACAAGCGTAAGATTGGCAGTGTGTTCCTTTTTTTTCCCAGTAGTTAGTCAACGCAGAGTAACTAGTGTACTGAGCTACGCAGACACGGCACCGAGAAGAGCGACGAAATCCAAGGCCTGTGGAATCCTACTTTGTCTCCTGCGGCCACCTGGCTTGAGCTCTTTCAGGCACCCGGAGCTTCTGTTGCCCTAAGATTGCATGGAAACATTGTTCCTATGCCCCGCCCACAAGCCACGCTACCTTCTCATTCCTGAGTTTATTGCCATTTTCAGTTACTTATTGACCTTACTAGAACACCATGATTCAGACTTACAGAACTTTTGCTTAAATTCATTTACTTGTGTTTTCTTAGACTATTAATGTAGATCGTGACACGTTTACTATGTGAGCATTTATGCTAACGCTAGCAGCTATAATGAGCCAAGAAATATATCTATATAAATCATGATCACATAATGTGTGTAAAGCTTTATGTGCCATCGTGCAACTTTCTCCAGAGACACAATACTTTTTAAAGGTTATTTAAATCCCGTCTGGGATTAAAAAAAAAAAAAAAAACGAGAAATAGCCTTGATGGGCAATGATGAAACCAGCTTCAAACAGCCTCTTTCGGAAGGTCACCGAACCACAAGCTAGGGGTGCACATTCACTGCTGCTCTGCCGAGTCATAACAGTTTGAGTCAACACACAAATTGAGACCACAGTGGAGCCTCGCCACAGCAAGCTGTTGACTGCACGGGTTACGGGGGTGTGATTGAGAGTGTGTTTGAATGCCCGAGGCCAAAGACTAACAGCATTGTTACACAGACAAGGTCGTTTCGGTAAGAGAATACCCTGTACACGTATTACGGTTTTCTTCAACATTCTGGACAGTGACAACTTTCAAATTGATCGCTTCTCTTTAGTAACCCCGCTGGGGCGAGTGAGGACATCGAGATTAATGGGATTCTAAACCTTGATAAAAGTTATATAAATGTTAATTAATTAAATCTCAGGGAAGAGCGCTTATATTGCAGTCAGATTCAAAACATCAGCATACAGAGGAGGACAGATAAAGTGGCCAGACTGGGGAGTAGCGTCTCACGTTATCTGACCTCCTGTGAAACAAGAATCATAGCTGTATAATGTGAACACGGCTTACAAAACAAAACACAGATAGATACATTTACAAAACAAAAGGCTCGTGGCTGAATAAATAAGCACCATTTGATGAGTATATAATCACACTTACGACGAGCTGTAGTCCGCGACCTCGATCATCCATCCTCATTCTGATCAGCAACTTACAGGGGCAAAGTTATCTCCTTCGTACAACTAATTTTTTCTTTTTATTTTATTTTAATGAAACCGAGTTTGTTTTAAGCGTTTAATTCTTTCCATTTGTTATGTTTGGACAACTCATTAACATTGTCATTTATTATCATTAGAGTGAATTTTTAAGCATCTTTTCCCTGGGAGATACAGTGCAAGCTCCTTTTGCATTAAAACAAATGTGGACCTGCTGATGCATTAGATTAATGCGCTCCCTCTATGCCTGATGCACAGCACTAGTGTAGTCTGCAAACCAGAAGTATCATGGAGCCTCCTTCCTTGGATACTTTGCACAATGTTCCCCGGCCCACTCTTGGTTGACAGTGGGGTCTGCTCTGAAGGGCAGGCTCCCTGTTCAGTCACCATGCACTGTAAACCTCATTTTGTATACACTACACTGCTGTAGACTATGTCTGTGTGTGTACGGTCCATGTAGATGAGACTGAAAAAGTCAAACCGCCACCCTGAGCCTCATTTGACCATATATTGTCACAAAATAAAGTACTTAAAAGTATCCATCAATCCACGAGCCATTGATATAGTACCGGCTCGCAGTGAGCCTCAGTGTCTATTCCAGGAAGCAAGGGGCACTAGGGCCCCCTGGATCGGAGTCTAGACCATTGAGAAATGAGTTAAAAACACATTAAGAGTTAACGTAAGCAGCAGGATAGCTGAATGCCTATAAATGTGTAATGTCTCCTGCTTATAATGAGAACTCCAAAATCCAAGTCAATGGTCTCATTTAATAAGTTCATACTTATTATCTGGAGGGCTGCAGTTATATGTGAACAATTTATTTCAACCTATGCAATAAATGGCATTCACAGCAATGCTGACCGGCTGCACTCGCTTCTCATTCAGCCAGCGTTCCATTCCTGATACACCTTTATTAAATGTAATATGTTGTGACCTTTTGTCTGGCGAGCTCCAAAAACAGCCTTTCGGAGCCTTTTGCCTAATGAGCTTCCACGGAACATTCCTTCTTTCAGTGCACTTTTCCGACACTCTTTTGTTTTCCTTCGAGAGATTTCTGCTTTGCCTAGCCCTGTGCCCCCCCCCCCCCAGATCTCAGGAGATTTTGAGTCCATTTAGATGCCATGCGTATCAGAGTGATACAAAGTGAGCTCTGTCCAGGTGAAGATGACTTGGTTTGTGGTTGCTATGGCATTACTTCTCTGGTTGTGAGTCAGAAAATGAGCACAGGAATGTTCCCGTCCATCAATCCATCGCCCACACCTGCTTATCTAACGCAGGGTCAGGGTGAGCCTGCAGCCAAGCCCAGGGTGCACAGGACTCGAGGCAGGGGATGCCAGCCCTTCGCTAGACACACGCACTCACTGTTTCACCTTAACTGCGTGTTTTCGGACTTTGGAGGAGACTCGTGTAAACATGGGGTGCACATGCGGAGGGATTCAAACCCACAACCACGTGAGGAGGTTTGAGGTGGAACCATCTGAGCCAAAGAAACAACAACAACTTTAAACATTACCAGATTGCTTGAAAATAGTGTTGCCTGTGCCTAGCCATATAAACAAAACAAACATGTATAACCACATGCACTGTTTATTAGTCTACACTTCTAGTGGTTCCCATGGTTACATTACCCTCTACCCCACAAACAATGAGAAATTAATTGTAAAAGCATATATACCAAACACTGAATGTAATTTGGCATGTTAGCTGGACCAATTTACTAATTAAAAAGGTTTTTTTTTCTTAAATAATGTTGATTAATTAGCAAGTCAAAACCACAGACGATGATGTATGTAGAATATATCACTGTCACGAGAGCGCCGGCATTTTTCATTGAAACTGCAGGCCTGTTAATTAGGTTAACAAAAACTATATAACTTTATAACTTTGATGGGGTAAGAAATATGGAATCACTGGCGTTTTTTTTCAAGCTACAAATGTAGCTATGATAAGGTTTTCCACTCTGCTTATAAATATTGTCTAATACTCTTTAATTACATCAGTAATTGAATCTTTGCAAATCATCATTGTAATTGTGTGTCTCACACTCCAAGGTTCAGTTGGATGAAAGGTTAGCTTAGTTTAAGTGTACATTTAAGGAGATCTATACAGGTCTAAGTTAGCCATAACCTCAGTGATGCTAGAATGAGCTTTAACAAGTCTTGGCATGGAGGGAGGATTGTGGTTGCATAAAGTGCTGTCTTCTAATGCCCTTTTCTACATGGGTCCCTTAAGTACTGCAAAATGTACATGATTTTGGTCATCTAGTTTTGCCCCTGGGCCAAAGAAATGAATACCAGTACAGCAGCACTTATTGACCAAAGGCTCCTCAATCTAAGAATCTTCACCTTTTTCCTTCAGTTTAGGTTCTGTATGTTGTGTAATCTGAATCTTAATATTTTTTCATGGTTTTAATTTAATATTAATGCAGTATATAACACTCCAAATCATTATTATAAATGCAGACTCTTTTGGGTTAAGCGGACTAACATGGTGGTTGAGTTCAGTAATTCTTGGGCAAGATAAGCTGGATAAACGTATTAATGATAAAATTGAAAGTTATTGCTTTGGATTAAAGAAGAGTATATATTTAAATATGAGTGTGTTGGTTTAGATGGGATTAAAATGATCTGAACTGATGTTGGGCAAAAATTTATAGGCCTAATCAACACTACTTTGCCTCACAGAAGTAAAGTGTAAATAAATACATTGTTATCTCTGAATATAATCATAATTTCATGCATACTGGACAGCTTGGAAGTTTATATGTAAAAGTATTTTGTGCAATAGTTAATAATATCGCACACAATGTTATCTTCCCAAGACACACGCTAGGGATGCACGCCTCTTTCGCTTTGTTCATCATGAGCATTAGTTACATTGTAATTTCTAACAAGAAGTTTTGGGCAGGCAGACTCCGGCCTATTTGGGACTGCATGGCTCCCTACCTGAAGGATCTCACTGGGGTACCTCCATCTCAATAGATCCCAATGCTCTAAGCCATTCTGTTTTAATTTTCACAAACGGGGTTGTAGGAATACTACAAAACACGCAAACACAGCACCTGCCAGCACAGCATGATTGCTATAATCCTCTATTGACTCAAGAGCATCATTTATAATCCTTTATGAAGGTGGCAATGGGTTCTCTAAGTAATTATGTTAGTAATGCATATGGAAAATTGGGTCACTTTAGTCTGCATATTGCAGTATGGGACAATGGCAGGGAATCACTTTCAGCTGAAAAATGCTCTTCTTATGTGTCAGCACCTCCTCCCAGCCGGTCACCCAACTAAAGTGACAGTTAATTCATATATTAACCGGTATGAATTGTGTATTCATCTGAGTTCCATTCTGTTTCATTTGCTTGTGGGATTGTATATTTAGTAGATTTTTATCCACTACATGCAAAATGTATCTTTAGTAGTTATGTGGTATAAGCAGGGGACAGTGTGCCACTTTCTTAGATAAATCATCCATATTAATTGTTTCCCAAATTTCACTGGCCTCAAATTTCTGGGTATTCAGAGAGACAGAGAAATCTCCATTCTTTCCCAAATTCAGCTTTACTGCCATTGATATTGGGGTAATTGATAATGCTTCTATGAATAATGTTGTCAATTTTCCTCCTAAATCCTATTTTGGTAGCCATCTGGGCTCCGTAAAGGGCTCCCTCAGGAACTGAGGTAATAGATAGTAATTACTCAGAAGTCATTTACTTTAAGAAGTGTTTAGTGCTTATCTGTTTTACAATTAAAATGGAAACGAGCTGCTCCATATACTTATTCTTAATATAGTGTGTGCCTCTCTGCTGCTGACAAGACATGTCCTCTTTCAGCCTTTGTGTTCTTCTCAGGACCAAACTGGTGTCAGAAAAGTTGTTGTTCATGGTAAGCTTTGAGAACGACTAATTCCTTTGGTTGCCCGAAAGGCCTGATAAATAAGGACTCTGTAATAAAGTCTTAAGTCAATTAATTGATGGATAATATCTGCTGAGTTTATAACAAAAGCAATACTCTCATTAATCCCATGCCATTATTGTACATACTGTACTTATACAGATTACAAAAAAATGCAACTGGAATTGTAAAATACAATCTACACATTCAAGATGAGTGCAGACAAAATGTGATAAATTATAGGAATGTTTGGATGTCAATATGTTAAAATGTTGTTGTGCATATAACAGCAAATAGCTAACATATAATGTTAAATTATACTACATCCAAACTACAAACTACAATTTATACTACATCCAAAAAAGTCACTCTGCCATGCATTCAGTCAGGGATTATACTGAGGCAACCAAAAAGAGCAAGACAAGGCCAGAATACCAGGGTGTTTATGCTAAGGTGGCACAACGTTAATGGTGTGTGCAACACATAGGGCACACTTTCTAATGTTCTTTCCGTGCCCTCCCTAGTGGGAATCACATTTGTTAAATCTGAATTGATTCTCATTAGCGTTTGAGTCTCGTAAGCATTACAAAGTGGTCCTTAGTTCTTGCTCATTTTACACAATATATGAAATACTGGAGAAAATCTGTTAACGGCAGTTGATTTTCATGCGCTCCTTCATCTTAATGACAGTTGATATGTTTTTGTTTTTCTATGTTTTATTATACGAAATAATGCATATTATGTGCTTCTGTTGATGGTTCAACAGAATTAGCTCAATCTCTTTTAGGAGATCTCATTCATCCCGTAATTTGTTCTCGCTTTTTAAAAGCTTGAAACTTGTCTGTGTCTGTGAGACTAGCGAAAAGGTGTAGTATTTTAAGGCAAGCCTCTTGTTCTCCCTCCCACTTTTTCAGTTCACTGCTTAGTCCATCCTTCTGCTAGACACCCATTCGGCACTGATGGTTCCTCTCAGTGTCTAATCAGCTCTGTCTGGCAATTCTCAGATTCAGAGTTACAGAGCATGCCCAATATTTCTTAATTCATTAAAAAAACATCAGTAACCTCCTCAGCATGTGCAGCCTAAGCAATACGCTGATGATGATGATGCTGAAGATCATCAGAACTTGATGCTGCCAGCAACAACATATTTTCTTTTAAACGGTACTTTAATGAAAGACATAAATTGGCATGTATTGGCATATTCTATACATTTCCAGAATATTTTTTAGCTTTAGATGTGCAGGTTTTTTTTTTTTAATCACGGACATTTTCGTTCAATATTTAATACCGTGCATTGATGCACTGGTTAAGAGCTGAAAGCCTACAAGCCAGTGTATCAGAAAGAGATGAACCTCTAAACCTCTGTTTGTTCAGCCCTGGCTGGTCTGTGATTGGACAGATCTGTCAGGAGTAATAACAATGACTGATACATGTCTCAAAACAGGCTGCCCAAAGTATAATTAGAAGCATAGTACCTCTGTGCTGATCTGAGCTGATATAACAAGTGACTACCAAACCAGATCGGATTCCTATCAAACCGGTTTCAGGAATCCGAACAGATTTCTAGACATGACCAAAAATATTCCAACAAAAAGAATTCTGTCTTGGAAGTGAACTTAACAGCTGACAATTACTTAATGATAAATATCAGACTCTGGACAGAATTATTAACAGGGACAATTCATTGGGTTCTTCGTAAAACTTTTTACTGTACATGATACCTATAATTTTTTGGTGTTTACGATGGGTGGTTTTACTGCTTTGAAATACTAACAAAGGTCCTTAAAACCATAATCACAAATGCTCTGTGTGTGTGTGTGTGTGTGTGTGTGTGTGTGTGTGTGTGTGTGTGTATGCGTGTTGCCTTTGCCGACCAAATATATGTGTTGTACCTTGAAATGTCCACAAGTATTTTGAGTCATGATATCCAAGGGCACAGCAAAGCTCACAACTCAGTGTGGGGAAGGGATATCTTTATTAAATGTTCCGCTGGAGCTGTACACCGTGGGCCCGTGGAGAGGTGAGTGGGGGTGAGAGGGGTCATGTAGAGCTAGTCGGAGACACTGGTGTGTCACCGTGACATGTTGAGATGCACTCCACTGAACTGAGGCACACAGAGACACAGGAAACAAGGCCCTGGGACACAAGCGGTGGTTTACTGCTTCTCAGTAAGAGGAGAGGGGTCGGCATGTATGGTGTGCAATCAAAGCCCAAAAGGATGCATGGATGAATATATGAAACAGATGCTATTCCAGACAAAACATTATCTCAGCTCTGTTGTTACTTTTAATAAATTAGCATCATGTTATTTTATACCTCCAATTTACTGTAAACATAATGCCATTCTTTTGTAGTTTCCTCTTTACTTTAGTGTAACATAAAACAAGAAGCTGTTGGCAACACCTTAGAAGTTCTTGTAAGTCACGGGGCATCATGCAGATTCTCAGAATCTGGCATCATCGTAAAGCATCGCATTGCATTCCGAAGTACCTTGTGCAAGGCTATATACAGCCCTGTAGGCACACACACACACACACACACACACACACATTTAAAATCACGAATATACATCGAAACAGATCGATCTAGAGGAACACAATTTGTCTAATTCATTCATACATTCAAGTCTTGGAAAATAAAAATAAAAGAACATGAATCAAGATAAAACTAGTAGAGCCAAAAATAATAAAGGGACCCTTCTGAAATGTAACGGTCATCCGCATAGACAGAAGCTCAATGCCAGTTGGCTGTCTGTTTATCTTGGTTAGTGCACTGAGCTGACAAGCACCCTGAAAGGGAATGTTCTAGTCTCCACTGGGGTTTCCCTCTAAATGAGAGGTAATGCCCCTCTTAGATAAGGTTAATAGCCATTTGGAAAAAAAAATATCTTGCCTATCATTCTTTCTAATCTAAAAGTGGTAAAATTGAGCCGCATACAGTTGTCCATTATGGTTCACCTTTGCAGTCTGAAATAGCCTAAACATTTTAATTTTTTTTTCCCCATGTTAATAGATTTAATGTTCATTTGTCTGTGGCCCGCAGGCAGGAATCAATGACATTTGAAATAATTGTTGTTACGGGGGTAATCTCTGGGGGAAAATGGTACAAAACTGTAGAGAAGATTTGAGTAAATTACTGTGTCAGCTTCTATTTATTTGCGAAGCGATTGCCAGAGGCAGTGCTCCGAGATAACCATTAGACGCCTAGACCATAAAGAAAGAAAACACATAGCCATTGACGAAAAGTTAGCGTGTAACGCAGCAAGTTATCAGTAAAGTGCTCCCCGTAGAGGGAGAGAGGAGGGTGTTGGGATGGACTGAGCGCATGTAAAGACAAATTACAGCCCGATTCTCCCAGACTGGCGCACGGCTAAACAGATCCTGGTGCCCATCTGAATACGATGTCCGTCTGACGGTACATGCTGTAGAGAGCCACAATGGGGCCAGGGATCTGAATAAGCAAGCCTATTAATTCCCACGAGTCACCACAAATGCCTATTTATTTGGTAGATGGGGGGGGTTGGGGGGTGACAAGAAAGCATGAGCACTGAATTTTCGGAGTTCTTCCCGGGAGATGCTGATTATGTGGGTTCAGTGCAAAATTAATGAGTGCCGTGGAAAGTCGCTACGTATTCCAAATGAAATAATATGCGGCAAATGAAAGGTATGTCTGAAAACCATCCAGCTCAATGATTGGTTGAATTAAATTTATTTGATTATTTATTGAAATTGTCTAGTTTCCATGTTTGTGCAACAATAAATGAACAGTAGACATGGTGGGAAAATATATCGTTAAGTCGGTTACAGAAAAATAGCTATTTTTGGACTTGGGGAAGAAGAGAATCACAGAATTAATAGACAGAGAGGATGGAAAGCAGGGCTACATTAAGTAAATGACACTCATACACTGCGGCAAT
>JAAGVU020000041.1:9012571-9047234 GCA_011763525.2 Mormyrus iriodes | reverse complement strand
CAAGGGGGCAGGGAAGTGTGTGTCGGGGGGGGGGGAGACTCTTTGGGGCACGAGGATCTCGGAGCTCTCCGCAGCAACCCGGGGCCTGCCGAAGAATGTCTGTAATCCGCAGGCTGACTGGCCTGATCCCGTGGCTGAGTCCGACAGTAAGGCAGCCCCCCCCCATTGTCGGCAAGCCTCAAAGAGGAGCTGGAGGAAGGCAGAAGGGGGGCTGCTCCTCTTCGGCCCAGGCCTTATGAAAGCTCCCCGCCATTGTCCAGGAATTACAATTGCACTTTTCTGATCTTTTGTGCTCTCCTGTTGACAGTGGTTATTAACTAAGCAGTTGGACATGGAAAGGATATGACCCCCCCCCCCCTCCCCGCTGTCTTTTGCTGCCCACTGTGGACTGGAGAGGAAGCGGGCTGTAGGTTTACATGTAGCATTAGATTAAAAAAAAAGGAGGGGGGGTGGGTGGCGGTGGTTTGAGGGGCTTAAGCCAAAAGGAAAAACCGGAAAGGGGTGGAGCGGAGACCCCAACAAAGGAAGAAGGGGGTAGCATGGCTGGCATGGAAACGACCAAGAGCGAAACAGCGTGAGGACAAGAAAGGGGGAAAAAGGCTGCCACTCTTTTTCCTTTTTTTTTGCCCCACAAACAGATGCTAAGGCAGATGGTAGCAAATTAACAGAAAATGGCAGAAGAAGGAATGAGAAAGTATATTACTGGTCCAGGGAGGGTGGACATTAAAAAATAAAGATTAAGGTGGCGAGTGTGGGGGGGGTGGGGGGGGGGGGTTGGGGTTAAAACAGTAGCTCATATGGGAAGGAGGCAGATAGGAAGGTGGATGAGGGGAATATACAAGCTCAGGGACACAACTTGATCAGATGCGTGAAATTACAAGTGTAAAATTTGTGGGGGCCAGAATGCCGCGCTGGGGAGCGTGTGGGGAGGGGGGGACAGGCCGCGGATAACCGGAGCACCGCGCCCGTCCGAGCATGCTTAATAATCAGGAGGGCAGAGCAGAAACAGGCCATGCGCTCAGCCTATATTAATTGGAGCCACTTAAGGGCTTTTTCCACTAAAAAGGCATTATTGTGAATGTCTTCGTCACAGGTGGAGAAGATGTCTGTGGAGGAATATTAGGGAAAATTGAGTGCCTTTTAATTTCTTTCTAATGAGCGATGGAGTCTGGGGATCTGACAGTACATTAGAATCAGCTGGCCCGCTACAGCTGTAATACAAAGGCTATGTTAAATTTCAAATATAACACGACTTCCTCTCCATTTCACTGAGGCGCTCCACTGCAGTGGCCAGCGGCGGCCACATGCGGCCAAATCGAACTCCAAACGGCCAGGCGGCCATGGTAAATCTCATAAAACCTAAGCGAATTTGATAATAATGACAGAGAACAGTAACTAGGTCCTAAAATCTCCCATCCTGAGCCCGACCTAAGTATTCATCACTAGTTATGAATGAGAGTGAGATGTTGTCGTCTTTCTTTTGAAGTTTTTTGAACGCTGAAGAGCATAAAAAAGGCTGGTATCCCTCGCTGATCGATGTGCGTTCGTTTTCCTCCCTTGCAGCTACCTGCGTAAGAGCCTAATGGTGGATATTTCAGAGGAACACGGTCAGTTATGTCTGATAATGTGCTGACATTAACAAGTCGCCTCAAACGGGTGTTTTTTTTTTTTGCAGGAGGAGGTCAGATCGGGAGTATTTTGCGGTGCGGGACATCGTGATAGCTGTACAGCCCAGCGATGCTCAGAGAAGAGGGTTTGTCTCAGGCCTAGGCGTGGGTCCCAAAGAGTCCCGTGCTTGCCCAGAAAACCTGAAATGGGCAGTTTGTGTGCGAGGCAAACTTGCAAGACTCCAGCAGCCTACCAATTCATATAAATGAGTGACAGAAGTTTGACTGCTACAATTATTAATCAATTAACAATTACTCTGAAAGAAATTATCTGGTGAATGAGCAGGTATTCTGTTTGTTTATATAGTGTGAATGTGCTGGCGTCTAAATTTGGTTTATATGTTGATGTTCAAATGGTGGGCTAGAGCGAGAGCACAAACAAAAAATAATAGTTTTAGAATATGTATTTTTAGTGAACAAAGGAAGTACTGTAATCATTAAAAAGTGATACATATAATAACATCTAAATGGCTGAACACCTTTTCCAAATTAACTGCATAAATATTGTTCTGTACTCTAAAACAATGGTGTTGCCATTCAAGTTTGTGAATGTGCTATTTGACCTTTTTAAGTGATTTTTCATTGCTCTTTATTAAACTTTTTAACAGTTTATGTGACTTGACATTATAGGCAATGTGTCCTAAACCTCAGCACAGTTACAGATTTTCTGTTTGTGTAGAATCCTTCCGTTTTATTATGCACGTTTCTCATGCTTGCCTTCACTGACCCAGCAAGTCTGTATAAACAGATGTTTCCACTTAGAAAACAAACGTGCACTTAAGTCGCAAACAGCAAAACAGTCCCAAGTCGGCCTTATTTCATCTACGGCTCTTTTCCACGGAAGACTGACTCAGAGGCCTACAGCCCAACTTCTATGAAGGATTAATCCAGCTCATAATATAGGGCTGTTTTCCATAAAACTTTGACAAAAACAAGGAGCGACGTCTTCTGCCGGCGCTGTCAGCACGAGCGTCTTCACCTTGTGCTCATACCTCTGCAATTTCACTATTCCCACCGTGACTCTTCTTCTGCTATGGACACATGTCACTGCCCCACCTTCTGCTTAAAAGAACCACTGTCTTTAGAAAGTTAAATGTAAAATGGATTACTGTGATCTGTCATCCATTACTTATTTGAAGATCAAGAAATATTCATTGAGGCAAATTGTCAAAAAACTACTTTTTGATCAGCCTAACAATCAAATTAAAAGAATTCTGACATACAGCAGTGTTCCAGTAATTTGAAATCGCTACTGCACTGGTTTTTGTGTATATATACACATACAAATTGCAAACTGTCTTCATTTTTTCTACACATGCTTAGTAATGCAAGCAAAAAATATCAACTGTATGTACACACACGCATACATATAAACAGCACAAGACATTTGTCAATAACGCTTCAGAGCGCTACTAACAATTATGTAAACAAATAAACAACCAAAAATTACTTGTGTCTCTGGTGACCCAGAGAACAATTACAAAGGAATTAGCTTCCCTCAAGTGCAGGGAGCAATTCGAATATGTATAAGTATATGTAAGTATATGCTTATACACTTGTGCTATCAAAGAATGGCACATGTAACAGGAAAATTTAAGGAGTGAAAATCTAGATAAGATCTAGATTCTTAAATAAGAACACTAACCAGATTAAATGCCAGTTATTCCATCATCATATTGGTTTGGCGTCAAGATTGTGTATGCAGTGTTGACAAAATTCAATGCTCAAAATGATAGACTATCGTTCAGCCATTTATTTATTAAATATTTTGGGGCTCCTTAAAGTTTAAAAACAAGGTTGTTTTTAGATAATAGTAATAATAATATTGCTGATCTAGTATCCCTGTCTAGCCCATTTCTGCAATTATCGAAATGTCAGCTTTATCCCATCCTCAGAATAATGCTGTCGGGGCAGAATATATATTCCACTGCACCCATAATATCTTTGAGATACTTGCCAGTGGTACACTTTTCCCTAGATATTTTACTTGTGCCATTTCGGGGACTGAAATGATGGCATCCCTCTCTCTTAATCACTATCCAAGCCCACCCCCACCCCCCCAACCATTACCACCATTACACTGATGGAGGAATCTTTCACAGAAAAGCAGAGTGAAAAAATGCTGAATGGAGGTCATTATGGGAAAATCACAGGGCAAAGTGAGTACTGAAATGCTGCTACCCCAAAGGGCTTCAGACGGTGTCTATATCTCATAGGCGTGCGTGAGAGGAAGCCAGCGAACAAGAGCAAGAGAGCAGGAAGATGAGGAGGAAGAGGAGCAAGATCAAGATCACCAGACATAATTGAGTTAAGACTACGCAACATTAAAACTAGTAGTTCAAGCTGCCTATTAGATTTATGCTGTCCAGGGCAGGAGGGAGAGATACACTTTGTCTTTAGACATGAAAACAGGACTGCAAATGTTACAATTCCAGAAGGGGCAAAGAGTGAAATTGCTGTTTTTACATTTCTGTATCATTTTTGCCCATAAGGAATATGGATAACAAATGAAATATTCAGGCCTATTGTCTGATTTATTTCTTTTATTATCTGCAAATATCACCCCAGCAGTTTAAAGGATAGCTCGCTTCATTCCTGGCCTTCTCGCTGGGGGCCTGACAGCCTATCAACATTGCGCGCATAAACAGGTCAGGATTGTCTGAGCGTTCCAATATGTTATACTTTAAGGTTTTGAGCATGCAGAATTTCTAAGTAGAAATTGAAAAAAGGAAAAAAAAAATCCTTGAGGGGATGTTAGAGAGGCCCATGCTTCTGAAATGATAAATTTCAACGCCATACGTTTTGAAATGGGGGAACAAAATGTTATTAATTTCAAACCAACAGGGGAGCTGCATATAGCAATCTCTCAGACTGTATCTAATATTACGATGCTGAAAAAGCTGGCTTGGGTGCGTTTTGGTTTAGAGTGGAGGTTATGCTATATCGGAGTCTTATGATGAAGTTAACATTCTTACCGGGAGGATTAGTGGAGATTCTGTAGCATCAACAGCACAATAAGCCCCGTCAACTACTTCTGACTAGATTAATAACTTCACAATGAACTGGCCACTGGGGGCATGTCCACAAGGACGTCCGAGACATTTGCCAAAACGTATGGTGGAATTTTTGATCAGGACAACACAGGATAAATTTAAGCAGCCGAATCAAGCCCAAGTCGGCTGAAATGGCCACATTACATAAAACGACGGAATGCTGAGGTCCGTGCAGTTGTTATACAGACATAATTCTAACGAATTGAGCTAGCTGGTCGCTTAAAGCAGGTTAAGGGAAGCTAATTGCTAATTTCCATAACAAAGGATTTTGTTGCATATGTATCATGGCCAAAAACAAGAAGAAACAAGGGCAAATGGGCAACATGCATTAAAACTAGCAAACCTGTTGGAATACAGTAGGTCTCAATGACTGAGGGCTAATAACAACAGAGGTGTAATATGTTATTGGGCCAACAGTTCAACATGCATAGTCAACAGTGAGCCAATCAGTCAGGTATACATGTAATAGAAATTCAGGATTTACATGACAATTGTAAAGGCATATTCTAGGAAAAATACCTGAGCCTGTGTAGGTCATTGGCCTATCCAATTTGGTTCAGGGTATGAAAACACTAAATGTGTAGGACAATAAACAACTGATCACACCCCATGACATTTATGTGTAATTACACCCTGTTTTAGCAAACCTCTGTTAATATTTTGAGTCATTTCCATTCTTAAACTGGCACCTAGCCTTTCTCCACATAGTATTAAATGGATCATGTTCTATCACATATAACGTTTCTGCCATATGAAATATAAAACTGTGTCCTTGAAGGCTAAATGAAGAATGTTTCATCTTTGATGACCAATAACTGAGACAAATTTATGACTAGCTGGTCTGCCTCATCATAACTACAAAGTAGTCAGTAAAATTTCATTGTAACTTTCACGGAAATAAATAGATTTGCCCCCTGACCTTGAATGGAACACCCCAGCACTGAAGTTGGGTGCTGTGCCCTTCCGTTTCTGTCGTTCGCCCACTCCTTCACTGTATATGTCCAAATACACAGGCTAAAGATAGTTATTCCACCTTGAACCGATCTACAAATTGCCCCTGGAGAACCCAAGTCCCTCTAGTGGGACCTTATATAGTACAGAATTTCAGATTTTCTAAAAGGGTAGGGGAAAACATATATATATGTGGCAGGAAAGGAATATTCAGCAAGCCTCACTTTAAATCAAGATAAAAGACTGAAATAGAAAATAATAGCCCGAACAAACCCCTGGACAGCTCCGTCCCCTAATGGAAACACATGGCTGAAGGCTGAGGTGCTGTCAGCAGCCTACGCCATGACATTCTTTTTTGATAATCTGGACTGCCATAAAATTAGAATAGCAAATACCTCCTGACAAAGATGCATGTTCCTCCTCTATTGTGCCATCATAAAAACTCTGCTGGTGACTCTGAACGCCACAAACTTCAATTTAAATTTACAGCACTGCGAAAGGAGAAGTGATATGCACTCAGAAATTTTAATAACCTATTAAGTTACGACTTCAATTTCATTTTATGAATATTTTCCTTGGGGAGCACAGCTATCACCAGAGAAAGATAGAAATTTAAAAAAGATAAATAGTGCCATTAATCTACAACATTTCTCTTCCATTATCCTTGAAAATGAGGAGTTATTTTTGCTCAGATTCTCATGTAATTAGCTCCTTACACTTGATTCACTAGCCAGAAAATGACCATGTTCTGAAAATTAAAAATTTGTCATTAAGTGGAATTTAACATAATATCATTTATCTTTATATATTCCCCAGCTGACAACCAGCAGCCTTGGAAGGTGATCAGGCTTTTGTGTCGAAAGCTCAGGCGTAAAACAACTGAACGCCACGGAAAACAAAAGCAGCGACGTTTTGTCGTCTGTGCAGTGACACGTGTTTTCTGGCCGTTTTATCCTAATTTTGGCAGCCGACGTTCGCGAGACGAGTATAGAATTTGTGCTTCAGTCAATATGTAAACCTACACATTCTTCCATTTGTTCCTCTTCATAATAAATCCACCCTCACACTATGTTTGCTGTTTATCTGCATTTGTGTATAATACCAAAAAACAAGTGCATTCCACTGCTTTTGCAAATGCTCATTATTATGGAAGTTTTAATTTATAATTGTAGCTGTTTTAATGAGACGTTTTATCTATCAAGTAAAAAAAAATGGGCAAATATTGCATAAATTACTTATTTATCAAGCAGAACAACCATTTATCACTGGAATAAAGGTAATTACTACAAATTTTCATAACAGCATAAAAGCATGAGATTTACTCCAGAGCCACATAATTTGATGGTAATACTTCACTAAGTAAAATGATAAGCAGGATAAGAATGAAATTATGACTATGCAAATCATTCATGTTTGCCAAGCCAACTGACCCACCCCTCTGCAGCAAGAGAACAAACAAAAGGTTGGAGTTGGCAGGCTGGCTTCATTACATGGTGCGCTATGCTTTTATCAGATCTGGGTTTTTTTCAGTCGAGAAATATGGAGGTGTCTCCAGTGTCAACTGTGTGTGTGTGTGTGTGTGTGTGTGTGTGTGTGTGTGTGTGTGTGTGTGTAATTTTGAATCTGCACTACAAGTACTCCACTCATTAAGCACTAAACAATGACATAGCACAGCCACTCTTCTGCTTGCCCTTGGAATCTGCTAAGAATCATGAAAATATCACTTATTATTTACATAATATCCATGCAGGATCTTTGATAAAAGTTCTGTAAGCTCTATTAGAATGATCACTCTCTTCACATTATCGACGTACTCTTCCCTAAAGGAATTCACCAATGCGGTTCTGCTCAAATGGCCGAATGTGCACGAACTACATATTTTCAAAATAGTGTCACAGCACAAGTTTGCGTGAAAAGTCAGTAATACACACCAGTGATTATCCTTACACATTTATGAGATATCCCACTGGGTCTTAATGGGATCTTTAACAGTTCCATTGACTTGCCGGAATCTTCCCTTCACAGTATAGATATATGTCAGTTTTATGTCGAAAAGTAAAAAAAAGTAAGCAATTCATCTGTGAGATGTTCAAAGGTTACTACAGCAGCCATGGTTATTAGGACTAACAGCCCCCTCAGCTTTTATCCATTAATATTTGATGTCTTTCGCCTCACGCAAGATCTGTGGGAATTGTATACAAAACTGTTTTTTCCCGATACGGATACTGCGTCTGATGCGTTTCTGTCTTTTACAACTATCAGAACAAGTGGTGATTTCGAGCGACGCCAGGGGCTTCTGTTCATAGAACCGTGGTTACATTTGTAACCTTCATTCGGTTCAACCTCCGGGCCGCCCAAGCCGGCCTGGTGGTTGATTGCCAGACACGGAGGCTGTTACGAGGAAACCAGTAGCATGTGCATAGCGCCTGCCAATGCCTTGGCAGCGATGATACCGGCACGGCGCTCCATCTCCATCCGCTCAGGTGCGGGAAACCAGCCTTCGGAAAACCGAAGGGGAGGCAGCGGCCCGATTCAACAAGGGGAACCCTACGAGTAACGCAGACAAGGCTATAAAGTTAATCAGAAGTATAAGAAAATGCCGCCTAGCATAGCCAGAGGGACCCTGTTTCATTAAAACGTTCCGATGGAGAGAGTCAATCACAGGCTTTTTGGTTTTACTAAACTCAATAACACGCTCCTTACTTAATAGGGCACGGGTTAACTAATAAGAAGAGGCACTTCTTACCGTTGTTTAAACCTAATGTATAACATTCAAAATGTAGCCAAAAGCTAGCATTCTATTTTTATAATATGGAAAAATTCAAGAAAAATTCTGACAGCATTATTGCTAATAAGATCCTCTTGCATATTATTTGTAGTTTGTAAGGAGTCACTGGTCATGCCATTTTTGCAGTGTCATCCTCTCCAAAGATCATTTAAAATATAAATATCTGACGTTAAATCAGTTTTGTCTTCAAATTGGTTTTTTAGTGTTCAACAGACGATCGATGAATGCAGTGTGAATTAATGAATTCATTATAATTCCTAAAAATGTAATTATTGAACACAATCTGGGCAAAAAATAATGCAGTGACCTATGAGGTCAGCCTTCTTGCCATTTGTTTTATGCATGGATAATGTCAAGGCTTTATATGAAAATTTCTTTGAATCAGTGTGTCACTCTAGTGTAACAAGGACACATTTAAGGAGGGCAACCGTGGCTTTGAACAATTTTTATTCATCTACTGTACGTGCACCATTCACCTAAATTATGTATTTGGGAAAATCTGTATATTTACCTGTGTGTTTAGCAATTCGGGTAAATGTGTAGCTTTTGTACTAAAACATTCCTCTTCAATAAACTAGATAGGTGGCTAGATAAGAATAATATCTGTTGATTGAAGTACTGAATGTTATTTCAACACGTGAAATTTGTTCATTTAAAACAGTCTGTATTAAAACAAGGTATTGCGTTCAGAACAGAATAACCTGAATGAGCTGTAGTCGGTTAGTAGTAACCTGTAGTCGGTTAGTAGTAACCTGTAGATCTAATGGCAGTTATACCAGGTCATACATATAGGTCAATTTTGCATTGTGTCGCTACTTCCAATAAGTGTCGATTGGATAAAACACAATGCAGCCTGGCTAGTAAGATGCCGGTAAATAGACCAATGCTGATGATGTGTTTGTCTGTGATGGTTGGATTATTTATATGAACATTTTGTCTTAGTATTTATGTTGCAAATAGTTGATTCGCCATTATTGTTTAATATTATTGTGCATTTTCTATTGACTTCACTTCAAACTGAATACTACAAATCAAACTTTCTAGCTGAGATGACTTTATATCTCCCTCACCTGTCTTTCACAATGACCATCTGATGTGCTTTTCTGTGTTTATGTGAGCATACATATTTAAATCGTGCATCTATTTCTCCATGATCACACATATGTGCTTTGGCAAAAATGTTTGTATGACATACAGTGGCAACTTAATGTCATCAAACATTATTATACATTGTTTCATCATCAAAAAGTGTGGCTGCATTTTAATTGCTCTTTCCAAACTTCAATATTTCGATTTAAAGATATCTGAGTGAGTGATACTAGCAGAATGACATTCAGAGAGTAGATCATAAATTTGCACCTTTTTGGCAAAGCAGAAGTGGCGAGGAGTGCTCATGCAGCAGCCCATCCGTTCAGATTTAATTGATCATCAAAGGGAATATGAACAGGAGAAATGGAATGCAGCCCTGGTGCTGATAATGATGAGAAAACCCATTTTTACTTGACTCTCATTACGGGGTAACATCATTCTTGTTTAGATATCATTCTCCTGTGACTAAGAAAACAGCAAGTTAAAACCCATCGATGGCATACCGGTTCTGTTGCTATACTCCAAATTCCCCTGTGAAACGTTGTTTAATGAGTAAAGCAACACTGAGGCATATATTAGCTCCGACGATAAAGTAAAATAAATAAAAAAACACTCATTGCAGCCGGTAATGTAAGGTAATTACGAAGAAAATGAAGAGACGATATAAAGAAATAATTACCCAAGACATTAAAAAAGTGGAGGTATCAGACATTAACCGGAAAGCTAAAACATACAATCCCCAATAATTGTCCATCAGCTCCTCAGATAAAGCAATTCGCACTTTAAATCTAAACACAAACTACTACAAGAAATACTCCCGTTTGCTCAGTTTGCTTTTATGATCACAATAACGCGTGCAATTCACCAATATCTACTGTCAAATTAAGGATATATGAATGTGGCACCATAAAACCTTCACACTCGATGTTTTATACAGGCAGTCGTTACCCCTGCCTGCTTTCTGAAAACACCAGTGCATTACGGCTAGCTTTAAAAGTAATAAACTCATAACAAACTCATAAATAAACTAATAAACTCATAAACATAATAATATGTGTGGCTGAACTAGTAATAAATCATTATGGGAGCTCTTGTTTTCCTGACGTAGTATTGAGGCGCTGACCCCAATCAGCACATTTAACAAATATTTAGAATTACAGTGGGGGTCTGATTAAATTCTTGAGGCTCGTGAGGTTCTTTTACAGAATGTTTCAAGATTTGTTTCATTTGATAACAGATAACAGATGACCTTTCGCTTATAGAAATGGCAGTGGAGGAGAGACAAACCATGTCTGCATGCGTACCTGTGTGCACAGTAGATATTTTTGTAGGAGTAATGCACTTCTAATGCAGATGGATGACTTACTGGCCCAAAGTCAGGCTCCAGCTTAAAGGAGGATACTAGGTGTGATAGTACATATAAACCTACTGACTCTCCAGTGTTGATGTTGCATCCATCGTAGTACATTAACTTGTTGTTTACATTGTATAAGGACCATTAACTAAAGGTTTTCCCACATTACACACTGATATGAGAATTATAAAGGACTCTCTTGCTCGGTGTCAGTTTAATGTGAAAAAGTTTCCCAGTTAATTTCAATTTACTGCTTCTAATTATTCATGGAATACATTCACAGTGCCTTTTTCAAACTTTTGCTGGCATATTCTTCCTAGGTTCCCTGCAGATAATTTTACTTTTATGACTTGAAGGGATATTGACATTAAAACACTTAATGTGAATGTTTTTTCTAATACTGTTGAAAAGAATGTGAATCTGTCTTCTCATTCTGCTACAATTAATGTGAATTAGAGTTTCTAATACTGTCGCAATTAATGTGAATGAGAGTTCTAATGCTAGTATATTTGGATTTAAATGCACACTTGTATTCACAGAATAATGTAACTGGAATCAAATTAGTTCTACAGTTCCATCGCTGCAACATTAAATTAATTTTAACTGAATTCGAATTTGGAAATGGGAAAATAGGAATTCATCATATCTGGCACAAAATCTGATGGTAAAGGGAAAATATCCAAAGGACACGGTGAGTCTGCTAGACTGGCAATCAAAAATGGGATTTAAGCCACACTTTTCTGTGCCCGCTGGATTCTTTGCCTGATATGTGCCAGTACTGATGATCAGCTACTGTGAAGATACTTTGAACATTAAAGCCTCCGTTGAAACAACTGGCAAATGCATAAAGTGAGGTCACACTTGGCACACGATCTTAATGAAGATTTCCTTTCCTTCCGTGCGTGATCTTTTTGGATGCCCGTGTAAATCAGAGTCGGGTAGAAAGATAGTTTAATTCACCAGGAAACTCAGATGAGCCGTCTAAATACTGTGTAGCCAAGCGTGTTTACGTAAACAGGGCCTGCTGTAAGTTTTACTACAGCAATTACTGCTTTTTTGTTTTTTTAATGACTGGTTTCCTAAACAGCTATTTCACTACCTCTCTGAGGAAAAATAAGAGACTTATTCAATAACAAGGGGAAACAGATGTAAATATTCTGAGTAGGATTCTTCTATCATCCAGTTTAAAAATTCCTAATGCTGTGAGCTACCATGATCACTCACCAGGATAAAAACTGTGTTCATACCTCCTTAGTCTTTGAAAAGGGTCTTCTCTGATGCACTGTCGACAATTAAATATCTGAGTACTACCTGTAAAAATGTAGGGAACCAAACAATAAGGAGTGAAATGTTGTGCGAGGCAATAAGAGCCCAAACTTTGAATCTGGTACAGTGGATGAAGTTGAGTGTTTAATTTGGCTCTGTAAAGGACTATTATTTTAAGGACAGAGTAAAGAATTATGTATAATGTGATTCCGTTATAGGTAAATACTGTATGCATTTTCATGTAAACAGATTCAATAAATTAGTCTGACTTTGTCTTGGAAATAATACTAGGTGATGTAATTGACTTTAATCTGGAACAAGTATGAATGCATGAATGCTGTATATTTTATGAATAAAGAGTTTCTAAAGTGTAAAAAACTACAAGCAGGAAAATATCACATAGATCCCCTAGATAATGACAAAAATAAAATCAGTATGTTATTCGCATTCTGCTCCACCTACATATTTCATGGGATCACGTTCAAAAATGTTCCCAAGAAACTTCCCCATTTGAGACACATTTCTCTTGGTGTTTGTAAAGCAAGCGTCATTTACCATAAATTTTCATGAGTGCAAATACCTCCAGATCTCTGAACTCAGACATTTATAAATCAAGCAGTACATTAAAGAAGGGCCTCTAGCCATCAAAGAAAAGCATTTTGTATTATGTGTCAACACAAGACCTCATGTCCGGTTTGGACAGAGAAACCAAATGCATCTTTAAGAAGCAGAACTTCAACACCCACCTTATCCCACCTACCCCCCCCCAAACAATATCACAACAGCTTACATGCAACTCACATCGATTCAGCTCCCAAGGGCTCAAACCAATTTCTCATGTTTTCAGCCAGTCTTTCTGCCTGAACCTGCAACAACCATCAAACCTATTAATCCATCCGCCAAAGATGACTATGACTGATTCGGCCGCCAAACAATCAATTTGTATCTCTCCCTCGCTCTCTTTTTTCGTGGATGTACAAAATATCATGAAAAAGTGTCAGTGGTAATAGTTCCACAACAGTGAAATAATAGAGTAATAAGGCAATCAGCGTTTGACCTTGGAAGACAGCTAATTCATCTGGCCATCTATCTTAATTATTTCCTCAGAAATGGTTACGAAAGAGAAACTGTACGATTCATCCATTCTGCCATGACAATTCCATTTTTTATCCATTGTAACGCTTTTTTTTCTACCTGTTCTATTTATTTATATATATATATTTTTTTTTTTTAACCTCGTGCGGCAATTCCACTTTCGGAGACACCAATGAGGCTTTCTGAATATGAGGAGATGCTTGGGGAAGTGTGAGGATGACAAGTTTTCAAAACCTCGTAAAAAAATAAAATCTCTACCCATCAAAACAAAGCTTTAAATAAAGTTACCCAAAACGTTAATTAAATATGAAGGTATTTGGTGCAGGGCCGGCATAATCGAGAGACAAACCATATAGTTGTGCGTGTACCAAAACCCGACGAAGCTGGCAGAGAGGGCTGGACGACCAGCCTGGTGAACCTATCATGCATATAAGAATGCAAAGCACCCTCTTTTAATAGCGGAGAACAGAAGGTAGGGAAGGATATGTCTGGGAAAGGCTGTGGAAGGGAAAAAAAAAAAAAAACATTTGTCAGAAGACAGTGACAAAAGAGGGGGGGAGTTTGCTCCATGCTATTCAGAGACAATTTGTAAGCACGGCTGTTGAAGCCAGGCCAAAGACGAGGCAACAGCTGGAGCCCCGCCGTGATTGATAAATGTGGCCCCGAGAACTTCATTTCGATGTGAATGAAGACAAAAGCGGGACTATGTTCAGTGAGTGTGTAATGTTATCGTCATTAAGTGGTAACACTGGACATGCCCCCGGTGCTCAGATGGGGGACATGGGATGCCAAAAGGGAGGTCAGTAACCCCTCCTAATTAACATTTTATGACAAAATGCTCTTTTGTGACTATTTCATAATTGATTTACCTTTCAGTTTAATCATTATAGAACTGCTGTCCTCTTTTCAGACACGGGCACCAATTCGGTGACATGCATCAAGATGAATATACAGTACAAATATGACATCAGGATCAAGAGAAACCCTTTGGTTTGTCTGCAATGGAAAGTGAAATTATTCCAATTATCCACCCGATCTGGGTTACATAACCGCGCGAGGTTTCAGCAGAGTTCTTGCACGACGTTGGGACTTCCTAATCTTCCGTGAAATAATCAACAGCAAAGACCATGATAAATGATTAATATTAAAAAAGCGATGTTATGTCATAAATGATTACAGTAATGCTTGTCTTCCTCAAACCTAATGCAAGTATGACACAAAGCAAACAGCTGACTTAAGCGGTGTAAATTCCAGAAAAAATTTCCTGTAGAATGTCCAGTGTTCGCAATCTGATTCATGTGTGGTGTAGCCTATGCCAGCTTTTCTGCCATGTCTTAAATATCTTTACTACACACAGAATTCCTGTCCTAGTAATATGACTATTTCTCACAAGGCTCAGTGAGCTATTTCCTATATTTATACAATTATAACTGCATTAACCCGTATTTACATACATCTGATGAAAGCAGTGACCTTCTTAGTTTCATTTTTAAAAGCTTCCATCAGCACGTTGATAAAATAACCAAGAAAGTTAGGATTTTATTGCTTTTTAATATTTCCCGTTTAGGACAAAAAAAAACGCTCAAAACTTGCTAATAAATACTACAAAAACCTGATTCTGTATTTTTGATTATGTTCCTACATGTATACGTGTGCTAGGAATAAACCTTTCATTTAAAATGTACACGTCATACGATGTATTTACAAAAAACAAAATAATTATGAAATGCCACAAGTCCGATTATTAACTCCAATTCCAATCTACTCCAAGGAGATTCATAAAATATCCAGCTATGCTGATGCTTATATGTTGTCAATCAATTATTTTCTTCCCCTACCAATTAAAAACCCAGCCAAGCACCCCATGTATTGACTGAAGTAAACCAGTAAGGGTTCCACTGCTCCTGTGTTGCTGGTTTCTTCAGGTTATGTGACCCATGCAGCAGCAGGTCATCCGATCAGAGGATGACCAAGTCCATCAGGAATCATCTAATCCATTCATTTACTGGGCTCACTGACTGATAAACCTAGTGGAAACAGATATATCATCACTTGTTTTGGAACGCCATATACTACTTGAATACTTGAATAAATCACACAACAGTATACCGCTCAACATTGTATAAATCATTTTTTTATTTCCCATTAGCTAATTGTGGAATGTCATAACATGGACCCTAAGCAGGTAACAATTATAAATTAAAACGGTGATATATTTGCCCCGCCCCCACCCCCACCACACCTGGTTTTTAATTCCTCCTCTTTGTAAATCAAAACAAGCTGGTTTCTTCAGCCAACAGTGATTTATTTATTTATTTGTAGCCTCATTCAGTGAGTAGAATATAGGGGGTACATTCATCCTTGACCTATTTAATGGCTCGATAGTGCTAAAGACTCGAGCTGCAAATTGAAAAGTTTTCCATCACTAAGTGAAATGTATGGCTGTGACTGAAGTCCATAAAAATTGGGGATTGTTCTATTTTAATTTTGAACTCAATTTCAGACATGCTTACTGCGACAAAGGGAGAACATCCATCCAGCAATACAATTTGGAATTTCAGCTGCCAGGATTTGCGATGAACGAGTGAATATTGATGAACTTGAAAAATCCACAGGGCATTTTTTTTTATTCCCCGCCCCATGGAAAATGGAGGGACGAGGTATCGCCAAGCAACCACCCCCCCCCCCCACCCCACACCAATACCCCCCCGGGGAGGAAGAAGCACCTCTCTCAATATTCAGAATACCAGTGTTTTGTATGAAGTTCAGAAGGAGATATCAATCTCACTTTGAGGCACTGGGGGCTTCATTTGTTTGTGAGAGATGTGAAGTGCTGTCCACATGACTATGCCAATTCTTCAAAACCCACTTACAGCAGACACACTAGGCTTTATGCCTTTATTGTCTGAAGTTTCTCCTAAAAGGGGGTCTTGCAAGACCCATAACTGTGCCCACTTTTCACCAAGCAACCCCCCCCCAAAACAATAAATATCCGTGAGGCCTGTCACGGGCATTTGCTAGTGTGTTAGTGGCACAAACTGACAGGACCGACAGGGTTTCCATCTTATGCATTCGGGATTCTGGAACAGGAATTTTTCTGATTCCTCTGGACACTCAACATGCTAATATTACATAGAGCATGTCTTCATAACATGTTCAAAGTAAGAAGCAAATACCTCATCATATTATGTTCATTCACAAAAGTTGAAATTGTGAATCTTTAATTTTCATTATATAACTCAATCTAATAAATGCTCAGTACTTTTCCTTGCACCAGACTACATTGGGACATAATTCATGTTTCAACAATTGAGTTGTGACCAATGTAGCTGGAGGGAGAAAAAAACAACACAGGAGTGTGTGAAAAGGTTACAGTGGAGAATTTGGGGCTAAGGAACTTGCTGGCCCCTGAGAAGGTCTATGAATGTCAGTAATGACCATCAGCAATCAACCTTCACTTGAGTAACTCTCTCGTGTCGGCATCATCCCCCGCAAAGACATCCCTGGTCATAAAAGAGAATGTAAACGGTGCAGCACCACAGTCTGTTTTGCAGGGTTCCTCAGGTTTTCTCTGCTTGTGGAGTCTCCCCTCACCCCCCGGCCCAACAGCCCCATCAAACAGTGGCGTCTACAGCCATCCGCCTTGCAGTTTTAGCTGTGCAATGGGCCATGCTGCTCCCTCAGTGTGTGTTTAGAAGTGGAGCCTCCATGTCGGCTCCGTTGTGCCCGGTTTACCAACACTATTGATTGCAGGTGATGTTCTGGACAGAGTCCATCTGACCTCTGGAGGGACTTAAATACATCATTGTCCGGGGGGGACCTCTTGAGACTCCTGGTTACACTGCACACGTGGCTGTCTGCCTGACTCTCCCACTAAACTGATGAAGCCATTTGTTGGAATCAAAGAACACTTAAAACATCAGAGAACTTTTTCTGACATTTAACAGCGGCGACTTTACCATCCGTTAAAATTAGTGTGTTTCCATATGGCGCAATACGTGACAAAAAAAACAAACTGATTTACTTAAATGTCATTCACTATTTTATACATTCCATTACGTTAAGCATATATTTTGAAAGGAGGCCGATTTTAATTTATGGGCACTTTGACACATAAAACGTGCTCTTGTGACATCTGTAATTCACCTATGCAAGAATTTTCCACAGATAGTTACATAAAAAAAGAGATGTATTTTAGTTCATGTTTAGAACACCATATTTGAATTTCTTTTAAAAAAATAAGCTTTTTAAAGATCATTAACAAATACTAATGTCTGACTGGATTGTTGGACGAATCAAACAACATCCGACTGAGTCGTGTTTTGAGTTTTCATACAAAATATCAAAGGGAAACATGGCGTAAACCGAAAATTAGCCGGGTCAAGTACTGACATTGAAATAGCAGGACTCTCAGTCTTCGCTTTATTTACCGTGAATACTAATTAGAAATATTAATATGAAATCATGTTAGCAGTCACCCTAATTTGTGCGGCATGCTTTTCTCCCCGAAACACACCTCAGAGCAGTTGACGGCAATCCAATGCGACACGGGCCTACCTGATATAGAACTGCTTCTGCTATTGTCGACGCGATGTGGAGAGTGGGGGAAGTACACTTTAAATTAATTAACATCAGACCTCTCGTAGCAGTTCATTTCTGTAAACAAACATTTTAATATGCAGTAATTAATTAAATCTGCCAAGCTCCTCTGCTCTTCCCATTGATCTTTCCCCACTTCACTTTCTGTTCATGTTAAAGAGTTTATTATGGTTTGTAAAGCAAGCATGCAGGACACGTCCATGTCCACTACGTTCTTCACACAGGAAGTCTGCGCTTCCTAGTTACCTACTCAGCCTCATGGTGGAGCAGCAGGGAGGACAATTGAGATGTCAGGAAATATCAAAAAATTTTCAGATATAGATCAACACGATGGGCTACGAGCCTGACTTCCAAGCCAACTCATGCAGCCATGTTTTTGTATATGATCATTTTAAAAATATGTCAAATGCAGCTTGCAGTACGTTTTTTGCATCTCGACACCAGCAGTAACCAACAGTATAATGTTTAAGCCGACATGTAGCCTACCGGTGTTTTCCTGTGGTGGCTGCTACGTGCTACACTTTGGTCACTTCGCCTACGCGTTCAGCCCTCTTCAGGAAGGTCCCTTTGGATTGGCGGAAAAAGTCATGCTACATACAAATGCTAATAGTCATCCATTATGGTCGTTGGCTATTTTTTGAATTAATATAATTTTTGCAGTTTACTAATTTCTCTTGCAATACATACAAACCTTGGCTTCCTTCTTCTAATTTTGACAAATAAATAACTTGATTAGCTCTTAATTCATATGGAATCTGAGGCATTAGAAAATGAGCCGATTTGGCTCATTCGCTGCCTGATATCGATTAACTTTTGGGCAGGTGAGTAAGCTTTTGCTTCCAGCTCTCAAGCCCGCAAACGCCTGGCGCTTCCCAGTGGGTGTGAACCGAGCTTGCATGGAGACGCGGCCCAACAGGAGCAAAAGCGAAAAGGAGAGCTTACTCGGTCACCTGGCAGCGGCACTGCACCCCCTGCCCCTTACGCCAGTCGGGGAGAGTGGTCCAAATCCAGGTGGTGCGTTGGCAGCGAGGGAGGGGCACCCAGCTGAGGCGGCTGGTTACCCGGGTGTGCCGACATGCCGTGGAGCCCTGCTCTAGAGGGGCATCATCGCCCCCTGGATGAGTGGGGGGGGGGCAAAGAGTCTGTCGCTCCCAGGCCTTGCCAAACTGAGGCAGCACCCGTGCTGAACACAGCTAATTTCGCCGGCGGCCCCGGTGCCGCGCGCATGTTATTGGTGCACATAAATGCATAATTTGGCTGAGAGGATATTTCATTTGCACTCATTTGGAGCGTCTCCCCAAAGTGCATTTACAGCCGGCCGCTCTGACGCGGCAGCGGGCGGGGTTGCCGTGATACCTCGTACGCACTACAGCTCACAGATCATAACGGAAGTATTTTGTCAGCAAAGCATTTCAGGGGAAAAAAAGGCTACTAAATGAGCTCAAATGCTGAAATAACTAAAATATCCTCATGGGCAAACAATGTATTTATTGATTCAAAATTGACTGCTTCTGGTGAGAAGAGGCACAGTTCAGGCATCAAAGCACACAATGCATCTATTGTAATTTTCATAATGTGGCTTTCATGAAAACAAACAGCTCACCGGTTTACCTAGAGCACACTGCTTCAGGCTGTCTCTGAGAGGTACAAGCACTTACACTGTGCTTTGTTTCAGGATTATCTGATTTCAGTCAAGATTTCAAGGACGTGTCTATGGGTGAAACACAGCATACAGCATTAGTTTTTAATTAGCTACCAAACTGGGTATTTTAACATTAGTTAAACCTGTGTCGAAATTTGTAGTAGATTTTAACCAAACAGGCAATTCTGCTCAGTCTTTTTTTAAAGTTCCAGACTTCCATTGCAGAGTACATGATGTCGACTTACGACGATAAAATTTCACATCATTAATGACAAATCATATTTATCGTTAGCAACCAAAGGAAATGTGGGTGAATGTGGGGGAAAAAAAACAGGCACTTTCTTGGACGACAAAAAAGTTCCACTGGCCACTAGCTGTCATACTACACCGGCTACAAGACATGTTGCTACTTTGAGTTACTTTTCAGCACAGGAAATGGAGGGAAAATGCGAAACACTGCAGCGCGGGAAATCCCCAGCACGTGTGTGGGCACACGTACAGAGAAACGCACGCGGGCAAGCACGCAAGCACACGGACGCACACTTGTACTACGGCAGCATGGAAATTGTGCCACTCCTCAGCCCAATCAGTAAGCATTAGGCTTCACGCACAGTGATGCGTACCCCACCCCCACCCCAGCTTCTGCCTCTTAATAAGCCTGACCAGCTATGTGCCTACTCACTTTGAGGCTAACGTACCGTTTCCTTTAGGTGAGGGCTGCGTGATCAAATAAACAAACAAACAAACAAACAAACAAACAAATAAATAACCCTTCAGGGTCTCGGTCCAGATGACAGAGGAGGTGTACCGCAAGCTAGGGGCAGGCATGACTGATTCGGATCATGAAGAATAATGTTTTGCCTGGCAGATGATTAGGGATGTTAATTTTTTCTTGGCTTTGTGATGTCACATCTGATATGTGGGCAATCTGGCGGGGGACGATCCCTGTGAAATTCCGCTCAATGTGTTGGGTTCTTGCCCCATTTGCCTGTTAATGAATGCTGTTGTAGGAGGTATCCATGTGTGCCATGTCAAGAGGACAGCGAGCAGCACCTTCACCTGACGCCCTGACCACGGTGGAGTATGGCAGGTACCATGACAGATGTTATTCCAAGCTGAGGCTGAGAAATCCGCCTGGGACTCACTCAGCAGTCAGAGGGCCCGGGAATAAAGATGGCCACAACTGGCGCCTTGCTTTTAATTTGTGGAAGGAGTGTGCCTTCTTCTTAGTCATGACATAAGAAAAACTGAACAAAAATTTTATATTACAGTACATTGTAAATAAAAATCACCAAATTTTTGAAAATTTTAAAACATTCAGTTCATAATATCCATCCATCCATCCATCCATCCATTATCTGTAACTGCTTGTCCTATTCAGGGTCACGGGGGGTCTGAAGCCTATCCCGGAGGCTACGGGCGCAAGGCAGGGAACAAGCCATGATGGGACGCCAACCCCTGACAGCAGTTCATAAGATTTAAATATTGAGCTATTATTTATATAAATAAGGAAATAAACTAACAGTATTTCAATCTTTGCTTCTTCGCAGTGTTTTTAAATATCACTATTCAGGAAATGGTCTTGAAGCACTAATCATTCAGTGCCTGTTTCATATCAGCATCTGGATCACCCTTATAATTCGCAGCTTACATGCAAACCACACCGATATGCCAAAGTTGCAATGTTGACACATTAGAATTACCGAGGGGCAGCGAAACGATTAGCGTAATTGAAGTAGAGTTTTCGATGTTCTTGGGCGTCTTCTCATTTGCTGAGATGTTTTCGGGGGTGGGAATGCAGGTGCAGCTGGGTGTCTCAGGCCACATTACACTGCAATCCTGCGATTTTTAGAGCAGTTTTCTTGCAATGGGACAACTAAGTGGGACAAATTAGTTACGTCACAGCGTGGTGGAGACAGCAAGACTTAATTGCTAAAATCAAGGGACCACACAAGGCAATGTCATGGCTCCCCACTCTCTTCTGAGACTGGAGCTGCAGGCCAGCTTGGGACACTTCAAGCCATCTTCGGCTTTGCCCGTCGCCACTCAATGGCTGCAGTGAGGTACACATGCAACGTGATAAAGATGTCGGACTGATGCCTTAACCCAACCTGCGTGTGGATATCATACACCTAGCTATGCAAATAAAGCTTTCCCAGAGGATTAGCGTTAACATCAGGGTGGGCGTGCCAACTTACCAAAATAAATTCCTCAGAAAGGCTTTTTAAGACCACGTCAGACATCCAGAAGCCATGCGTGGGGCTTCGTCGGACGCATCCACAAGACTGAATTTTAATGACAAAGCGCCGGTCTGAAATAAGTATGAATATGATGTAATTCAGTGAGGTTTCATGCAACGTTAAGCATGTACATCTCTTGGCAGTACACTAACTGGGCCCGCTTTACTGCTATATCTCAGCGCATATCAATACCGCGGTGCAATTAACTCCGAAGTGAGCTGATCCAGGTCCGGTGCTCAGAACTGTCTTCTGATTATATCAAGATAGATAGAGCAAACCACGTACAAAGCTGTTACAATCTACAAGCTGTCCCTGCAAATTTAAATACATCTTAAAAAATGGGAGAGCCTTCTTTAATGTTTGTGCTTCTGGAAAAGCCAGTAATGGATGCATTGCCCTGAGTGTGTAATGGAGACAGTTTATTTTTTCCCCCTCTGATTATCCCGAGACTGCTGATATACACATGTAAATGCGCAGCTCTGCAGTCTCCCCCTCTTCGTTTCCTCCATCTGCCAGACAATAGTTTTAAATCTTTAATCCATGAGCAACCATTGAACACAAGCGAATTGCAAATTACAGATGTTTTACTGTCTCTAGTAATTTTTTTCCTCACTCTCTCTCTCCTTCTCTCTCTCTCTTGCTTTCCTGCATCCCACTGTCACTCAGTGTCTCCCGCACGTCCTTCGCTCTTCTGCATTCATTAGACGCCCGGCGCCATCGTGGCACCATATGACACTGTCATCATTTGGTAATTAAACCTTTGCTCGTTTAAATATGAAAAGCTGGCGAGGGCAGGATCGTAAAACACTGCAAGTCGCAGCCCAGATTTCCCGAACTGCGAGGGGGGCTCTGCAATAATGTCTGAGCCACTCTCCTAACTTTTTTGGTGCCGAGGATTTTTACTTCGTCGGGGGCCGTTTCGAGCTTGTGAAATGAGCCTCTACCGGCACTATTTCCGAAGGAAGAAATCGTTTTGCAAAGCAAGCAAGCTGGCCCAGAACCGCTATGGTCGATACAAAGCGGAACAGAAGCAGGAATGTCCTCACATAAGTCCATATAATTTATCTGCTTAAAATATTTAGTAGCTATCTTAAGAAGAATTACAGTTTTTGAGGAAAACTATTTCTAAATTTTAATCAATATTACATTATCAGTAGTAGGCATCAATGGAATTATTTTTTTTTATTATTATTCATTGCACAGTATAGTAATGATATAGTACTCAATTTTAAAAGCTAAAGGAAGTCTACATGGCACATGATTGGTTGTTATAAATTATAAAAATGGTGACCAAATAACTAAAAACTAAATTTAAGTTTTTCACTCACAAAGAACTCTAGCAAACCTCTAGTAATACAAAATGGATACATTTCAAGCACAACGGTATATTAAAGTTAGACGCACTATAATTTAAAGGCTAGTTAAAAATAATAATACAGTTATATAGTGTTTAAGTGAGAAACGAATCAGACCAAACAATCAGACCATAACACTGTTCAGGGGACAAATGGTCCCTCTACAGTGGCAGGGAAACGGTAAGAGCTTATTTAAAGGTAAATGCTGTAAGAATTGTGACACACTCTGAAGCCTCCACTAGAATGGGCTTGATGTTTTCGAGGTCCGAGGAGGATAGGGCGTAATATGTTTACCAGACCATTAATCCAAAAAGTAGAGTGATATGAGGAGCTGAGAGCAGACTAATGTAAGGGAGTCAAACGATAAAATTCAACTGATACCAGAAAACCTCTTTCATCAACATCTCCCAGCATTTCAATCTGCATGGAGACGGACTTTAATCACGACGACGTAGCCAAACGTAATTCGGCAGAGCGAAGGCAGCACCGTTACGAATCCCGCTAAACAATCTTGCTTGGATGCCTCCTTCAGTTTACCCCACACAGTGAGTCCACCGTGTGAGTCAAAAAGTATGTAGGGAGGGGTGGGGGCCACCTCGTCACATTATTGCTTTCCATAGATCAAGGTCACAATTTTCATGATCATTACACCACTGAAGGTGACAGGATGCATTTGCAGGAGGATCAGAAGCTTACGTGGAAGCTGCTCATCCGTAGGTTAGAGTGGTATGTGTGTACGGACACACCTACAATACAGCAACATACCAATACAAGCGCAAAGCAGCCACTCATTAAGAACAGGACCGCTTTAACAATATTGTGTTTATGTGAGTTTGGGGGGGGGTTCCATCAGAAAATGCACATCATGGTGATCCTAAATTTACTAAAAAGGGTGTTCAAAAATTAACAAGAAAATGGATAACATCATACTAAACACTACAATTTATTTCACATTGTTATGCAATGCACACACACATACACACTCACTGACCCAGATGATATAAAATAAATGAAACTTCTATTATATATTCATATAATATTGTTTTCTTAAGCCATATAAGCAGAATAGCATAACCCATTCTTACACCTCCACAGTGAAATATGGGACATTAATATTTTTGTTTGTTAACTTTGCTTTGATATATCGCCATAGAAAATAAACACAGAAAAGCGTCTGAACAAAGTAAATCTAATTTCCTCTTAATGATAACCAGGAAAATCATAAATCTGTCTGACGAAAGACTGCACGCTCACAGTGATACCAGATCCAATTGTCGGCCGCATTATCCGCGCACAGTCAATGGCTAGTTTAAAGACACCGCAAAATGCCAGGGGGCAAACAAAGACTAAATGATTGCCATGGGCTGATTGGACTGAAGCACCGTTCCCCATATTGAGGGCATGCTTGTGGAAGCTGTTTCCTGTCTGTTTTTGAAAGTGGCAGCTGGGCCGAGACTCCCCTGGTCAGCCCGAGGGCTGACACACGCACGCAGATTATGCAGAAACGGGACTGTGCGGCTGACAAAGGTGCAAAGCCGTTTTAAATACAATTACAAACGGTGGACTTAGAGGTGAGAAAGAATGGAGAGAAGGGATTCCGCAGAAAATTCTACAGTGAAAGGATTTCACCCAAACAAATCACGCCTGTTCATTATCGATGGCCAGTATCGATGCCACTTAAGATATTTACATGCCATTCAAAAATAAAATATAATGAAGAGCAGAGCACTTGGTATAAAAGAACTTTTAAATGCCATCAACAATGTTATGTCGCCTCAGGCTGGTAGACAGTCATCCCCATTAATCAACCTAGTACCTATAGGTAGGTGACCATTAAAATGTATGGATTTAGTCAAATGGGAAATTGGCTCATATCACAGGTGCGCAATGGTGTGCATGTTGTTGCATGTAGTGTTGGTAACGCTATATACCACTTTTTTCATTCTCATGGATTAAGGTGTGATATTAAACTGTTAAATATTGGTAAGGATGTCAATGAAAGGTAAAAATAAAAAATATTTGTACATTAATATGCAGCTTTCTTTTACTATGCTGTAGTTCCTTCTTAGTCAGAGCCATTACTTGCAGCAATTGAAATCCACGCGGAGAAAAAAAAAAAGTTCCCCGTATCTATTCAACTGGAAGACGGTGTTGAATGTGAATGACAAGCAATAAGCGGTATATAGGCAGTATTACCAAAATGAAGTATTAGAACGTAAGCTCTAAATTTTTTCGTTATTACAAGTTAAGCTTGCCGTTAAAGAGCAACGAATTAAAATGAGGAGTCATACCGGAGTAGAAAGGCGTCATAAGCGAAACGCATCTTGGGAAAAAAGAGAGTATAGTGGCAGTTACAATAAAGTGTGCATCTCTTTAAGCTGCCCCCTTTTTACTGCGATTGGACACTGAAGAGCAAACTTCACCATAGGTTAACCGTGCGGGGGAACAAAAAAAATATCAAAGGAGGACAATAAAACTTACTTACTGGAACATTAACAGAAGAGTAACTTATAAAAAACGCGATATTAGAATATTCACAAGAATGATAGACCATGGTGAAGCTATAAAATCCAACATTAAAATATTATAGCTGCTGTATTGCCTAGTTAACAAACATTTTGTAGGGACTTTTTCCACCGCTTAAATATATCTGAAACGACAAAATTCAGATCAATAGACCAAAAAATCTATTAAATATAGTACTTTTCGGTGGTACACTTCTTTGTTTGAGACGCAAATTTTGTTATAACAGCTCAGCCGATCTTTTTTATTGAGTGTTTGCTCGCGGATCTTTTTCCTGATGTTCAGATGCGAAGTGGAAAAACAGTAGTATCACATACCGGCTTGTTATCAGACTTCGGATAAAAGGCGCAATCAAAGTAAAAAATACACTTTCAAAGCAAGCGACTACTGTTGTTATTACTACCAAAAATACAGCAATAAATTCTGCGCACCTTTTCCCCAAAAGTGAATTTGTGAATATACGCAAAAGTGCAACGACCTCCCTTATAGTGGGACTTTATAAAACTTTTTCCCCTTTAGAAAAAGTCGACAGAATTAAATCTTTATTTAAATTGATTGGATGGAAAAACGTTGGAAACACAAATCGAATAAGTTACATCAATTGCTATAAATAAATTGCAAACATTGCTAACTTATAACATTACTCCTAAATTTGACAGGGTAACCCAATTCAAAATTAGGTAATTGACTAATTGATCAATTAAATTAAAATTTGGTTTGTTACAATAGGTCGATACAGGGACCCGACTAAAAATAAGAAATTACTTAGATGCTGAGTGATTTAACCCTTCAGTCCCCGTATTAAAGTAAAGAAATATTGAATATCACTTAAAACATTCAGAAAAAGTTCAATAGATTGATAGATAGACAGACAGACAGACATTCGGATAGATAGATAGATAGATAGATAGATAGATAGATAGATAGATGATAAGCAAGCTGTCGGAAAACACAATGACCCGACATTTGGACAAACGCCGGTGGATGAAACACTAAGGACACTGAGATCTCTCATTTAAAGGAATGATTCCATATCAGGAATACTGTTTATTAATCGGGACTGTACAAACATGATTCAAGTACGTCCAGTGACCCACAGAAGTATTTAATCTAACTAAAATGTATTAGTGGAAAACCAGAATTTAAAACTGGGTGAATGCAATTTTCCATTGTTGGTTTTAAGGTCTGTAATAACTTAAAATTAAAATAGTAAAAGGCAAGAGTTAGTTTTAAATCCATTGTGGTTTAATCACAATTAAACACTTCTTCCATGTATGTATTTAAATATATTACAGTCTGTGTTCGTGTTTTGAACCACTGGAAATGGCGTAAAGAAACTAATGACAAAAGTACCTCAGTGTGGTTAAGTGTCCAGCGTGGTACGTACACTGTACCACCAAAGCAGGGGCCTTCCTTTCCCCTTCCAGTTAAGTACATTCTCTTCTGTCCCGAAGACACACCTTTGACTATTCAGCTGGAAAGTGAGATGAGGGGTATTGGGGGCGGGGTGGGGTAGGCTGTGTTCATTTCCCTACTGAAGAGCAACATAAAGAATTTTTTATCAGTCCAAATATGTACACACATTCCTATTTTTAATCATGTACTGCAGGGCACATTTCATAATTACCCAAAAATCTGCATTTTGTATGAACTTCTTTGACGTGTTATGGGACTTTAATGATATTTTATTCCTGTGTGATTTAAATAAAGCTGAATATTAAATTGCCCCTAAGAGAAGCAAAGGAGGCTATTCCTCGAAATTTTATATGCAATGATTTACATACACCAAACTTACCAAAAACTAATAAGACCAAATTAAATGCATTGGACGGACAATATTTTCTAGTTAAAAAAGTGTGACCCTCCTATGGAATTGGTTTGTATAAGCAAAGAAATGACACGTGTCAGTATAGATACAATGTGTTCTTATATCTTTAGGCACAAATAAATAAGTTTTCATTATTAACTTTTGGTACACAGTTTTAACACATATAAGGGATAGGTTGACCCTACGTTTAATCCTATTCTATATTCTATAAGTGGTACCTCTGTAGGGCTACCTTCAAACGCACGTGACCCGAGCAGGGGGTGCACTACAAATAGGAGCAAAAAATAACAAATAAGACAATAATATTGCCCAGCTTTTATATTAATAAATTTTTATTGAATATCACACCATGCATGTTAGAATTTTATTTATATACAAGAGAGTAATAAAACATACAATGTTTTCACTTCCGTTAAAGTCGATGAAAAACATGACAGAGTTGACTGAAGCACGTGATGCCAGAATTTTTATCATGGATTCCTTACTCCAAACAAATAAACCTCTGAAATCCACCTGTAAAACACACAATCTATTTTCTCTTCTTCCACTCTTTCTCCACTTTCAGTTTTTCCTTTCCGGTTTTGTGCAAATAAGTATTAAGCCTCCATTATCCAAGAATTACAGCGCCCCTTCAGGTAGGAAAAAAACAAGTTTATGATCCAATATTTACAGTAATGAGATATTATGAATATAATCCGAAAAATATATCAGCGCATTCACTGGTTGGGTAATGTAGATGTAAAATATAAGTGGATTAAAAAACGGTAGAAAACCGTCTGATCAAGACATGTGCATTACAACAAGATACACGCATATTTATTACATAAACTATTATAAATAGTCCCTTTATGCATACCCATGCCGTAAACAGCAGAAATATGATTAAAATAATGGTTAAATAATAATAACTAGAAGAGGAAGAAGAAAGAAAATACAAAGGAGATGAAATAAAAATATTGGTGCATGTTCATGGACAAAAAAGTCAAAGAAATAATAGGCCCACGTGTACTCAGCAATATCTTTTTTAATTTCCCGTGTTTAAAATGCAAATTATATGTTAATTTTGGCTAATCATTTGCTGGACCCGGGGCTGCAAGAATTCGGTTAGCTCCACATTCTGACTGATTTTGCGCTTAGGGTATAAAAAGTAATTTAACAAAGTCTAGTCTTATTAAAGTAATCTAACCTGAATGCATTTTCACCTAATTTTCACTTGTCGTTCAGAGCCCATTGTATATATATATATATATACATATATATATATATATATTCATATATTATTTATATATTATACATATTTGTTATGTGACTATTCTGACGATGTAAATTGGTGCACGCTTCTTTATATGGCCAGAAAATTGGAAATTATTTCATACTTTAGCAAAAAATGGTACATTTCACTAAGTAAGATAAAAACGGCCCATAATCTATAATTCCATACTGAAAGGCCAATATACAGCAAATAGATTACTAACCATAAACGTCTTCGTAATTATTTCAAAACAACATTCTTCTATCAAGTATACTACGTATGTGCTGAGATGCACATGTTTCATGTGAGTTGTTCTTTATCATGCAGTTGTATTTTTGGCCAAAAACGTATGAAACTTGCGTTTTAATAATAGATACTATATTTGTTTTTCGGTTTATATAATAATAATACAGAGTTACTGAATACAGTATTTATTAAGCAATGCGTTTTAATTTCATGTGTCAATTGGTAGATAGATAGATAGATAGATAGATAGATAGATAGATAGCATTGAATGGCATCTATATCTTTACGTTTAAAATGCTATTATTATTATTATTATTATTATTATTATTATTATTATTATTATTATTATTATTACTGACATTCATGTAATAAATTATTTATTTATGTGTAAAAACTTCGTCTGTTTGTGGAGGTTTGTTAACCTTTTACCGCATCTTTTCTCGGTATAAACCTCCAATAATGATCATAAACCTATTTTCGTTATGTAGATAACACAAACGATATCGATATTCCTATGGCCTTTTCAGATAAGAAAATAAGTGCTACTGTCAAATTGCTGTGTACTTCTGTATAAGTATCTAAAAAAATTGTAATACTACGTCTGGTCACTTGTGTGAAACTGTACGAATAGACCTACTGATAGGTCAAAGAATGAACAGTGAGACTGACAATTATACATTGTCTTCATATCACACATCTACACAACCGAACCACGCCTCCACAAACTCCATAAACTTTAAATCATCTCCTGGCTCCATTGCGGAATTCAATTATCATCTTCTGAATCCGCCCAGTTGTCGTCTCACCGTCAAGACAATTATATCGAACAGATTCCGCTGTCATTTACTTCTCCAATATTATTATTTGTATAGATGTGATTTATGATTAAATAGATCCTCCTACTTCACTTGCAGGTTCATTCCTGAGTTCAGCCAATAGGCAGCCTACTTCTGTAATCAGTCGTTGCAACACCCAACTCGTCATTGAACTTTTTAGGTGAAACTTTCGTATATGTGGATGAAGGTTTTTAAAAGCTAAATATTGCAGGACGATGATTGATGTGAATATTCAAACTAATAATAATAACAATAATAATAATAATAATAAGTCGGAGCTTTCGATTTACTGTGAAAGGGGTAAAACGTGAACCTCAGTACATTTTCCTTATGTTAAGTGTTAGAAGGTACGTTATTTGTTCTAGCGCTTTTTAGAAAACTCTAAACACTCGTGGAATTGTATTCTTAATTTCCAGATCAACCGTGTTTCCTTTTATGTAGCCATTTAAATCGTTTAGTTTGGGATGATCGGTCATAGCTTCTGAGAACCACGGGAAAAGACTAGACGCCCAGCCGGGAGGAGAGCACAGGAGGCCGGCCTTAGTGAGCTGCACCAAAGAGACGGACCATTAGACAGACAGAAGCCATGGCTCCTAGCGCTGGGCGATCAGGTATGGATTCTATTTTTACCCTACTGCTCCCCATCCGATTCTTACAAATCATGTGAGCTCGTGTGTTTGTTGCCGAAAGATGACGATTTTGTCCCGCGATAACATCATTCAGAGTTCCGCAGATTAAGTGTAGGTGACCTGGCCATCATAGCCGTCAGTGTCACGTTTTATTTCATTTACTGTTTTCATTTCGCGCAATCCAAAACCTGTTATTTGGCAATTAGAAGTTCCACGACGGAAGAACATACGCTTCGTCTGCGAGGAGGATCCCTTCTCAAATGTACGGACGTTTCCTGCAATGTGTCTACAAATTATAGTTGTAAATGTACACAGGGCCTTCATGACGTTTTCATTTCATCACGATAGTTATGTATTACAGAGAAGGGACAGTTTACTCCAATTTACAGGCAATTCTCACAAAATCAATAGGATTACTGGGTTTAGTGAACACGACCTCCAGTTTATTCCAGTTCACATTTCGCAAACATTATGAAAATATTTTTAACGTAGGCTATGTACACACTTTGGCTTAATTTGATTTTAGTTAACTGTTCCGTCAGGTGGTGTTAACAACAATATTCGTCTTTACACTGTGTACTACAAGAAAAACACGTAGGTTTGTTTATTTTGTCTTCATTAACGTGATGCTAAACTTCTTGGGGCGTCAGATATGTATGATAAATAAGTAATATTACAGCATTACAGTGCATCATTATTATTAATAGTGGTATATTATTGTTGTCGTTGCTTTTGTTGTTATTATGTGTGTGATATGCGCATGTTTGCGTTCTCTTTTATAGTCATCATACCTATTTTTATCATACTCAGGGAAATCATTAATTGTTTTTAATGTGGATTTGGAAAAAAAAATTAAGATTACTGTCATGATAGGCCATAATCCTCAACTCAAAATAGAAGACAGGAAAAATACATCGCTGCAAATCCTTAAATATTTAAGTACGGAACACTGCCTTATTTCAGGTTTTTGGAAAATATATAAAACGATATTAAGGTGATTTGACATGTTTTCTATTGTGTATACGCTTTTAAATTGTCCTGCTTTAAAACATAGATTATTTGTAATTTAACAGTTTAATTTTAGGTTTATAATGGGAAGATCAATGAAAAACAGTTGTAATGATCTAATTAATTATTGCAAAATTAAAAGCAAGTACAAAATCAATCTCTGATGGTGTTGAGGATAGATTAAATTGATGGTCCATCTGTTCGCCCTATAGACTACATGAATATGCAATCAAAGGACGTAGCTAATAGAATGAGGCTTGGGGTACAATTTTACATCCACCGACCATGTCCATCTGAAACATTTTTTTCAGAACCTGTATCTATTTAATCATCAAGGGAAAATATCTGAATTTACTTCATATATGAGTAATTGTTACAGCCAATAAACGTTGTGAAGTCTTCTATAGGCCCATTCCTCTTAATTTAACTTAATTTCTAAGTAAAATGCCATATATACACTGTGTTGTCCTGAACGCTTGAATCTCCTTAATAATTAATATTTTTAAAGTGATCGTCGGTTGTGATCGTCGGTTTAAACTCAGACAATAAGACCCCATAGTTCGGGAACAACTGCAGCAGTTTACCGCGTTAGTTTTAAGAGCGCATGGTTTTGGTACAGATTTGTATTGAGAACATTGATTAATGCAGAAAATTTGTATGCATGCATAAAAATACTAATAATAGCCAAATTTGAAGACGTGTCTTTTTGTATAAGCAGCTTACAGAGAGAACGGATCATACATACGTAAAAACCCAATTCTGAACATTTTAAATATTACGATCAAATTATTGCGTGCATCGCTATGTAATGTTTTTAACGTATCGACCAATATGATCGCAACAGATCACAATAAGTCCAGGGCCAGTGGCCTTGACAAAACACTGTAAAACCCTGCATGTTTTGTTAATACCCTAAAAAGTATGGTAGGTTATCAACAAAGATAATGACCACAAAACACTAATAAAACAAATTCCGTAAAAATAACATTCTGTCACGTAAAATAAAAAGCACAGATTACTCCTTTTACACTGCTTTCTTGTCACATGCATGTAAAGTTTTTAATAATAACCAAGGTGTAACAGTTTCAAACACGATTTACTGTACAGCTATTACTACAACATTTATACGGTCCAGACAAGCAGTTCAGGAAAAAAAAAGGTTTATACAAATAACCTCTCTGGAAGGTTTGATATTCAACTTACAACGAATGATGCCAGCTTCCAACTGATGAACACGACAGGTCTAGGGGGGAAAAGCCATATCGATTGGTGACGTTGGCATAATAATATTAAGGTGAATGGAAACATGAAACAGAGGCTGGAGAAAAAAAGAAACGAATTCCCCCTTTACCGCATTGGACGTTCGTGACTGTTCGCCTCACTTGCTACTGTTGGAAAGATTATATGATCGAATGGATGTGGATACATCAGGAGGGTTTCAGCTTCTCGGTTCCGGAGCTTGTCCGATCTTAGGAGATCCCCATTCCGTCCTATCTTTTTTTTCCCTCTCTCTCTCCCCCACTGCCTTCACTCTCAATTCCACTTATCCACAGGCCATTAGCAGCTGAGGCTAAAGACAAATGGCTTTCTGTCACTTTAGCAAACATTTTTTTTAATTAGGCGTCAACATTCTATTAAAATAGTTTTGCTATGTATACACATACATACACACATATATATGTATGCATATATAGGCGCCTATAAATAAGAATATAGAAAAACTACTGTTTTCATAGTTCAAGGAAACTACAGTTGCCAGATTTTAATTTTATTCATTATCTGAATAAATGACTTTCAACGCAACTTTACTTTCTTGGTAGTAAATACACCATCTACATTCTAAAATATTTATTTTTATATATTTGCAGCAACATCTGAATGAATTCTAAATGTTAGGGGAAGTTATGATCAAGGCAATGTGAAAACAAACCCCAGGTCTGCACAGATTAGAATAATATTCATAATTAATGCGGTAATATTAACACTTCATGAGTGTTGGATAATTATGGTCCTTTTACTCGATTAATTTATTTAGAAAGACAAATAACCATTAAAATAACCTGTTTTTCATAACCATACATACCATTGCAAGTAAAGGGTTAAGAAAATAAAGAGAACTGCTTTACTGTTGAAAAGTATCAATTTATTATTATTACAGGCCTGGTTATGGTGAAAAGAAAACATTTCCAGAAGTACACCAGATAGGTGTATAATATTGATGAATTAAAAGAGTTATTAACTGTGAAGCATTCTATTGTGTATTAGCTATGACAACAGATAAGTGCAACAGAATTAATAGTCACATAAATGAGAGACTAGCCATGGAACTGAAGCCTTGGGAGCACAGAGTGATTTAACCTTTTGTTTAATTTTCACTGAATAGCTGTTAAAGAGGACCTGACCCAGTGTCGGTTTTGAATGGATTGGCCCCCGTTTAAAAAGCGGGGTTATATGTCGACCCAGGAACCGAACAGAAAGCCCAAGACTTTACGCACGTGCCATTTATACCAGCAGCAGATGCACTTAAACTGAGGGAGGAAGCATTATAAATACAAAGGTTAACAGGAACGTTTGTAGTCTTCTATAAAAATGCATTGTTATTCCACTAAACCAGGCCAATGTTGTAATAATAATAATAATAATAATAATAATAATAATAATAATAATAATATAGAAATAGCAGAGTGCAGCAGGGCAGAGGGAAAGAGAATTGGGGGGTCTTATAGAAAAAGTAGCTTTAGGGGTGATGTGCAGTGGGGTGTGAAATTACAGCCTATGGTGCTACATATTGTACCAGAAGCTCCCTCCAAAAACAGTAACAAAAAGAAAAATCATCCCCAAACCTGACTAGAAGGCAGACCACTAGACACAGCGTCCTTTTTTTCTGTGAGATACCCCAAATATCCAAAGTTCAAACCTTCTGCACGTGGGTAATTTCACTAGGAGTATATAAACCTCAAACAAACAAACAAACAAACAAATAAATATATATAAATAGACTAAAATAACGGTAGTCCCCCTTTTAGTGGATTAAAGAGGTGATGGTTAATTTTTAAAACGGCTATTTAAATACATTATTTTATTTTATCCATTCCAAATGGCTTGCCATTATCACTGCAAAAAAATCAACCACTAATAACAATAAACTAAAATGCGACAATAGCTGCATTTTATTATTATTATTACTATTATTATTACTATCATTATTATTATTATTATTATTATTATTATTATTATTATTA